>JAJEJO010002673.1:203272-250304 GCA_020662805.1 Glaucomys volans
TATTCACAGGTACACCAATGTAGTACTGTGGTCAAGAAAAAAAAAAAGAATGAATCAAAAACAAGAAAGAAAATATATTCCCCTTCCCAGTGATGGTCTGCATGTTAGGAATGACACCCCTGTCTTGGAAATGATCATTGTGCTCCATTACCA
Source organism: Glaucomys volans (assembly GCA_020662805.1). Taxonomy (NCBI): domain Eukaryota; kingdom Metazoa; phylum Chordata; class Mammalia; order Rodentia; family Sciuridae; genus Glaucomys; species Glaucomys volans. The sequence goes on from JAJEJO010002673.1 coordinate 203,426, forward strand.
ACACAAAGGAGAACTAAAGACACCTTCTTAGATCACGTCCTGTACTAGTGATCTTATATGGATAAATACAACTAGTTAAGATACAATTCGCATGTCCCTTCCCAATGGCTACACTTGGCCCTGTCTCTCTAAGTACGCACTACTTTCTTTCTCTCAATAAATTCCATCTGTGCCTTACTTGGAATCACCCTCAAATCTCTTTGTGGTGATTTCAAGAACTCTCACGTCCTGAGTTGAAGACCATGTCCCTTTTGGGAAATCTCCTCAGGACCTCCTTTCTGGTAGCAATCTTTTACTAATAATTTCTTTTAATAGGACTGTTTTCTTCATTTTTTTTCCCCCAGCTCCAGTCTAACGGGATGTGATTTTTCTCATGACTTTTTACTATGTATTTAACTTTTTCATTTTCTTATTTTATTGCTCTATTTTTAGTTTCAGCTCATTATTATATTTTCTTGAGAATTATGTTTCTTCTATTTAAAAAATCCTTATTCAGATATTTTTACATATACTGGGTCACTTCATCAGTATTCATTTATAATTCAAACAAACACATTACCATGTTACTAATATTTTATAATTGCCCATTTAGATTTATCTATACAAAGTTCATTGCTCCATTCATTTCCTATTTCATATTTCTCCATGCTTATGTTGTTGTTCTGACACATTTGAATTTTTAGTCTTTTCTTAAATATTGTCCATAGAGTGCATTTTTGCAAAGATGTATGTCATGGTACGTTGATAAATGATAACTAGATGTAAAATGATTGGGAATGAACTCTCCAAAACGAACATTTTGTAAATGTTAATCCTTATATTTTAGCAGCTCAAATAATTGGTTCCTGTTTTATTAAAGGTAGTCAGCACCCTTCCTCAACCTGGATACTTGCCAGAATCCCTATTCTTGCTTTCGGTGTTCCCAGGGTGGCATTATTTTCTAATTTGCCCTCCTGTCAACTTGTGATATTTTTATCAGGAAGAGTCAGTATTTTTTTAATCATTTATTTATTTATTTCCTCTGTTCTCCTTCTCCCTTTCCCCCTGCTGATATATTATTATGCCACTTTGGTAGTACTTTGCACTCTGGTCTTTTCTGATACATTTTCACAGAGGTAGAGGAAGAAAATAATACCCTAAAATAAGGAACACATGATTAACAATAAAATATTAGTACAGTAAAGGAAGGTATGGAAAAGGAGATGTGTTATTTAAATAATTTATAGGGAATTAGTAAAATGTAATAATCTATCCAATTGTAAAAGTACAAATCTAACTCAATTATTTTGTCCATTGCTGGGGATTAAACTTAGGACCCTGTGCATGTTCTCTACCACTGAGCTACATCCCAGCCTGTAACTTAAGTGTTTTTTACATTTCACTCTTTTTAGACAGAAATAATAATTTATTTATATTATTGGACTAGATCTTATGACCTAAAAAATAATGTTGCATACATTTGTCTCTTTCCATACATGGCAAAAATGTGAAAAACAGCTGTTGTTTGTTTGTTTCCATCTTAAAGCGCCAGAATTCATCATGGTATCATGTAAATTTTGATTGCATGAATAAGATATAGAAAAATCACCTATGCAATGTGATAGAAATTAAATACCCAATGAAGAAATCTTTTTTGTAGAAAGATCTATGAAGATGGAATGATGTGATAAAAAACATATTTTGAGATGATGAATGTGCCTGCCCTGTATTTGATTGACTAGAAAATGCAAGAGATGGAGTTAAAAGGCAATTATTATAGTTTATTATGAGAAAAGAAGCAAATGAGTGCGGGTGGCAGCAGATAAGTAAAGGCAGCATTCCATTCAGGAGGCAAACTGAAGATTTAAAGAAGTGGCTTTCACAAGACCGGGTAGGTGTCAATGACTGGTTGAAACAAAGGAAAAGATGAATATTTGTTCAAAGGGAAACCTCTCTCTGGTGCGTTGAGTGGGTCATTCTTACTGCATATTAGGAGAATAAATCAATCTAGTAAACAAGTTAAGTAGAAGACAACACTATCACACTGAACATTGCATCAATAGATTTCTAAGGATGCTCAGAATAAAAATAGTAGAAAGTGTTGACTGTGCATGCAAATATGCAAATGATTCTGAGTGAAAGCTATTTCTGGAAGAAGATGAATATTGTAAAGGATTATATTAACAAAAGAGTCAATGGAACTGGAAAATACTAGTAGCAGATGTTGTCTTTTGTTTCCAACTTGTCAGAGCCAGCCTGTGCTTTGTTTTCAATGTTGCCATTTAAATTCCTGTTGCCCACCATCCACCAGGCATCAGGTGTGTGAATTTTCTCTAAACACTGTGTAAGAAATCTTGAACAACAAAAAAAGAAATGGCACTTTGCTTGGAAAGCATTGCTAGGTTTTTAAAAATATGACCCTTTTATTTTCAAATGTAATTGAAAATCAATACACTTTGAGAATTTAAAGAACCAAAACAATTCTTCATCTTCATTGTCAATCTGTTTACATATGCATAATCTGTGCTCCACACTCTATTTAATACCTACTTGAATAATAATACATGAAAACATACATATAAATATTGTAGTCAAATAAAACAAATATTCCTGAACCCTCAGAACTGCATTCTTCCTTGTCAGTAGTTTTAAAATACTATTTTAAATTCTCTAATACAGCTAATACTTTATATTGTAAGTAGGAATGAATATGAGCTGTCTTTGGAAATCTAAGCCTACTTTTCAGCTTGAGAACAGTTTCCATTAGAAGAGTTTCTTTTTTTTTTTAAACTTACATTTACGTTGAAGATATGTACCATTTCAAGTTAAAATTTAATTTAGTGAGTTACCATCCTTTATTTTTTAATCAGTAGCATATTTTTAAAGATTCATAATTTATATTCGATAGGTCTTATCAGAAGAATGCTAAATTTATTAAAATCAGTATAATTACTATTAAAATGTCACAAAATGGTAAGATTCAGTTTTTTCTACCTCTTTTATATGGAAATGAATTTTGTTTGTCTATTTCAGGAGGGTAATTGATGATAGTGACTTGACCAAAGTAGTAGGAACTCTACTACTTTGGGAAAAATTCACTGGGTAGCATTTAAAGCCTCAAAATACTGACATGACATAAGAATATTTTAGTTTTAATGATTCATATATAAAATTGTCTCCTTAGTTAAAACTCTGTATTTTTAGTCACCACTGAGATAAAGCTGATTTCTCCAGCAACAGGCTACTGTGTTAGTCTTTTCTGACTACATCTACGCTAATCGTTAGATAACCTTTTTCTGCTTACCACAAATACTATGAAGCAACACCAACAAAATTTTTACCTTTTAGAGAACACCAAAGTCATATTATTGAACCAAAATCTTATCAATAAATGCTTTTTAGATACTCCAAAAGTAACAACATGTTTTATATACATAATCAGGCTATTAGTTTCTCAAGGTAATCAGGAATTTCTGTGAACAACTTTATCATGTATATAATCTATGCATTAATTTTCAGGTTGGAACAAATAAAAATATATAAAAGTGGTCTAACATTAAACACATAATTCATCTATAAGTTTTAAGGCATCATAAATTTAAGAGTCTAAATCTTGTAATATATTGAGGTCTCCAATATGAAGTGTTATTCATTTTTTGCTGTAAATATGATCTTTTCTGTTAAAGAAAACTTTCATCATAATATGTAAGAGTAACTACCACCACTGTCTAGTTTCAGGCATTATGTGATATAGAAAAATATAACTTTACTTGGTCTCTATCTCAAGAAATTTCAAGTTTAATCCTCTAGTCACTCAAATATTTAATTCTTATTTCCACAATCCCTGTGTATGATTTAGTAAGAAAAATAAATATTTATTAACTTACACATCTTTTCTACACTCTGTGTTAAAATAGCTGAAATGTGAAATTTTCAGAAAAGTTTACTGTTGCAATTGGAATGAATTATATCCAGTGTATCATTCCATTGATTCTTACCAGACTAAAAACAAGCAGAAGCCAAAAATGTATCTTCCATCCTACATCAAGTTCATTTGCATTTATGCTCCTGATGAAGCAATAAGAATAAGCCTTTTTAATAGGTCATTTTGTGTAATGGATGTCTAAATTTAAAAAAAAATCTAAAGTATTGGAATTCTTGAAGACTTGATTTAAGCAGCAAGGAAACATTTATTTGTATATTAAATCTTTAAGCACATATCACTGTAAGTATAATTTTATATTTGGGTTTACCACTCAAAAATCAAATCCTGATTGCAAATAAAGATCACAAAAATCAACAAATTATGACTATTCCCAAATTAAAGGTATTTCATATTTCTGCTTATAAAATATTTACCTTTTTTCTTTCCTTTCCTTTTCTTTTCTTTTTTTCTTTTCTTTCCTTTCCTTTTGTTTTCTTTGTGTGTGAGTGTGTGTGTGTGTGTGTGTGTGTGCGCTAGGGTTTGATATATTTTACTATTATTATAGGATCTCACTAAGTTGTTAGGGGTCTTGCAAAGTTACTGAAGTTGGCCTGCAACTTGCTGTGCTACCTCCTTATCCTCCCGAGTCTGTGGGATTACAGTGTGAGTGACCAGGCCTGGTTTTACCTTAAGTTTGAAAGAATTTTGAGTGTCCAAGAACTTGGAATAAGATAGAGTTTAATTAAATACCACTTACAACACTAATTGCTCTGTAAGTTATATAAAATATCTTAAGTCATTCTAAATAACACTTCATATGTCATTTGATAATTCTCTGTTGGTGCTTTAATATTCTTAGGAAGGTTCATGAGAAGTGACTCAGTATGACCAGGTGAAAGTGGAATGTACTTATCTTCTCTGTGCACCAGTATAAAAGAACCTCATGGGTGAAGCCCTGAAATATAGAATATAATTGGCTGCATTAGTATTTATATATGTTCAATGTTGTTTTTTATTTTTTTTGGTAAGCATGTGTGTTTTAATATACATTGGATTAATTTATCTAAATCTGAAAAACAGCATTTTTTAATATTAAACTTATAGTATTATTTTCATATATTAAAGAAAATTGTAAGGAGTCCATTGAAAAATTAAAATACATACTTTTTGTTAAAATAGGATTTAGTGTATTTGTTTTATCTATTAATCTTTTATTTGCATTTCCCTCCCATAGGGGCATAATGTTCTGAGGAATCCCTTTTCTTTTCAGATTTTTTTTAATCACACATAGCTTGTAATTTAAGTTGTTTTACATTTTTGTTGTCTTTTAAAATCTCTCTAGTAAGTTTATAGGCAAATTAATGTTTCTATTATAGTTAAATATTCAGAATTTTATAACAATGTGTTTTAAAATAAATGTAGAAAAGAAGTATAAATTTAAATGTTGGTTTATTATTCTTTCTCTCCTTTATGACTTTATTATTCCAAGTAACATGCATATACACATATGTGCAGACACATAACACACACTTATTTTTCTTAGGCATGTATCTATAGATAGTTTCATACATACAACATAAATACATTGTATACCTAAAAATACATGTAATAAATACATTATGTATCTTTCTATCTACTCACATACATACATTTAATATAACTCTTTAAATATATAAATTGTAGTTTTCTTTCTGAGTCAGAAGGTAAAAATTGTGTGAACACTAACAGAATGATTTTTCCCTTTGCTGCTGAAGAATGAGAAAGGCGAATCATGGTTAGTTTGATATTCTCCCTTTCTTTAAGAAAGACAACCTTACTAGAAAGATAAGAAGCTCACAGAATGATTTATGAAAGCTAAATCAGTAACTAAACTGTGATTTTGCAGTATAAACCACTTTTCCTGGAAATCCTGGAATTATCACTTACTCCATGCATGACTTGGTATTTATAAATTTAAGAAACAGACAAATTTCTAGAGAAATCACTAAAACTAATCAAAATTAATAAAGTGATACATATGAAATCTAAATATTTTTCCAATGTTTATTATCATCATTTTTAAAATTTAAAATTTAAATTGTATTGGAAACACCTATATATCTAACACCTAGATTCTATTATTAATATTTTAATATACATTTTGTCAACCATTTCTCAGTCTACCCATAATTATATTCTATTTTGATGTATTTGAAAATAAATTACACATAAAATTATTTCTCCTAAATAACTAACATACATGTTAGTAACTGGAGTTCATTTATATAAACATAATTTTATTAAGGAAAATTTGGTACCTGATGAATTATACAAATCTTAACACTCAGTGAGTTTTGACACATATATACATACCTGCACAACACTAAACTCATACAAGGTTAAAACCATTACCTAATGTAATGACAAACCCTATTTCCTCCCAAGATAACCACTCCTGATTTTCTACCATAATTATACTTTGTCAAATCTTGAACTTCATACAAATGGAGTGATACAAGATACACATTTTAAAGTAAGGGTTTTCGGTCGATGTTTCCAGTTCATAAAATGATGTTGGGATTAATAAATGTTGTAACTTTATTTTGTTGATGTGAATAGTATTTCATTGTGTGGATATACTACAGTTTATCCATTCTGTTATTGATGGGCATTTGGGGTAGGATGAGTAAAGCTTATATGAACATCTTCCAGAAGTGCTTTATAAAACATTCAGACATAAAATAATCAAAATAGTTAAAAGACTTTTGAAGAACAGAGTATGAGAACTTGTATTATAGGAGTTCAAGGCAGAGGATAAACAAACCGACCAAAGAAAGATAATGGAAAACTGAACACAATCACACAAATGTACACCTATGGGGCAACTTAATTATGACAAAGTCCATTTTCATATGAAAATGAGAATTTGGCCGCTATTAACAGTAGAGTGTAATTTGTGCCACAGCGCTATACTCAGTAGTTGTTACTTTTAGTGTTCAGTCATCAATTCTGTTTTTTCTGTGAGAAATCCAATTATTCTTAAGGGAGTTAGTGTATAGAGAACATTCCCTTTAACTTAAATTTGACTATTTTAGAATTTCTTACAAGTGAAGTCACACAGGATGGATTTTTTCTTTTTTCTTTTGAGGCAGGCTCTTGCTAAACTGCTAAGGTTCTCACTAAGTTGCTGAGGTTGGTCTTGAGTTTACAATCCTCCTGCCCAAGCCTCTTTAAGCCTGTCATTATGACTACAGGAATATGCCATCTGGCCCGGCCAGGATGGCCTTTTTAATATAAGTCTCTCTGGGGGTCTCTGACTCTACTAACAGATTCCAAGAGTCTGTTACAAATTCCTCTGAAATACAGAAAAATAAGTTACTTGTCATTAACCTGGAAATTGTCCATTTTAGCCCAATTAATACTTCTTTTCAGATAGGTATTAAGAAAACCAATTCTAAAATTATTCCATCATATTGGCACTGAAAAGAGGAGAAATACACCCAGAAGAATTAATGATTTATTGATTATTCAGGTGATATATATATTATTTGATACCATGGATTAAACCCAGGGGCACTTCACCACTAAGCCACATCCCAAGTCCTATTTTGTATTTTATTTAGAGACAGAGTCTCACTGACTTGCTTAGTACCTCACTTTTGCTCAGGTTGACTTTGAACTCACAGTTCTCCTGCCTCAGCCTCCTGAGCCACTGGGATTATAGGCATATGACACCATACCCAGCCATAATTTTTAATTATCAAGATATTTCAGTTAAAATTGCTGGGAGGAAAAAGAAGCTTGCCAAATTTGAACAAATTACCAACTATTATTTTTAATGCAGTGGGATAAGCTATTGTGTATCTTCATATTATTTTAGTATAATTTGTATTTGGTTAAATATTTTACTTTGATTTCTGGTTCATAAAGACTGAAAAGACAGGAACATGAACATTGTGAATACCAAAGGAAATAGACGTTATGTCACCTTGAAAATTAGACTTCCTAGGAAATGTTCTGTAGATTTATAAAAATGCAGATGAGATGATTTACAAATAGGAATTGTGCCCAGAAAGCATAAGAGAGATTATAGTTGAAGTACTTACATTTGTCCATAATGTGGAATATGAAAATATAAAAGTCTTGATTCTCTTTCCCATTCACCCACTTCCTGTGCAGCAAGATCCGAGACTGAGGACAGTAGGTCAAGTCAGATGAAGTTAAGAAAGACCTCGAAACATGTGTCTGTCATGTTCTCTTAGTTCATACCTTGGGGAAAGAGCCACAATCAATTGTTTTGCTTTACAATGAAAGAATTAAATGAAGTGTCTTCAAACTGAAAGAGAAAAATTGAAAGAAGAAAGTAGAGAGGAAACATTTTGGAAATAAATTAGATCAATCTACAAAAATGTGAAAGTCTCCAAGGACCACTTCTGGAATACAAGGAGTGATGCTGATACTAAGGGAATTGGTCACTTTTCCTTTGGAGTTTGCTCATTTGGCAATATCTGCAAATCTATCCAGAACTTCTTTTTTATTTTATTTTATTTATTTTGATACCAGGGATTAAAACCAGGGGAGCATAACCACAGAGCCACATCTCCAGCCCTTTTTATTTTGAGACAGGTTCTCTAAGTTGCTTAGGGTCTTGTTAAGTTGCTGAGGCCAGCTTTGAGCTTTCAATCCACCTGCTTCAGCCTCCTGAGTCACTGGGATTACAGGTGTGCTCCATCACATTGGACCAGAACTTCTTTTCTTTATGTGGGATAAGAGTTGGGTGTGATGGCGAAGTGTTTGTGTATTTGCTTAACTTGAAACACAGACATTATTTGGGTTCATGAAGCTGCTTACCTTCCACTGAAGGGTCTGCCTGGAAAGATTTCCTAAGCCTTTCTCATATGTCAGAGACACAGAGCAGTCATTGAATGTCCTTCAGAATGAGTGGTTGATTCTGAGCTCCTGTCCACCCACTCATAAGTGAGGTTGGATTTGGCCACTAGCAGAGAAAGCCAGCTAAGTAGAAACACCCATGCGGATGTGGCTCTCCCACCACCCCAGGGTATTTCTAGTGTAATTCTTGGTGTCTCTTTTATATCTCCCAGAGGATGAGCCAGGGGAAGGGAGACAGAGGAGAGGAAGGAATTCTTTAATGTGGTGAAAACTCTGAAGATTTTTTAATCATGACCACAGTGTTAATTCTTGAATTTGATTATGTAGTTTGCTTAAAATGTACTGAGATTTAAAATAAATTTTTTAAAATCCTCAAAATTAATGATCTCACTGCCCTTACTTAAAAGTAATGAGCACTTCTAAAGGAAACTTACTTATGTAATAAAATATTAATATTTATATGCCTCTAAGTTATAATTATCCAATGTATATCAATTATAAAAATAAGACATACTAATGTGAGAAAAAGTATGTGCTACTGCTTTAGGCTACTCATGACTCACTTCAGTCATACTCTCAGTATAGTAATGTGTCAATCTAGATTCTCCATCACAATGAACACCTTTCCCCCTTCCAATTAGGTGACTAAATCTAAGAGGTTAGGTGTATGGTATGAATCAAGATCAATATGTGGCTGCAGGATTACTGTGAGAGTACAGAGCACTTTCAGTATAATACAAAAAGGTCTGGATAAATATTCAAATATTTGAATGGACAATGAGGCAAGAGGTAGAAAGCAGGAAAGAAATAGTTGTAAATGTAAGGAAATACAGGAAAAGAGAGAAATAATAAATAAAAGTATTCATAATTATTGAAGGATTCCAAAGCACACATGAGCCACAACCCATGGTTTATCTTACGATAAGCCCTGTGATGCTTTGCTGTGGCTATTTTTAACAAAGAAATAATAATTTATTAGAAATAGCAAAACAATTATGTTTATCAAAATGCAATAATCCACTTACAGTGGAAAATTTTTTCAAAACTTGGGCTTCCTGTCCTTCATAGGCTATTAAAGGGCAAAAAATATAACTCCCTTGAGCAGCAAGTACCTTGTCATGATTTACCTCTGCTAAAAATAGTAGACCTTTACCACCATGTATATTGAAAACAGTTTTCCACAAATGTCAGCATCATGTTTTTTTTTCCTGAACTTTATCAATAATATCAATAATACCTTACTTGATTTCAGTCATTCTGAGGAATCCAAATCTATACTTCATTCTCTAGGGCCTCAGGACCCAAAGAGAAGACATCAACTCTAAATAAGTAAGAAACCAAGATATCAAAAGAGGCTTTAGGAGCATTTGTAATCAAAATGAGGGAAAACTGTGTGGCTGCAGTGGCACACACCTCTAATTTCAGCTATGTGGGAGGCTGAGGCAGGAGGATCATAAGTTCAAGGCCAACCTGGGCTACTTAGAGAGACCCTCTCTCAAAATAAAATACAAGAAGGACTGGGGATATAACTTTGTGATAGAGTGGTCCTGGGTTAATTCCCAGTACCACAAAAAAAAAAAAAAAAGGGAAAAAGAAAAATACGTGTGTGTTAAGTTTCCCCAAAAGCAAATTATAAGCATTTTTGTATGTATAGCTTTCCAGTCCAATTTTCATTATACTGACACACATGGATTTATGATAGTTGCCTGATAAGATTAGCAAACACATTCTGAACATCCAGTAGATTTGGTCTCCAAGTTACTTTGCGTAATCATATCCACCTCCTTCCCTTCTGAATAATACTGGAAATTGTGTGGATCTGTAGATAATAATGGGACACATGTTTTAATTTTTACTGAGATATTCATAGATAACCCATAATGAAAGAAGTTATAACCTATAAAATTCAGCAGTTTTAGTTTAAAAATGTAAACAATTATATGTATTTTATGATTTCTCAGAAAATGAACTTTATTAATGAGAATCGTTAGAAAATATTAGTAAAGGTAACCAGGTTAGAAGTTAATGGGCTGATAGAGAAACTAAATGCTTTGACAGGTGGGAACTGGTGATTTACAGGAACTGAACTTAAAATCACTAATGTGGCCTAAGGAACAGAGAAGATGAGACTATATGGGGCTTTGTAGCATATGTTGCAGATTATTTCAGAACACCAGGAAAAGGAGAAAGGCTTTGAGAAATTTGGAAGTGGGGATCTGTAAGTTGGATTTTATGACTCTGGAAGCAGTGTAGAAAATTGATTTTTATGTAGAAGAAAGAAAGAAAGAAGTATCTTGGATAGAGGGAATGATAGTGGAGTGAAACAGACATTATTACCTCATGTACATATATGACTGCATGAACGATGTGATCCTGTAATATGTATAATCAGAAAAATGAGACTATACTCTATTTATGTATGATCCATCAAAATGTATAAATGTATTCAACTGCCATGTACAACTAATTAGAACAAATTAAAAAAGAACATAACAGTAGAGGAGATGACATGGATTAAAGTGATGACTATGGAAATGTAAAGACATGGATATATTTGAGAAAGTTTTATTAACGGATCTATGTGTTCAACACCAAAAACAAAATTGTGTGATAACTACTATGCAGCAAGAGATGTTCTAGTGTGGGAAGACAAATTAGTGAACAGGACATATAGTCCTACAAATGCAACTTGCTTCTCCAAACTCTAGCAAATCCAACTAGGAAAGGTGCTTCCTTCTTTCTGGCACACAGTGCAAGGTATAATAATTTGTCTTTCATTTTGAAGATTATGTTTTGGAATGCCCCTGACCACGAGATCCTTAAACATTTTATGAAAAGGACAGATTCCGGGGTTTGAGAGGACTAAACTCCCTGTGTCTTGACTTTAAGTCTGTCCAGTTCTTGCTCATCCTAATCAGTCAACACAAATCAATATAAGATCAGTTTGATCTTCTAAGAGAGATTCAGTGATTCCAGATCACTTTTATATCAGAGGGCAAAAATTAGAGCAGCCTTAAGGAAAAATTGAAAATGTATATTATTGCCTGTTTCATGTGACTGCTCAAAAATTAATACTCTTTTCTTTTAATGATGGAAAAACATTCAGTGGCCAAATCAATGACTGTATTCTATGTCTGAAGGTTTCTTTATCTGTTGTAACAAAAGTACCACAACTATAACAATGGCTGGAGTTGAGGAAACATCCTGGTTGGATTGGTAATAGTCTGCAGTCATCCTCCATGGCCCATTTGGTTTCTACAGTGGTCACACTGCAGAATCAAATGAAGGCATGGAAAAGGACTTCTCCCATTAATCCTTTGAAGCCTTAAAGGTGATACTAACTTGTGCCAAACCTTCTTGCCAGGATGTTATACTGCCTTTGACTTACTGTCTTTGATATACCATCTTGGGTATATGTGAGTAACTGCAAAAGCTTCCACTTGACTTTACCTGTTGTGAGAGCTTTTGCACTCCAGACGAAGAATCCACCGTGAGGGTTGTGCCAACTGCTAAATTTGTTACAATTATTTATTGAGAGATCCAGATAAGGGCCACCAGGTGTCCTAAAAAATGAAAGGAATTCCCAATAGCTTAGAAGTCTAAGGAAGGAGGATCACAAGTTCAAAGTCAGTTTCAGCAATATAGCAAGGCCCTAAGCAACTTAGTTAGACCCTGTCTCAAAAGTAAAATATAAATAAATAAATAAAAATAAAATACAGGCTGGGGATGGTTATCAGTTTTTAAATGTCTCTGAGTTTAATCCCTGGTGCCAAAAAGTGGGGAGACAACTCTAAGATATGTACCATAGTCAGGAGTCCCTCAGCATCACATATCTTCCTGTGAAGGTGCTATGGCAATGTTTCCGATCTTGGACTATCAGTGTGCTCTCAGACCCAGGGACCATCACTCCTAACAATGTCTGATATTTCACTCTTTGCTCAGTGCACAGTTCTCTGTATAAATGGCCATATATTCCTATTAATAAATTTCTATATAAATCACCACTTTTTATACTTGTCATATTGTGTTATAATCTTTCCTTGTGAGTACTCACTACCTCATAAGTTGATGGATCCCCTGGTGTTCAAATAACTCAACTGTAAAAACCAAACAGGGAATCATAACATTTTATTGCAGGACAATTCTCAGCCACCCAATCTTTCATTCATTCTTCTTCTCTGTCTCTTTTTTTTCTCTGCTCAGTATTACCTCTATCAGCTGCCCATCTCTTTTGCCTCAAGAGATGGTTTTGAAGCATCTTCACACCTCTCTGTGGGTCAAAAGTGACATTTTTACCTTGTAGTTTGTTGCAGTGATTATGATTCCACTTCCTAACTTCTAAAAGTAAAATGGTCCATTTGGCTTCCATTGTTAGCAAATATATACTAGTGTTAAGCTAAGTTATCTTAAAGTCTTTAGTATCAACTCAGGTGACCAGCTGACTGAGTTTGTCCAGAGCTGAGGGATTTATTGAGATTTCAGTGCTAAAAGTAGGACAGTTGATCATCGTGTTTGCCACCAGCTCTAGATTACAGAGGAGACACACCACTAAACTGTGTAATTGATACTGCTGCCTTTCTAACAGCACTTCCCATGACCTGGGTAAATACTGTGGTCTCTGGTACTTCCAGTAGGTCATAATTATGCAGTGTGTCTCTGATCATATGTAAGGTATACTTTCAACACACCTGATTTTCCAAAGTGTTAAATCCCATCCTTTATCGTTTGCCATGACAATTCTAGCTTTCCAATTCATTCAGTGAAATAAAGCATCCTTTTTTCTTTTTTTTACACACTTAGGAGCCACCTTACTCATCCATTAACACTATTCCCAGGAGACTTTGCCATGCTGTTAAATATTACCCTTTGGGAGAGAGCTCCTAAGTAAATAAACTATTTCCAATTCAGTTTTGTGTAGCTGGCATCTCTATACTCTGTTCTCTCACTAAAGTAGATGGCATTCTTAGGTATGACAAAAGTGACCGCTGACTTTCACCAGGTGGCTTCAGAGTCTGTTCCTCAGCTTCAGTTTCTGATGGTCTATGGTCTAGCACCAGCAGTCCTCAGAAAAAGCGATTTAATACCATAGCTTTCCAGCACTGTGTATTTGCTCACCTCATGTGAGCAAGCAGACTCTCCTCCACAGGAATATGTTCCTGATTCATCACTGATGGAAGTTTTAACAACTGGATTGCTCCACGGTGTCAGAAGCAGCTTGTGCTCCATCTCTCAGCAGTTATGGGGTCCTCAATGCCTGTCACATGGTAAAGCATCCAGTTCCAAACCCCATCTCTTCACCCTCTTTCTTGAACTTCCAGTACCAACTAGGGTAAGTTGGGTTTTCTGGAAGCAGGCACTGAGTTGGAATTATAAAGTGTAAAAAGGTGATTAGGGATCAATTTCTAATGTACCATAAGCTTCATAAGATACCTAGGGAAGAATAGGTACTTTTTCTCTGATATCATGTTACAAGAGGCAAAAAACCAAATATATTTCTGAAGATGGTTTTTATCCTCTAATTACTTGGACCTATGTTTTAAATACCATATTTATAGAAATTAGATGTCTGATCATTTTAATAGTGATGGTAATTTTAGAGTCAGCCCTTCATAACTATGGGTTTCACATTTGTGGATTCAGCCAACTGCAGATGGTATGCTGTGTATTATTACAAATTACTATGCTTTTTATATAAGGAACTTAAACATATGCAGATTTTGGTATCCTTAGGGATCCTGAAACCAAATCTTCAATGACATTGAGGGATGACCATATATATAATTGACACTCTGGTCAAGGTATATATAAACTGCACATAAAGAAAGGGTATTGAATGAAAGCTTGGCCCTATTGTACTGGACCATAATAAAAGCACAGGCCAGTTAGGACAGAGTTCAGCTTCTGCGAACAGAAACCTGACAAAAAAGGCATAGTGGTACAAATAGGTAATTACGTTTGTCTTTTTCATGTTATAAGTAGTTGGAAGGTAGGTATTATCGGCCTGAATTGCTGCTCAAAGTCCCAGACTCCTTTAATCTTTCTCGTCCACTATTCTTAGCCTGTCTCTTTTATCCCCATGGTCATAAGATGGTAGCTACACTACAGGCATCAAGACTTGTGTCACAAATGAAGAAGGGAAAGGGTAAATGGGGAAGGTGGTTCATGAGTCTCTTCCTTTTATCAGGGTAAAAAATAGCCTTCCAAGAAGCCTTACTTGTGAGACTGGCAGTAGCATCTCTTAGAACTATGTCACATGGCCACTACGACCTGCAAAGCTGCCTGTAGATGTAGTTTTCTACCTGAGCACATTGGTATCCAGAACCATGTCAGGATTCTTTTATCAAGGAAGAACCTAATGTAACATCACTGTTTGCCATAGGGTATTTTTTATTTTTTAAATGGCTAACACTGACTTGAAATACCATTAATATTGTGGAAACAAACTTTATGATGAAATTTGGTATTCTTAGTATATTTATATATATATATATATATATATATATATATATATATATACAGACGTATATATTATATGCAATTGTTTTATTATAGGTTAAGTCCAGTTTTAACAAATCTTTTTGCCCTGAAGCTATTGTACATATAGTTAACAAAATATAGTTAAACAATTAAAGGCACACATACCTGATATATTCTTAAATTCCCAAGATAAAAAGAGAGGAAATGATTTTTTTTACAGCTATCGTAAAGACATGTAAAACTCTTAGTCCAGATGCTGTTAAAATGAACTTTAAATTTTCCCTTTCTGTTAGCATATAGCTGTAATAGATATATTATTTTTTAAAAAAGAAGAGAAGATCACACTCTAAAATAAAAGTCTTAGTGGATCAGAATAAAGCAGAAACTGAACAAGGTAGGGCTAGTGCCTGAGGCCAGTTGGACTGAATGACCTGGGGCAGAAAAGGGTGGTCAGGAGGTCATTTTCTGGAGTAATTGGGAATTAAAATGCTTCTCTTGAGATTATGGTGACCAAAGTCGGTTTCACTGATATGAATGTGCTGGCTAGAGCAAGGATCTTTGTCTATGTAAGATGGATGCAAAATAGCTGAGGGCAATCATTGCTCTGGCTGCAGTTTCTGTCAGACTGTCTTCCTAGGATGTCAAGACGAAATAGGCAGATTCTCAAGCCAGAAGTTTACCTCAGTAGCCTGTGAGCTTAGCAGGTCCTCTGTTATATCCCCAGCATAACTATGGTGTACCACCTCTCTGCACTGGGTAATCCCATGAGCTAAAAAGGAAATGACAAGAAAACCACTGAACATAGGTGAGTGCAGAGTTGCTCCACAGCCCCAGCTTCTCTTAAAGCCAAGGTGCCTGGAACTTTTTTCCTGTCTCCCTTTATCCTCTTTAATTGTCCAAATTTCTTATTTTGAAAAAAAATATTCATCTCAGAAACTAAGCAACTTATTTCTTAGATTTCTTTATTTAAATTTTTTTAATATGAAAGTGTCACTTCTATGGCTATTTCCTTTTGAATGTATCCCCTCTGCCCAAAATAAGACACAGTAATGAAATCAGTTCCACAGCATCAGATTACCCTGGATACTTAAAATACTGTTTACCAAATTAGTATTATCCAAAAAAAAAAAAAATGTTGGTGAATAGACTCCTTTCTTACCTAGCAGTTAACAAGCATAACTATTTGGTGCAAGACAAGAAAGCAGTCAAGTAGGCAGGATTTCAACATCATCCAAGCCTGGAGCAACAGTAAAGTTGCAGTTGAGGGCATGATGGCTTATTTGAAGAGGGAAATAATGTGTGACAGGAGTGGAACTCTCCAATGCTATCCTCTCAAGTATCCCATCTGGAAGCTCTGAAATCATCTTTTTCTGACTCTCCTGAAAAGTGTGGCATATATTATGTATCATGAAGAAATAATTAATGCCTAAAATCTATATGGTTATTTTTAATCAGGGAAACAAGTTGATGATTTTGGAACAAGGAAATAGGAATGTCACTTTTACTCTGCTACTACATCTTCCTCTAATTTGAAAGTATATATTATTTGCTATATCCCTGTAGTGTCTATAGTAACATAGTAAAACAAATAGCATAGATGTGTGTATGGAATTTCATATAAGTAGAGGATCAAAATTTGCTTGAGAATTTAATAACCAAATATAAACATGCATGTGGGTTTGATCTCACAGAAGCACAAAAGCACATTCACACACACAATGAATGTGGCTAGTGAATTCACACATACACAGTGAAAAGGCATTTAAACAATTACAATGTATATGCACCCCAGTCCTTGACTTTTCAGAGACAGATCCCTCCTCAAAAGTACTTCAGCAGTCACCGTGTTTAGATTTAATCAGAGATTACATAATAGATTTTACTGTTATTTATGTGATAGAATTGCTATGTGATCCTTTGACAAGTTGATGAAGAAAGTTTGGGTCAAATTGAAAGCTATAATAAACATTTTTTATTGTTTCTTAGCAGGTCCAACATTGGAACTGTTTTGTAGTCTGTAAAGTTAACTTCTTGTTCTTTCCTTGGTCAATCTCTCTTTAAAGCTACTTTCCCTCTTCTTACCCTACCCCAAACTCTTCTATCATTCACCCCAAATCGTGAGTATTACCTCATATATACAACCACGTAAGAATTCAAATCTTACAGCCCTTAGACTTTTTGCCTATACTTACAATATAAAAGCATTAAAAAATCAACCACCCAATGCCGATGCTTAAATCTAGATTTGCAGCTTTTCTCAGAAGCAATTAGGAACTCTAGCACTGCTAACTTTGCGTTCCTACTTGGCAGTAATTGGCAAGGGCTGAATAGAAGCTGCCCCCCTAGAAAGGTTAGGTGATCCCAGTTCAGAGGCTCCTTCAGGCTCTTTTGCATTGTGCTTGGATTTAGGATTTTTCTCTCATTTATGTTAACAGCATGGCCTCTGTAGGCTTTTGAGTTTGTGACCCCTATTATATAACTTTCTCTCTCAACTGTCAACTAAGCCCAATTAACATGTTTATTGATAAGACAATTTCTCCCACTGGTACATATTAATAAGAAATACTTGAAAGCCTTCAAACTTCAACCTTTCAAAATCGTAGCAAGTAAATTATAAAAAAAAAAATGCAGTTAGAGGGAATGTGTTTACATAGTTGTTATCTCTGGATGGTTTTCCCTGAAAAATTCATAAACATGGAATGTCAGAACTACTTTTGCATTTGTCTGTGTCTTGGACTACATCTTTTTGAACCCTTATATCTACATCTGTAACTGTAAGGAAACAGGATTCCTTTCCTCACTTTACTACTTCTACTTCCACCATGATTTCTTCTTTCCTCTATTTATTATCTTTAAAACTAAGATTTATTATTTTTTCTTAGAGAACAGGTACAGCCACATTCTTATGTAGCAGACCTCTTCTGTACTCCCAAATGTTTTATGCGTATCTTTATTAGAAGCACTATTAAGTTGTTATAATTTTTCTGCTTTCATACAATGGCATGAATTTTAGTTTTCGAAATGTAACAGAAGTGTTTCCTTCATTAATTTTTCTCAATTTGTTGATCAAACTGAATCATCTGTGCATGACTTGAACCCCCAGCATTATGCTAGGCCTCAACTCCCTTCCCAGGGTAAATCTGATTCTAGGCCTGTTAAGAAGGAACTTTCTTTTCCCCAAGGCTAGAAGGGTTCCATGAGTTCAAACACTCAAGGACAAGCCCTCTTCTTAGTCAACAGTGGTCTCCGCTGGCTCTGCCAAGGGTGGGCAAGGGTGGTTTGGATGAGCCTGGAAGCCTAGAGACTTTTTAGTGTCCCTTAGCATTTATGCAGCCTTGGTTACCTGATACTTTACCTGGGCCACTTCCCAACAGTTACTGAAGCCATAACCCCATCCCCCACACTTGCATCTCAGGCCTTAGGAAGATTACTCAAAGCTTTCTTCAAATTGACACACCACTTCTAAATGTTGATAGTTTTGTGTTTTATGGAATCCTTTGCATTCCGTATTCTCTAGGTCCTTGGATAGGGAATAAATTTGGGGTAACTTTCAATTGTTCCTAATGTCCAACAAAGACTAGATTTCTTAATAACCTTCAGAGAGAGAAAAAAATAAAAACAATCTTATTAGAATAGAATGTGGTAGGTAAATGGGGAAAATGTTCCCCTTGATTCCTTCCCCTTAGTGAACGCCTTGTATAATTCCTTCTTTCCCTTGGATATGGGGTGAGCTTGGTCTAAGCAGATGAAACCTCATAAACGATGGTCTAGAAGTGAGGGAAAGTGGAAATCATGGGCATTTTAAGTTACCTCAAATGCTGTTTTGTTTACCTTGAATGAGAAAATTATCCTGTTCTAAGGAGGGCTTCAGAACAGGCAATTTTGGGCACTCTGTGTGATCTAAGAGTGACCTTTAGCCTATGGCTAGCAACTGGTACCCCAGTACTCCAAGGAAATAAATTCTGACAGTAATCAGTGAGTTTGGGAAAGAATAGTGAGCTCCAGATGAGAACATGACTTGGTTGACCTGTTGATTTTAGCCTTGTGAGATTCTAACCAAAAAACTCAGCCACAGTATGTCCAGACTTCTTAACAACAGAAATTGTGAAATGGCAAATAGATCTGTTTTTTTTTTTTAATCACTGAGATTGTTGTAATTTGACATGCATTATATCAAATGGAGATTTCTCACAAGTGCCAGGATAAAACAGAGATTCATATCTCAGAGTTACCACCTGGTATTCATGAAACTTTCTCACTTAATTTAATTTTGTTAAGGGTAGAAATTTTATCTTTGTTGTCTTTGTATCCTCAGTGCTCATATAATATCTGAATCAAAAAAAGTCATAGTTTTTTTTTCTGTGCATGACTTGAACCCCCAGCATTATGCTAGAGAAAGTGATAGACTTTTTTGTACAATAAATTCATATATAATATAGTCAAGCAAAACATTATTGTTTTAGGAATATTAACTATTAAAGAGAAGAAGAAATACTTGGGGGTTATTTGAGGAAACTGCAAAGTGAAACATTAACACTCTTAGCACTTATAAGTTTAAGCAAAAGATTTCAATGTTGAATATGTAAAAAAGCAAGTAGGGGGAATTAACATGCATTTAATATGATTTTTAATCACATAATGAGATATGGACTGTGTATTAATTGACATTTTTGTTTTGGAAAGAATTCCTGAAGTTAAAAGAAGACTTCCAGGTTTTAGAAACATTTATGTATAATGTATGACATGTAAGCTAAAGTTATTTTAACCTTTAACAGTATGAAGGTGCACACAGATACCCAATGCACATATAAAATAAATTAACTGAAAACTAGTGTGCCTGGAAATCTCACATTTGAAATAAGGTATGTGTGAACACGGGAGGTATTACAATCTAATGTTATACAGCAACAAAATCTAATACAATTTGAGACTTCATACAGAGAGCAATCATATCAGGGAGTACGAAGGTAATAGTTCCTCTTTACTAAGTTTTGGAAAGGGCATTGGGAATACATTGTATGTTCAATCCTGGGGAATCTCTGGACTGAAAAAAATAAGGAAAACTATCAATTAGGAATAGGTGAGAGAAGGGTACAGAAGGTTGGGATGTTAGAAGGATTGAGGCATTTGGGGAAAATAAGAAAATAACTTGTAACACCTAATTGACCCAAATCATCTGGAGTAGGTGAAATTTTCTGTAGTTACGTGGAGAGTGCAGTCACAGAAGACACTGAGGAAATTACCAGGGCATGCTTCCCAAAGGTTACCTTGAAAACAATTTCTTTAGGAATCTGAATGGACTCTGGAAAGCAATTCAATCTTAAATTTTTTTCTCCCCAATGATCTTTCCTATCACTTCTCACTCTTCATCTTGTTACTTAACATTTTTGTACTATCTAGGGCTTTATTCTTTCTTTGGGCTAAAAACTGTAAGCTACTTCATATAGATGTTTATCCAAGTTTCGTTGTAGTCATTGGTGATATTAACAACAATGAAAATATTAATCTTTTACCCAAATTTTGGAATAGTTAATGAATGTATTCTTAATTAGTGGAGTGATGAAGTTGCTAATATGATCTGTGCAAATAAAATATGACAATGTTGGTGATGACACATTGGAGGTCTTTATGCATCTTTTTGAGGTTTTGAGAAATTTAGGAAATAGGATTACATTAAAGAATGGCAAGAGATAGTGCCCTAATTCTGGAGTAATTCAGAATTCTAAACTAAATGTCCTCAACCATTATTAGATCTGGGTGCTCTTTAGCTTCCTTTTCACTGCTACTGGTTTCTGATAGCAGTGAGATTTCTTTTATTTATGTTTTTCTGTCTTTAGTTTGTTTTTTTTTTTTAACTGTCATTGAAATAACCCAAAATCAAATGAATCTATATGAGGAAATTTGGTGAAATGCTTGAAACTTTTTTTTATTTAGTTTTCAATTCTTCATGCTGTTTTCATCTAAATGATTGTATGCTTGTTGTATTTTTGCATCTTTAATGAGTTCCAGATTATGTCTTTCCTGAAAGAGGGAGACTCACTTAATAAGGACCAGCCCTGGTGAGGTGCCTTCAGGTTTCTGTGTGATGGATTTTGTGCAGTATAGTTTACTGATAGAGCAGTGTGTACTGAATGTCAATGCCCTCTGTGACTCCTTCCTCTTCCCTCCTCCTCTCTCAGTTCTGCTCTTTGAAAGAAGGAACGATTAAAAGATATTACTCCCTTCCTTTGGACCTTTGGAGCTAGAAGTTGTCACCATTGTGTCTGTAGTGACTGATGTCAGAGAAGTGTAAGAAATTGAATCGCAATCTTTCAAGAGGAGAAGGATTTGCCTGCCACAAGAGGGCTGAAATGGTAACCGCCAAGTCCTCTTACTGAGCAATTGTGTTTTTGCTCAACAAGCAGGCAAACAGCTTTTTAAACTGCATTTTCTTTGTAATAAATTATGTTCTTTTAAGTTAGCTCATTTCTGTCAAAAGTAAGTCAACAATATACCTTTTGGCCATTTCACAATAGATGAATATGATAAATACAGAGGGCTGCATTTAGGATGAGGAAGGCAATTAGTATTTAATGAACCACCTCTTAGTCATTTCTTCTAACTGAATTCATGGAGGTGTTCCAACCAATTGAAGGTGTGTGTGTGTGTGTGTGTGTGTGTGTGTATGTATATATAAACATTTACATATACATAAATGTTTTTCTTATAATTATTTTATTATAATTATTAATAACTGTGCTAGGTCAAATCTACTTTGTTGGTGGGAAATAAGTTCCTTTAATATAATTTGAGTACAACTCTATTTTCTTAAAGGTAATTTAAAAAATTAATTCAGTGCAGTCAAATTTCAATATCACATTCATTTTTTTCAATTACTCTTACCCCAACATAGGTGAAATGTGGTTCTAGCATGAAGGGGCTGTTTATTCTCTTTCAATTCTTTCCATCTTCTCAGAGCTTGTTTCTTGACTGTTGCTGAGGGAAAAGGAAAAGATAAGAAGATATCCTGTCCCACTAGTCGAGATCTTTTGGTGTTCTTCAATACTGGTAAGAAATAACATTTACTTTCTGAGTGACAGCAAAGCCATGTAGGTAGGGTCATTGACCTTTCTTATTGTTTCTAATGGCAACAGAGTTGGTGGCTCAGTCTCTGGTTAGACTGAGGTATAGAGGTCCTCATAGACTCCCATGATAGACTGGCATGCATCTTCCTTGATCTTTGTGGTTCCTTTGGAGATATGACTGTATCTTCTGAGTGTTTCCTACATGGAGACTTTGCACCAATTTCCTCAGATGGGCTTAAATCCTTACCACTTCCACAGGATCTGACCTCAACCATCTTCCCAGTTCCTGACCAGAGAATGGCAGACAAAGGTCAAATCCATTTTCCTTAGCTTTTCAATACAAGAGAATTAGGAGTGTTATTTGTGCTCTCTCTGTCTCATCACACAGCACAGCTATTTGTCTCCAGTATTCTGTTCCCATACTAGACTATTGTAGATAAACATATATCCCCCCCCCAAACAAAAAGAGGCCATAATTAAGGGGAGCAGGAGTGCATTAGTAATATTTAGGATTTGACCTTATAGAAGAGGAAGAGAATGATTGTGCATGCACCAAGGACAGGCCAGGTGACCACATAGCAAGATAGTGGCTGCCTACAAACCAAGAGAAGCAGTCTCATAATGAAGCTCAACTTTCTGGAACTTTGATCATTGAATTCAAAACTGTGGGAAATAATTTTCTATTGTTTCTATTGTTTAAGTCACACAGTCTGTGGCATTTTGTTATAGCAGTCTGAGATGATTAAGAAGGTGGTGATTCAAATGAAACCTTAGGGAGAACTTCCTTGGCAGCTCATAGCCTCTAACTGCCTCTAAGGTTAACATCAAATATGCTTCATGACTTGATCCTTACTTTCAGCTCATGGCTTTCATCTATCATTTTCATTACATTGCATAGTCTCAATGCTTGACACTAATTGCTTTTTTCTTTTCCTTTAGGTGGTGATTGGGACTTCTTCGACCAAACTGAGTTTAGTTCACACATGATAATTGCTTCTTTTGATCCAGTACAGCTCTACAGTATGCTCCATTTTGGGGGATCCTTCATGGAAACTATTATCATGGATTCCTGCAGCCTCACAACCAGGACTCAGATAACAGAGGAAGAAACTTTCATTTGGCTTCATCAGTTGTAATGCCACCAAGAAGAAGGGTCAGGGAAGACAGAAAAAAAAAAAAAAAAAAAAAAAGAATAAAAAAGAAAAAGAGTGCCTTTTGACCCTAGAAATTTGGAAAGTCCTCCAAGTGTACCAAAATAACATTGGACTTACATTAAACTACTTGGTAAAAGGAATATTTTTGTCATTATAAAAGCTGGTTGTTTTCCCCTACTGAAACAAACCTAATAAATAATTAGAAAAAAATGGGAATAAAACTTCAAATATCGAATATTAGATATTTGAAGTTACTAATGTAATATGCATTCCATAATAAGAAATTATTCTCTGATTTTCATCTTAGCTTTGTTGTCTAAAATTAAAAAATAAGAAATCAACAACTAAATTTCCAAACAACTTCAGTATTAATTTTTCAACTTTCTTCATCATCACACAACCCCACCAGTCCTTTTTTAAACTTGGTAAATTATTTGTATAGTCTGAGGAGGAATGTGTTCTTAAGACTATACACAAGTTTCACTTATCCAACATAGAGGGAAGCAAAGAAATATTGTTATCAGAAATGGTAGAGAGACTTTCGTGTGACACACAGGAAATTAGTGTGATAGAATCAATGATAACCTCCGAGACCAGTGATGGGATGTGATATTCCGCAATCATGGAACAGAAAGTCCCTTAGGCCAAATTCAGATATTAAATATCATGATTTATTGAATTAATTTAAAGCATAAATCAAAGAGCATAAGGAAAGATACTAGGAAAATTAGCATGTTTAGGAAGTGGTACAAGTTGGGTAGAAATAATCACTTGAAAGGAAGACACAAATTAGTGCATAATCTTACAGATTTTTTTACTTTTACAATCACACACAAAATTGTCTATTTAGTACAACATACACACTTTTTATTATGTGCTATTGTCTATTCTACAAACAAATCATGACCTAATTTACCATTAAAGGTGAATTTGCAGGAGAATTTTAATAAATTATCTTTAATTTTTGTATATAGGTAATATAATAGCTTTATAATCCCAGTGATTCTAAAACTACTTATCAACGACTTCTGAGGGGACTGCTCCATGGCAGTTCTCCCATTAATGAAGGTTCCACTATCTCAACATCACCTCACTGGGGACTGAATTTCTATCATATATACCCTTCTGGGACACCCCCGTCTCCCAAGATTCATGTCCTTATCCCAATGCAAAGTCCAAACATTCCAGTAATAAGAACTTGTTATTTTACATTGAATAAAACAAGAAACTGTGAGTCCACACAGATATAAATAAGTAAATAAGTAAATTGGGAGTCTGATGAAGAAAGAGAGATTTTTATAGATTCAAAATAGCTCCCTACAAAATGTTTACCAATATTTACTACAAAGGGATAGAATAATGGAGAAGTGTGGTTGATACACCTTAAGTGAGCCAAGTGAATATTATCAACATGGGACAAATTGTTATGGCATTCTGCTTGACAGAAGCAGTACAAAAGAATACACCATTATACTTGTGAAATTCCTGCCAAAAATGCATAAAACTTTCCTAATGAAAATGTATTAGACAAACACATATGGATGGACAGTATTCAAAATAATTGTCATATAACCTTCAAAAGTGTAAAGATCATGAAAATTAAGGAAAGTGTGAAAAATGTTACTGACTTAAGAAAACAAAGAAAATGAAACATTTAAAGTCAGTGAATGAAGGTTAATGGAAAGATTTTGCTACAAACAACATAATGCAGATTTAAAAAAAAAGAAAAGAAAAGAATTTGAGGATTAAATGTTATAATATAGTTACTGGATGTTATTGTCAGCAGCTTCAAAGATGTCCTAGTTATTAGATGGAGTTAGCAGCTTCAAAGATGCTATATGGTATAAAAAGTAGGATTCCTCTCCTAAAATTTGATTTGCAAGAGAAAGGCATTTCTGTCTTGTGCCACATTTTCTTGTTCTCTCATTTTCTCACTCTGATGGGAATTGGCTGCCATGTTACCAACAGCTGTATGGAAATTATTAATCCACTATGCAAGGGTATGTGGGAAGCCTCAGATCAGCAGCCAGTAGGGAACTGAGTCCCTCAGTCCAACAGCCTCTGAACAACTGAATCCTACCAACTCCCAGTTGAGTGAACCTTGTCACCAGGCTCTCCTCAGTTGAGTCTTTACATGAGATCACAGCCAGATTGGTGACCTTGCTTGCAAACTTATGACCCCACAACATAACCCAACAAGCCTTGCCCAAATTTCTGATCAACAGAAATTTTGAAATACAACATTTGTTTGCAGTCAGAGTGTTTGAGGACTTTTTTAAATATAGGAAAACTATTAAAAATAGTTGGCAATAATAGTATTAATTTGTTGATATTGAGGATTATATTATGGTTACATAAGAAAATGTGCTTTTTTGTAGGAAATCCAGATGTTCTGGAGGGTCAGGGGGTATTACCTTAGCAAATTAATCTCCAGTGATGTAAACATTTTTTGCAATATCTTGAAATTTTGTTATTCTTTAAAAATTGAAATAAAAACAATAAATTAAAGTACATATTTACTTTGCTGTCTGATTCCTTTTTTCTTGAAATAACTATTATTTCCTTGGCTTTACTTTTGGTTGCCTATGAAGAAAATAACATTTGGCTCTCTGGAAACCTCATTGTTTTCCATGGATTTAAGAAAAGAGATCAAATATCAAAGTAGATGAAGGGAAATATATGAATTCAATAGCTAACTCCAACATCTCCGTTCACTTTATTTCTAGGTGAAGCTTTGATGACATGGAAAGATCCTACCAGAATATGTAGCAATCATGTTATCTACAGAAATGCATACCTCCATTAGTATAGATAAGTAAGAGATAACTAAGCAGATACAAAATTATATTTAGGAGATAGGGAGAGAACATCATGATTGCAGATGAGCTCATTTCTTTCTTAGTTCCACAATAGCTATCTGAAAGCAAAAATTTGGAATAATGATGATTATTATCAGGCATTATGCCTCACATTAAATATTTGGTAATTTTATTTTCTTTACTTTTATTTTAAACTATGCATTTCAGTTCTTCTAAATTCTTCTGTAAGCAAATATGTTTCTTTAGAAGTGGCCATTACGTGAAATATCTAAATGCCTCTTTTAATCCTAAAGAAAGACATAAAGTATAGCTGTTAATGTACAGCAAACCCATATTCATGGAACATATTTTCAAAGTATTTACACAAACATATTTATGTCAAAATGCATGCTTTGTGCTACTAAAATTCTATATCAATATTGTCTTTCATGAACTTATTTTTAACAATTTTCCTTGGTGATAGAAATTCATTAACACCTGCAGATAATATTTATATGTTGAATCTATACATAGTCAATGAGACACTCTGTGATCAGAAAAATATGCTATAATATCTATAATGGGAAAAATAAACTAGCATAGGTGAGGCCTGAGTAACATACAGTAACTGTGTTTTCAAGGGAAACATGAATGAATTCTGGGGACAATAAGCTTTAATACTATGTGATCTTTTTTGTTTGTTTCCTTTCTATTTTTGTGCTTTATTCTTTGTTTCTATGTGTAATATACTCACATGTGACTTTTTACTCTTTCTGTTTTCCTTGCCTTTCTATTACTGCTTTTTCTATCAAAATTGTCTTAAAATATGATTCAGGTAAGGTATTTGTGTCCTTGTCAAGTTTAACTTTATTAATGATAGTGGAAGATTTTGTGAAACCACACAATTTAAAAATGATTAAGAAAACTAAAAAAGTTAGAGCATGTTCTAAAGCCAGTGGTCATATTTTTGTACATTTCTAGGCTGCTAGTAACTGCTTAGCAGTTTTGAATGAACAATGTGATCAAGACTATTTTTCTTTTCTTTTTTTCATTTAAAACATTTCTTTGCTCTGTATACTATCTTTTGACTTGGATTCTAGAACACACCTAATTAGTTAAACTTGTAGGCAATTTGTTAAAATACTTAAATTGTTTAACCCATACCACATACATGCAAGGAAAAATGTTCATACTATTGTGAATGTAAGTATTAATTAAAATAATGGTATTTGTATGAGTTTCTTCTTTTTTAAAGTGTTCTTTTTTTTTAAGTTGTTGATGGATATTTGTTTATTTATTTATTTATATGTGGAGCTGAGGATCCAAGGTGTCACACATGTCTACCACTAAGCCACAACCCTAGCCTCACGTATCAGTTCTTACCCAGTAGCCTGTATTTAATAAAGCTCATTAATTATATCCATGATGTAAATTTGGAGTCCACTACTTAAAAAATAAAAACTTTGCCTTTAAAATGTTTGATTTCAATTTTTAATTTGATAATCAAGAAGGAATGAATTCAAGACAGAATGAGGCATGGTAGTTTTTAAAAAATATGAATCAACATTCATTTAAGCCAATGATTTCCAAATGAGTAGGAAGGCTAAAACACAATCTGTGGAATGGGGGTGTCAAATAGATTCTTTACCGTTATGCATAGAGTACAGAATGCCAGTCATAAAGATAAGACATGCAAATTGCTCTCAAAACAGCAACATCTCTTCAACAGCCTTCATATGATATCCTTTAATGGTCATTAAATTTCATGCAAAAAAAATTCTAAGGCTAAGCTCTCATTTTGAACTAAGGTTGCATTATTTTTCATAATAACATTACCTAAAAGCTACTAGGAGATAGCAGTATGTGCAAAACTATCCAGGATAGCAGACAGTTTTGGCTCATCAGGGGACATGATATGCATTGTTGAGGGAAAAAATAAGATATGCTTGAAAAAAACCACTGGGTAAGAATAAAGACTATTTTTCTTGATATCCAGGGTGCACGATGTGGATCCTGAGACAGAAGTCATATGGAGAATTGAGAGTGTGTAACAGCCTTCATCTTCCATAAAGCAGAGAACCCCAGCCATCTTATAGTTCTCTAGGACCACATAGAAACATTGAGTTATAGAAGTACTCTTTTCCACCTCGGTCTTGAAGTATTCAGAAATTCTTCTTAAGGCTTTGGAAGTTTGTGCAGATTTTTATAAGCACCTCGATTTTTGGAAATTTGGCAGAAAGTTTAATTACCAGAAGGAGATCTAACTATTAATCAAATTTGGAATTGCTACCATTACAAATAAATGATTGTAGGCAAATTGAGGATTTAATTACTTCCTTCAGACACAACATTCTGTTTGCTTTCTTTTTGAAATCTTCCCTAAATGAAGATGGCACAATACCATTGTGAAGTAAGTACAGATAAACCTCATTTAATTTGGTTCCATCCATTTTAAGAATCTGCTCCTATTAAAAGAAATGGCTTGTTGATAAGAAGGCAGCCCAGTATTATGACAGATTCAATCTCCCCAAATGACTGACTCCAGTTTGGCTCCAGTGAAAGATTATTGCCTAAGATTAAAGTTATTTGGCTGGTTCTCATATAGTTCAAACTAGATAGTTGAATCAAAATATTAAAAGAATAAAATGGTCAGAGAACTGTCAGAAATCTTATTAATTTTATAATACTGTTGAAAGCCTACCAAAAGTTTTTGTTCCCCAAAGCTACTGCTCTAAGCAAATCAGAAGGGATTTCTTTTCAACTGCTGAAGAGAGATTGAGTTTTCTCCAATTTGCTCTATATGAAATAACAAATGTGGAATCTATAGATGCATGATGGAAGTTATGTCTATGTCTATGATTTTTGAGTTACACACATATATACACATACATGTACACACACATATATGTATACATACATAAATAATTTGTAGTACAAATATAAAAAAAACTAAATTATGTATAAACCTTCTGAGGAAAAATCACAGAGAAGACATCTACCAACTTCACTTGACTGTGTAAATACTGTGTCCTGTCTATTATTGTACTAATGAAATATTTAGATAAATTTTGCCTTTAAACCTAAATTTTGTTGGTTTTCTGATTTATGACTGCAATGAGCATAAGAAAAATGCCACGGAGTTTTTGTTTGTGAAAATTTATATGTTATTTTAGAATCAAATGTAAGGATTAATAGTAAGTGAATTCCAAATGGTATAGACAGGACAGTGGTACTAGTAAAACATGAATTATGCCATAAAAATCCATGGACCTATTGATGTATATGAGTTTATGAGTTTATTTTTGTCTATCTATGTATGTATCAATCTATATTTCTATTTAGAATTGATCCAGCGTGAAAATAAAGTGATAAAGTAATGGTAGTTTATATTTGGCTCAATGCAGTTTCTCCTTATGGACCTTTTTTATCTCTTAATACTTTAAAAGTTTATATGATTTCAAGTGTTATTTGTGTATTTATTTGGTTAATAAGTGTGTGTTTTGAATGTTTATTATGAGCTAAGAATTCAGCTATGTTCTAGTTATTGTTTGAATAAAAAGCATTTTCAGTATAAGGGATTGAACCAGAGCCCCATTCATAATAGGCAAGTACCCTATCACTGAACTACATCCCTACATTTCTAGCATGATAAAAAACATTTTAAAAAAGTAAAAGTTATTCTTTTGTTGAGGATATGTTAATACATTTCTGTTGCTATAGCAAAATACCTGAGGCTGAGTACTTTATAAAGAGAAGTTTTATTTAAATCAGAGTTTAAGTGGATGAAAGTTCCGAATCAGATCACTACATTTGTCTGGTTTCTAGTGAAAGCCCTCTTGGCTATATTACAACATGATCAAGAAGTGGAAAATAGCAGCATGAGAAGAAAGCCAAGTTTATTGTATGGTTTCCCTTTATAACAGCCTATTCTTATGAGAACTAATCTCTCCATAAGTTCAGAACTAATTCTTCCCAGGGACAATGCTTCTTATAATTTAATTACCTTCTAGTAGGCCCAACCTCTTAAATATTCCAGTACCTCTCATCATCACCTCAGGAACCCTTTGGGAAAATACTCCAGCTATGTCTAAACCACAAAATTCTGTTCTTGGCTGCCAACATCTTAAAACAAAACATTCATTCCATCTCCAGTAGTCTCAAGTATTAATTTGTTCTAACATGGCTCAAAAGTACAAGTCCAAAGGCTCATCTGAGACTCAAAGAGAACTCTAGCTTTGAGCCTAAAAAATCGAAGCTACAAGTATCACATTATCTACTTTCAAGAAATAATGTTGGGATAGGTCCAGTGTAGATACTCCTACACATATGCCAAAGGAAAGGAGTTACAGTCATCATAAAGATCAAAGCTCAAGAGGGAAAACATTAAGCCTTAAAGCTCCAAGTGTGGCATCTTATTTATAGTATAGTTGGGAATGGTCTCCAGGTCTCAGGCATCCCCTAACCCATGGACTTGCTGGTCATAGCTCATAACACTACATTTATGAACTGACCTTACATGATGATGACTTCTGCTTCCTCAGACTGGCATTTATACTTTTGATGAATCTGCCTTCCTGGAGCCTCAAGAGTGGTTGTCCTATTCACAGAGAACTTCTTTATGCATTCTAGTGGGGAATTTCAGCAATGTTTCCACCCCTGCAGTAAGCTTCTGCCTAGTTTCTTTCCCAGGCTCACGTCGCACATTGCAGGTGACTCTATTTTGTTGTCCTAGTTGTACAGTATTCTTTGGGCTTCACTAGCTATTGTTCTGGTGCAAACTTTCTGCATTAGCTCAGCCCTTTCAGCAAACTTCTGCCTAATCACATAGGCTTACTTTCCTTCCTTACTTTAGTGCTACTCATGCCTGGATCTACTTGAATTATGGGTGGTTCAGCTATGGAGCACTTCAATAGAAAATAGCTTCCTAAGGCAGTTAGGAAGGCCATTAAGCTCATGAAGAGCTCAGTTCATTGAGCCAAAATTTGACAGTGGATAGTGCTCTAGGGCGTGTTTCCAAGGCATGCAAGTTCCTTGCAATGGTGTAATAAGAATGGTCTTAATTTCTATTAGAATCCTCATTTCCACTAGAAACATTATCCTTAGTTTTCTCATGTTCTAAGCCTTCAGCAAAATCACTCATTGTTTTAGTCACATTTTTTCATTGCTGCGACCAAAAGACCCAGAAGAACAACATAGAGGAGAAAAGGTTTATTCTGGCACATAGTTTCAGAGTTTCAGTCCATGGTCTGCCCATAGCTCTGGGTCTGAGGTGAGGTAGAACATCATAGTGGAAGGGTGTAGTAGAAGAAAACAGTTCAGGGTATCACAATCAGGAGCCAGAGAGTTCTGCTCAAAAGGGACAAAATATTAACCTCAAAGGCACATCCTCAGAGGCCTATTTCCTCTATCCTTACACTACCACTATAGTTACTGGCCAGTTAATCAATATCGGTGGATCAATCCACTGATTAGGTTACACCTCACATAATCTAATAATTTACCCCTGAGCATTCATGCATTTTCTCAAATGAGGATTCAGGGAACACCTCATATCTAATCCATCACACTTGTAATGCTTCACGTACAACATTATGAACTTATTGTGGTCTACTCTTCTAAATTCCGCAAAATTTCTGTTACCTAGCTCCAAAGGTACTTCCACATTTTTAGGTATTGTTAGATAGAAGTTCAGGGATACCAAAATGGTGGAGGCAGGGTACCAGAAGGATGCCACTGGAGAACAAGATAGGGAAATGAATCATATCCCTGTTTACAATAAGTCCTATCACCATGACAACTCCCTCCACTGAGGACTTATCACTCTGACAACTCCCATAACAAGTTTGATAGTTTAAAATGACCCATGGGGGTAAAGAGGTTAGTATTTTAATCAGGTTTTTTAAAGCAACCAACGGGAAAAATTAAACAATATTCTAATCAGGTATGGAGGTAAATGAGTTAAGGTCTTCAATCAGGTCTACAATGGGAAGAGAATGCCTCACAGCTCAGCATATAAGACACTAATTTCCAGAGACTGGGCTGTGAGACTCTCTTTCTTGCTCAGCCCACTAAGGGAATATTACTTCCATCTTCACCTTTAATAAATCTGTACTTTGCCTGTTATTTGAGTGTGCCCTCTTCAATTCGTTGTTTAGACCTGGACCCTAACTAGACATCCTGATCATAATTGTATTATTATATAAATGACCTCACCCCTTGAACCATTTTCTTCATTAGTCTATTCTGTTTCTATAATACTAGAAGCTGGATATTTCATAAAGAAAAGAGGTTAATTTAACTCTACAGTTTTGAAGTATGAAAGTCTAAGACCAGGCCTCCCATGAGGGCTTAGGATATCATAACACAGCATGTAAGTTGAAAGGAATACAACAGCATGCCAAAATATATAGGCATTACAAAGAATATAAATATTGTTCTAGTTTGGGCTTGACCAGAATAAAAAAATTGCATCAATGAATTTTCTTAAGCAGACCTCAAATATAAGTATTTTTATTATCCCAGAAATATATAGCCTTCCCAGCCCCTTCCAATGAATAGGTACCAGGAACATTCAATGTAGAGTTTCTTCTGAGATCCTTTAACTGTGGGAGGCTTTTGGAATTCCATTTGCATTTATCTCTTATGTACAGTCTACTCTGTGCTTATATTTGTGCATCTTTCCCACAGTTAGAACTGACAAAGACAGACTGTAATATATTTTATTCTTATTTTACTACTTATTTCTTTGGTAGAAAATAAGATGATATATTTTAAATGCAAAATAAATCATGACATGTAATACACATTTTTATTTAAATTAGCCTCTTAGACACATTGTTTATATTATACTTTTCTCTTGAATATACTACTTTACAATTCTTTCATGTAGATCTTCTTAATCACCAAATGCCAATATTTCAATATTTCAGACATTTTATCCCTTCTTATGTAGAAAGGATTATTTTTCAGGAAATTATTATGTCTTCTGAGTATAGAACATGCAAATAATCTGTAAAACAGCTCAGACTTAAAATCGTGAAATGTAATACAAAAGAAAAAGAAAGTCCCTTAGAATGTCCATACATTTTCCAAATGCCTCGTCTTGAAATTTGCTATTTCAAAAATGCACTAAAAAGAGAAAGGTAAGTGGTCTCTACTGTTGATTCACACCCATTCTAGTAATACATAGGACTGGGGTTTGGGTACTACCTATGGGTACAAGTAGCTTTAAACAAATGAAATTCCAAATGGTAGCCCACTGTGTCATAGCATCCTCTAGCAACTCATAAATTACAGAAAGTGAATATTTTAGATTTAATTTACTAAGGAAACATTAGAAATGTTGAAAAAAAAGTTTCTGAGAATGCTTGTTTGTTTGAAATTTGAAATCAGGGAAACTCAACAAATAAAGCAAACAAGGAAAGCAGGTCCTGAAAGTGGTCTAAAATATTCTAAAATTATGTTATATATTTTGAATTGACAAGAAATCTGTGCAAAATTAAAATTAGTAATTTGAAAGCAACGGGATTTAAATTATGTAAGAAATCTTCAGGATTATTTTCTAACCTTCCCCAATATTCAATATAGCATAATAATTAGGCTGTTGAATTCAGAAGAATTGATAGAGCTGTGGGCCATTCATACCACTCTTGTTTTCAATAGCAGTTGAGGGCAGTAGTCACAGAGGGACATGAAATAAAAAGAAGACAAAGAAGAAAACAGCAGGACAAAAGAGGAGCTAACAGCACTGGTAGGCAGGGAGACTTGCCCATAAAGTCTAAGACAATGATTCCTATCAGGGAAAAGATAGAGCAGAATAAAACAAAAATAATCAGATAATATGTATCATAATTATTAATACATGTAAGGAATTCATATTCTATACTCCAGACACCATATTTTATGAGATCTTTATTCAGTTCCTCAGTACATATTGTCTGAGTGCTTCCTATGAGCCACACCCGACTCCAGGCACAGTAGATAAGGCAGTGAGCAAAACCAGCACAAGTCCATGGACCTTACATTCCAAAGTTAGAACTGTCACATAAAATAAACAGTAATTGTAAACTATAGGAAAGTAGTGTATATGGTGGTGGAAATGTATATAGCATTATTGAATGTAGTGACTGTATAGTAACATAGATGGTGGTAAATATTAAAGGTAAACATAAAGCAGGGAACAGGTTGGCATGTTCATTCTTAGTTTGGAGGTCATGGAAGACATTACTGAGAAGGTACCTTGTTGGGGACTGAGAGACTAGCTTTCCAGGGTAAGGGGAAATAATGCTCCAGGAATCAGGATATCAAGTGAAAGGGGTCTTAGTGAATGAGGCGTGCCTGACCGTGTCTGAGGAAGGAGCCGGGACAATATGGGTAGAGGTCTGTGAAAGAGAGGAAGAGCACTAGAATAAAACAGGAATCTTAGAGATAATAGGCCAGACCACAAAGTGCCTTATAGGCCAAAATGGATTCCAGATTTTGTTCCATGCGAATAGGAAAGCATAAAAGGAATGTGATTGATGTCTGGAAAGGGTTCTTCCACTGATTATAGTGATAGTTTCATGGGTGTATACATATGTCATATCTTATCAAAATGAAGACTTTAAATATGTGTAAACATTCATGTCAATTACGCTACAATAAAAGCAGTTGAAAATTTTCTGACTGGAGTGTTGAGGGCACAGGGCAAGGAAAACACAAGATTTGTCTGGAGCTAATGCAATAATAGAGTTGTAGGATTACAGTGACTTGTACCAAAGTGATGTCAGTGGAGATGATGAGAAGTGAGTACATGATAGACACATATTGGAGGTGCTTCAAATGATGTTTGCCAGTGAGAGGGTGCTTGCCATGAAATACCAGGGATGTGAACAAAGATACCAAGACTTTTATCTAATGAACTCTAAGGAGGATAGGTTTTCCATTAATTAAGATGCCAGAGTCTACAAGGGAAACATGGGGTTTATTTATTTACTTACTTATTTATTTGTTTGTTACTTGGGATTGAATCCAGGGTGCTTTATCACTGAGCTACTTCCCCAGTCCTTTGTACTTTTTATTTTGATACAGGGTCTCATCAAATTGCTTGATAAACATGTTTGTTATAGAGTAGCAGGAGCTCAGTTTTAGGAGTGTTGGACCTGAGATTCTTATTAAATACCCAAGTGAAGTTGTCAAATAGGATTTTTGATAAATACCTCAAGTTCAGTGGAGCAGTCTCAGCTGGAGATACGATTTTATATCTACTTATCTGTCTATTCATCATCTACTTATCTCTCATCTATTTTCATCTATATATCTATATCTAATATTCATATGTACATTTATCTACATCTGTATATAATATTTAAAATTATAAAATGACTTGTTAGACTTGGGAAAAGATTAGAGAGTAAAAGAGAGACAGAAACACAGAGATGGAGAATATCATAGTTAGAAATTGGGGAGATAATATAGAATCAGCAAAGGAAACTAAGAAGAATAACCAGGATATAGAAGGAAGACCAAGAGAGAGAAAATTAAACCACATAAATTGCAGCTAATATATTAAGTAAGATAAATCCTGAGAAATAAGCTTGAATATCATCAAAGTGATATTACTTCTGGTCATTTGAGTGGAAAAATCTCATCTGAGAAAGTTTAAGAAAGATTAAGAAGATAGGAACTGGAGATATTAAATATAAATAATTCTTTCCCAGTGTTTTCCTCCAAAGAGATAAAAATAATTGTGACATTGGCTGGACAGTTTGCATAAAATGTGAAAAGTGATATATTGCTATGTCAGCAAGAAAGAAATTATAGACTGAGAAATTTTGAGGTAACACTACAGGGGAGAATTGTTTTAGATTCAGTTAAAGGAACTGTGATCAAATGTACAGATACAGGAAGTGGTCCTAACCAGAGCATGGACAGGTTCTCAGAAAGAAAGAGGTGGCATGCATGCTTACAGAGAGGTGTATATGCAGATAAATGTACAGATGTGGTTGCAGCTTGTAAAATCTTGGCTGGGTACAGAAGTGAAGGAACTCAAGATGTTTAATGATTGTCTGGCAGCAATCTACAACCTTCTTGAAGTTCATGATAACACATATGGATGGACACCAATCAGTTTAGCAACATCAATTTTTACATATCACCATGTTTAGAAATGTGGAATGCTAGTAGTTGTATACCTATAATCAATACTAAATATATACATTTTAATTGTAAATAATATAAAAGTGTTTTTTTTTTATTTCAATATAAGAAGTCTACCTGAAAAGTGCTACAACAAACGAAAATCTATTTGTTAAATTTGGCCCCTCACATTTCCTGATCTCTTTTTATGTTGCAGGTGATATTTCTAGCACCTTTCAAAAAATTTTGTCACATAAAGCATACAACACCGAAAACAGAACTTGAAATTATTCTTATTTTAAGAATTAAAGCAACTGGGCATGTTGGCCCACACCTTTAATCCCAGGAACTCAGGAGGCTGAGGCAGGAGAATCATGAGTTCAAATACTGCCTCAGTCAAAGCAAGACACTAAGCAACTCAGTGAGACCCTGTCTCTAAATAAAATACAAAATAGGGCTGGGTATGTGGCTCAGTGGTTGAGTGCCCCTGAGTTAGATCCCCATACCCCACCTCCAAACAATAATTAAAGCATAGAAAGAATGAATAGTAAAGTCATCTATCATATACATTGTAGGAATTTATGTGCAAATATCATTTGAGTACTTAATCATGAATTCCTTTGTATAAAATAGTGAAAGTATAATTTGTGAAATAAACTTTTAGTTATTTGAAAATTTGGCATTTGTTGTTTAAAGAACTATTTCAATTTTATCCAGATGACAATTCTTTAATAAAAACAAAATTAGGTAGGGTGAAAGAGGAAATAGTACATAAAATAGAATATGTGGTGATAAAAAGCCAGTTTTGTCAAACTTTTATAGAATTTTTCTCAGCCTAACATGGAAATCATTAGGGACAAACATATTTACACACATTTACACAAACACATACAAATTTTATATATATATATATGTGTGTGTGTGTATATATACACACACACACCTATGTATGTATATGTGTAGGTTGTGACATTTATGTAAATACAACAAACACATTGAGTATGCAAGTGCATACATATATAACACACACTCCCTACCCTCCTACTTTCACCATACATGCAATTTTAGTAGAAGCAAATTAAAATGTTAAGTCATATGTAGTTTTCTTAAAACATAAAAGATACTTCTCTTATTGTTCAAGTACTTTTAGTATTTGCTCAGTGTTTATGTTAGTGAATTATGCCAAACAAATCATTTTCATTTATGATCATCATAAGAAATAAAGTTGAAATGTTGAAGAATTTTACAAACTTTCTAGTACATGCCATTTTTTTGAAATAATATTGAAAGGTAAGAGGACATCAGCTGAAGATGTGATTGGTACATAAAATATTCTTCATATGTCTAAACTAACATATTCTAATATTTGGTCAATTCACATAATCTAAGAAAAAGTGATATGTCAAGCTAATTTGATTTCTTGAAAACCAAATATACACACATCAACAATTGTTAATAATTTTTCATCCTATAATTTCTGATTAGGATATTGAATGCATAATGCAAACATTAATTTAAACTTTCACATTTAAAAAAATTGTGTTTATGGAAACACACAAGAAAGAACTGACATTTAGGAGGTCATTTTCAAGTGAAGGAAAATAAATAATGGATTTCAACAAATTGCAGTTTGCAAACAAGGAAAGGATGAGATGAAAGTTTGCAGGATGAGTAACTAACCAGATTTGTGTTTATGTTGGTTTAATGTGTTGGTATCAGAAAATGGTTCACAAAGGAGATTAGAATGGCTATTATCAAGAACACAAACAATAATAGGTGTTGACATGACTGTGGGGAAAAAGACACACTTTTACATTGCAAATTGGTACAGCCGCCTGGAAAGCAGTGTGGAGATTCCTCAGAAAACTTGGAATGGACTTACCTTTTGGCCCAGTTATCCCACTCCTCTGTTTATACCCAAAGGACTTAAAATGAGCATACTACAGTAACACAGCCACATCAATGTTTATAGCACCTCAATTCATAATAGCTAGACTGTGGAACCAACCTAGATTCCCTTCAACAGGTGAATGGATAAAAAAGTTGTGGTATATATACACAATGGAATACTACTTAGCCATAAAGAAGAATAATATATGGCATTTGCAGACAAATGGATGCTATATGGAGAATATCATGCTAAATGAAATAAGCCAATCCCCAAAAACAAAGACCAAATGTTTTCCCTCATAAGTGGATGATATAGAATCAGGTTGGGGGGGGGTAGGGAGTGAGAGAGGAATAGAGGAACTTTAGATTACAAAGAGGGAAATGAGAGGGGGAGGGGGAGGAGGTATGAAAAAAGGTGGAATGGACAGACATAATTACCCTATGTACATGTGTGATTACATGAATGGTATGAATATATATCATGCACAACCATGGAAATGAAAATTTGTACCCCATTTGTGTACAATGAATCAAAATGAAGTCTGTAAAATTTTTAAAAAATAAATTAAAAAAAAGGAGATGAGAAGGAGCAGAACCTAAGGGATGAGTAATGATTAGAGAAGTTGAGTTTGACTGTAGGGAGAGAGGAAGCAGCCATCCTGCTATGAGGCTGGCCTAGGATACCAACATCTTTCGCCTAGATCATCTTCGTAGCCTGCTTCCACTTTTGCCTCCAATCTCAACACAGTAAGTCAACTAAAGCTTAAATTCTTCTCTCAAAATCTTCTGTCTGCACTCTTTTAAAGCTTCTGATCCTGGCTCCTCCCACCTTGCGCCACTGCTTCCTTGCTCTTGAATGGGGTGCTCTTCATTTTTACCCATGACAGTGAGATTCCTTAGGAACTTTGGACACGATGTCCTACCTGCTTTTCCTGACATGACTTCATTTTCTTCAACCTTTGCATACAAGCCATTCATGTCACCTCCCAATAGTTTAAAAAGAACTCTGGGTGATGTCGTTCCCCCTTTCCATACTTTATTTCATTTTTTTATAGCATTTAGTATTAGCTAACATATCACAGCCTGTATTCATTTATTATGTTCATTATTTTTGTTTTATATTTTGTCTCCTATTCCCAAGACTTTAAGATACAGAAAGGCAGTAATTATTTAATTAGCCATCTGCATCAAATAGCATAAATAGTGTCTATCAAATAATGAGTGTTCAATAAATATTTATTGAGAGTCATAGCAGAATTGAAAGCTTTGTGTAAATAGGGATAGAAGAGGGGCCACATGATGGTCTGGAAACTTCAAATTATTTAGAACTGCTAGAATATATGAGCTTGAATGTCAAGATTAGAGAGCTATCCCTCTAAAAACTATGTAAAGGCCATTCTTGTCCCATAGGTCAAATATAAAGAATACGTTTATCTTGAGTAAATAAGGTAGAAAAACCTAGGCTCACGTTAAAACATAAAAAATGTATGTGAAAAGTATGCTTAGCACTTTTAAATCGCAAACATTACTCAGAGATTTAAATAATCTCAGCTTTCGGCACTGGTCAGAGAAAAATACTTAAAATATGAATCCCCCAACCCCATTAAAAAGAGCCCTAAAGATAATTAAGTGCCTGGCCTCTTACAGAGATATAAAAAGTAATTAGGAGTTCCTTCTCTTTGGTGCTCTTTATAAAATAGCTAAGTATATACCTGTTAGAATAAGTCTATTATATCCCTGCAGGACTCATGTTAATTTAATAACAAGCTATATGTGATTTCGTAATAGAAAGAAAAATTTTGGTCTCCTGTGAGACAAAAAGACAATGGACAAAGGAAGCTTTTTGTCATACAAATTTTCTATTAAATAAACATATCTGGCACTCTCTCTCTTTCTATGCTTTGCTCTTCCTTCCCCCACCTTCTCTCATACTTTTTCTGTTATAAATTAGAAATAAAGTTTAAATCACTTAGAAGATTATTTTTTTTA
Source organism: Glaucomys volans (assembly GCA_020662805.1). Lineage (NCBI taxonomy): Eukaryota > Metazoa > Chordata > Mammalia > Rodentia > Sciuridae > Glaucomys > Glaucomys volans. The sequence goes on from JAJEJO010002673.1 coordinate 243,687, forward strand.
CAACCAAGAAGCTAGGCAGGAGTATAATCTATTCTGAAATTCATGAGAAAATCCTTTAAAATGTCAGACAACAGTTAAAACATTCTATGATTAGGGCATATTTTAATTTTCTTAATGTCAAAACTCTGCTGTGGGAGAAGCTTATGCACACTCATTTGATATTCACATGAGCTGATATTAAAATGGAACCACACTCTTGGAAGTATTGATAGCAGGAATTGAGGATACTTTTGAAAAGAGACCAATCCAGCCCTCAGGAAAGACAGTATAGAACAGGAAGGACAAAAGATAAAATAATTGCAAAACAATAAATAACATAACTTCTTTTAAAAGGATCTGGATAGAAGTAAACTACGTTCTTCTAGGCAATGTCGCTTATTAAACCCATTTGCATTTAATAACAGGGACTGACCTGGGAGAGGTATTAGTAAGAATTAGAGAAGATAATTTCAGGGGTAAGGTGCTACTATCCTTTCAAGTAAAACATGAGGGACAATGGAAAGGTCCTGTGAATGCTTCCATTGTAAACAGAAGCAAATTCAATCTCTATTCTACAAATGTAAGCATTGTGTCAGAAGCTGTGTTTTTTCCTTCACTGAGTTTAGGCTTCCTGAGTGCCTTCTTGGTGCTAGACACTGTGCTATACACCATGAATACAGGAAAGATCCTGCCCTGGGTGGTGGGGGCAGGGGGTGTTAAATCTTGGTGAGAAAGAAAACAAAGATATAAATCATTATCTAATTTAATATCAAGTAGTGAACTGTGCTATGTATAAAAGGCAAATAGAATGTGGAGGTAAAATATGACGGGGCAGGTACTCTTTCTATGGATGTCAGCAAAGGTCTTCTGGAAGAGAGAACTTTTCAGTAGTGGCCCAACAAGTTGGAAGCAAGCCACAGAACGATAAAAGACAAATGCTTATGGAACAGAAACTAGAAAGAAGGTCAAAAGGTCTTAAGGTGCAAAAATGCTTTGTGGATTTTTGGAAAATTAGAAACCCAGTATGGCTGGAACAGAGAAAAATAGGTGGAAGAGTGGTAGGTGGGAACTAAGTCTAAGAGTTGCTTGGTTTCAGGGCACATTAAACTTTGTCAAGCATTGGCAAGGGTTTCAAACATTGTATACATTGTGAAGAAAACTCATTGAGGGGCTTTGGAAAGGGTTGTCATGGAAGAGTGTAATCTAATTCATCCTTTAAAAAGCTACAAAGGGTAAACACACAGTCCTTAATAGTATACACTAGTGGCTTTGACTGTGAAGAAATACACTTGAATTTGAGATTGATCATAATTGCAAGCAAATAGCAAACTTCTGATGACCTCATATTCCACAGTTGACATTCGCAGCTGCCAAGTCTTTCTATAAGATATAAGAGGGCATAGTTGGCAGGGAAATCGCTATCATTTGCACAAAATATTTACTCTGCAGAAAAGATTTTGACCATGATCAGCTTATGCAGATAAACCCAATGATAACATTCTGAACCTGAAAAATAGGGAAACAAGTAAAAGAAAACAAAAGAATAGTGATAATTTCCTTTATCGAAAATAGCAAGGTAATTTGGAGCATATAAAATACAACAGAAAAAATTAATTAAAAGCAAAAAATCCTAATAAAATCCCTTGAAACATGTTCAATGTAAAGAGAGAAAGTAAATACCATGGCCAACTTTTAAAAAGGTACATATGTACCCCAACTCCTTCCTCTGATTTGTAACTACTATTCCAAGTGGTTGCCAAGTTTCTTGGAAGAATACTGGTTTAGAGATTTTAGAAAACTTTAGCAACACATTAATTTTAGTGTATGGATAAGAACTTTTGGAATGCCTTAATGCCACATTTATTAGACTAATAACAGATAGTCCTTAGTTAAGAATAACACTGAAATCCATGTGGTTTTCTATTATTTATTACAAGAATTCATGGAAGGTCTTTCATTTTCTGCGTTACTTTGCAACCTAACAAGAAATATTTAACTGCTGTAGGCCTTACACTGAAAAGCATTATTCAATTCCAAAAACTGGGAGCAATATTCTGACATTTGAATGGATATATTATTTTAATGTTTTGTGGTTAACATAGCAAAAAATTAGGTATAATTTTAGCTATTCGGAATTTTTGCAGTCACTTTCAGATACAGACCATGATTTTTTTCATGTATAGTTAATTTGAAAACACTGATTTTATTGAATCTTCTCTTATACGTGGTAAGATTATTATTTATTGTTTTACTTTGATGTTTTTGCCTTCTGTGTTAAAAGCTTGATTTTGCCCTCAAATACCACTACCACCACCACCACCACCAACAACAACAACAATATTTGAAGTGAAAATAAATATGCTTAATCAATTTCTTGGATCACACATAATTTGAAGTAACAAATTCTATATATTTGATGCTATTTGGATATGCACATGCTATTTTTTTCAGTTTCTCGATGACAAACATATGAGAAGGCAAATAAATATTTACATATAGGTATTCCTTGTTTTGTTAAATGTTTATTTAAGTTTTTCATTAGCTTTTGTGCTAAAAATTTTATTCAGTGCAGGAGTTAGAGGGTCATGGACACTTCCACCAAGAATTCAAAGAAAGGCATGGGAGGCCAAAGTGCAGCAGGGCTGAAGTCCCTATGCATGGAGATGTGAGTAGGAGGGCAAATCTGCAGTGGAGACCCCCAAGATTAAGAAATGCCAGTAACATAGAATGTCTGCTGAGAAAAGGTGTAGGAATTGACCAGAGATAAGCCAAGAGAGAGGCTACGTAGGCTACATAGAGCTAGCAAAGCCACAGGGGCAGAGCTACATAAGCCCTTTGGCAAGGACATCACAATGCCATGTGCCCCCCATGCCGGACAGAGAACTACAGAACTTGTTTGTCCAGCTAGATTTCAGTCTTGCTTTGGGCCTATCCTTTCTTTCTATGCCCCTATTTTTTGAATGGAAGGGTTTACTCTGTACCTTTCTATACTGGATACTCATAAATTACTTTTGACTTTTACAGGAAGTCGGGATGTGAGTTTGCCTGTGACTCAGAGGAGATTTTGGGCTTAAACTTTTGGGCAATCTTGGAACTGTTGAGACTATGGGGACACTCAGAAATGGACTGAATGTATTTTGCATTGTAAGATGGGTGTGAGCTTTTGGGATTTAGTTATGTTATGGTTCAGATGTGAGGTGTCCCACAATAGCTTATGTGTAAGACAAAAGCAAAAAAGTTCAGAGGAGAAATGACTGGATCATATGAACCTTAACCCAATCAGTGAATTAATCACCTGATGGTATTGGCTGAGTGGTTAACTGAGGGCAGGTATTGTGGGTTGGAGGAGGTAGGTCACTGGGGGTGTGTCTTTGAGGTATTTATTTTATACCTGAAGAGTGGAGTCTCTCTCTCTCTCTGCTTTCTGTTCATCATGTGAGCCAATTCCCTCCACCACACCCTTCTGCCTTGATGTCCAACTGTGCAGAGCCCCAAGGAATGGAGGGGCTGTCTATGGATTGAGACCTCTGAAACCATGAGCCCCCAAATAAATTTTCTTCTCTTCTACAATTGTTCTGGTCAGGTCTTTTAGTCACAGCAGAAAAAAAAAAAAAAAAAAAAAAAAAAAAAAAAAAAAAAACTAAAACAAAGTAATAAGAAAATATTTAATATATTTGAGAAGGATACTCCTAGTAAGATTTTTCTTTTTTTTGTGGGGTGGAGTACTGGGGATTGAACTCAGGTGCACTCAACCACTGAATCACAAATCCAGCCCTATTTGTATTTTATTTAGAGACAGGGTCTCACAGAGTTGCTTACAGCCTCGCCATTGCTGAGGCTGGCTTTGAATTCGAGATCCTCCTGTCTCGGACTCTTGAGCTGCTGTGATTACAGGCATGTGCCACTACCCCCAGCAAGATTTTTCTAATTGAATCTTTGCCTAATACATGTGGAGATACTATGAATCATAAATTATACATCAAATTATTAGATATCTAGTAGGCATTACATATTATCTCCTTTTTTGATATGTCTTTTTATTCTTTGTAATGGACTGGACTATAACCTGCATGAAAGTATGAACCACAGCTATGTTGTTTATCCATATATTCCCAGAGCCTCGAACATTTATCTGTTGAATAAATGAATGATAATTCCATGTACATCTCTACTCTGTCCCACTCTTTTGATATTCTGTGCTTCTACTTTATCAAGGTCTTGTACATTATGGCTTACTTTATAATCCTCTGAAGTTAAGAATATGTCTTTATATATCTTTCCTACCACAGATGCCTTCCCATTTAGTCCTACCAGTATATTATCCATTTGCATAATCTTAAGTATTACCTTTGCATCACCAACTTAATATTTTAATTTCAGCCTTGTCACAACTCTAAGCTCTAAACTTTTGGCTATCATCCATACTAGGTATCTCCACTTAGATGTTTGATAGGCATTTGAAATTCACCGTGGCCAATTCAGTTGAAGTGCCACAGCCATTCCTAATGTTTCTCATCAAATTTTTCTTATATCAGGGCTCAAACACAGATATTTTATTTGATGCTTTCATATTTCTTATTTTGTATGTTCAAATTATCAGCAAGCCCTGATGACCATTGTTAACATAACATAACTTTATGCATATTTTATAGTTTTATTATTAGCAATTTTATCCAAGCCACCATCATCCGTCATCTCTCTTTTCTTTTTTTTTTGGGGGGGATGCTGAGGATTGAACCCAGGGCCTTGTACTTGCAAGGCAGGCACTCTACCAACTGAACTATATCCCCAGTCCCATCATCTGCCATCTCAATCACCATAGTACACCTCTACCTGACTCACTTTTCATTTACAATGTTGCCTATAATCAATAATTAATTGATAATTAAAATATTTCCTTCTACATAGAGGTTTTTTTTTTAATTTTACCATTGCACTTTTAAAATTGTAATTTGGCATTTTACCATGAAATCATGGAAACTATCACCACAGTCAAGATAATAAACACATAATCTTTCAAAAGTGTTCCTTTTGTAATTTCTCTTTCCTGGTTGTTTTAGTCAGCTTTTTTGTTGCTGTGACTAAATGATCTGACCAGAACAATTATAGAGGAGGAAAGGTTTATTTGAGGACTCACTGTTTCACAGGTCTTAGTCCAGAGAAGTCTGGCTCCATTCCTTCTGGCTTGACGTGAGGGTAAACATCCTGGCAGAAGAGTGTGGCAATGGGAAGCAGCACACATCATCAGGAAGCAGAGAGACTCCACTCTCCAGATACAAAATATGTATGTACCCCATAGTCATGGACAATTTCCACCTCCTCAGCCACACTCTACCATTTCAATTAATCCCTTCAGGGATTAATTCACTGATTGGGTTAAGACCATTAAAACCTCATCATTTCTCCTCTGAACCTTCCTGCATTGTCTCACTTGTGAGCTTTTGGGGGACTCCTCACATCCAAGCCGTACCACTGATCTACCTCTCTCCTTTCTGCTACATCTCCAGTCAACTACTGATCTGTTTTTTTTTTGTTTCTAAGGATTGCAAATTAAATCACAAGTAGAATAATAAGTAGAATTACAGAGTATATACTTTGTCCAACTACTACACAACATAATCATTTTGAGTTTTTTCCAAGTTTTTGCATATATATCAATTGTTTGGGAATTTTAAAGTAATATTATTTTTTAAAGACTTTCATTGCTTCTTTTACTCTGGTTTCTGTTGTACATTTGTCCTGTTCATTCTTGTCAAAATTGCTAGAACATTCTTCTGGTAGTTATTGAATTTTCATCTTATGTGCTCCATCAGTTTCATATAGTCAATGTAACCTATTACTACACCTGTAGAGGCTTAAAGTGAAATAAGTGCATTCTTTGGAGGTTAGAAGTATAAAACAACTTTGTGTGGATGCATCACTTCTGGAGGCTTTAGGAAAGAATCATTTCCTTACCTGGCTTACAGAGGTCCCTTAGATCCCTTGGCTCATTGTCCGCTCCTTCATCTTCAAAGTTCACAAAAAAACATTTTCTCTGCTCTCCGAACTCTCCTTTCACACTTATGTTCCTTTCTCTTTCTCTCTTTTCTCTCTGAAAAAGGTTTTATTTTTCCATGCAAGATATTATCTTCCAAGATTGCAGTTATTAGAATATGATTATTTTTGGAAGATCATTTTCCAGCCTACTACATGAACACTTGAAAGTAAAACTAAAATTCATTTTTCTCAAACTTCTTTATTGTTAGAGAGGTGTCATGCATTCTAGGTGCTATTAACCAGAATCATTTATACAAGATTATATTTAGGAGGTATGAAAAGGAGGAAGTTGGGATGAATCTTTTGTCATTCATGACAGAATATGTTTCCAGATCAACAGGGATAGCAGTAGAATACGTTTTAGATTTTAGCTCTAAATGATATAAGTGGGAAGGCACATGGTTGTTTATAGAAATCGAACTGCTGTTATCAAAAAGTGTATCAGTCACATATTTATGATGATATTATTGTGGTTTGGCATTTTCTCCCCAAGGAGTTATTTGGCCCACTCAGGCATTATTTTGTTTTCTCCAACTCAAAAATAATGGTATGGAAATTGTTATTTCAGGTAATTTATGGTGGGAAACTCCAAATAAATAAAAT
>JAJEJO010002674.1:0-64556 GCA_020662805.1 Glaucomys volans
AGGAGCCTTCTCGGACTAGCAGCTCCTCTGAAGGGCAAAGCAGGAAGAGATGTGCCTGCGCCGGGAGGGGGTGGGGCCAGCCCTGCCTGCCCAGGGCCTCTGCGGAGCCAGCTGGCGTCCTGAGCAGGTTTTGGAGAGCCCCACTCCCACAGAGCCAGCAAAGGCTGGGTACCACTTAGGGCCAGGGGACCACAGGGCCTCCAGGCGTCATGTCCCCCCAAACCTCAGACTTTCTGGCCTTTACCCCCAGTCTCCCCCTGCAAAGGTGCTGACACTCTGCTGTTCTCCCTCCCTCTCCCCAGCCTGTCCTCAGCCCAGGCGGGAGGATGCCGGATGGGAATAACCAGCCCCGACCGTCAGCCGGGAGGGTCCTTGGGTCTTTTCCTATATTGTGGGGACCGTTGCTGTGGCACAGCCCTTGGTCCTTGGGCCTGCAGCATGGAAACCCCAGGGACCCTCCCTCACTGAGTCTAGCTCGTCCTTCGTGCAGAACCCAAGCCCACGACCCTGGTAGGGGGCAGAGGTGTTAGAGAAGGGTCTGGTGGACTGAGTGGAATGCAGCCTGTGCACATGGGCCCTGCCTCCTGTTGCCTGCCCTCGGGTGGTCAGCAGCCACCGGGTGGCTAAGTGCTCAGCCACAGGCCCTCTGTGGCATGGACAGAGGGGCCCATTCCACTGGGACCCTTCCCAGGTATGCTGGCCTCTGTGGCATGGGGCTTATCAATTGTGGGCAGAGTGGAAGACAGTGGGAGGGACAATCATCTAGACATGAGACGCCCAAACTTTTGTGGGTCCCAAACCACAGAGCCAATCCCCCTGGGGTCCCTGCCCCTGCCAGCAAGGGTGGGTGGGGGCCAAGGGTCTGCTGGGTAGCATGGCCCCTGCCAAGGCCTGTGGGCCTGCAGGGCCGGGTAGGGTTGAGAAGGGTGCCGGGAGGGTTCTGAGGTCGGGCCTCGCACAAAGTGCCTGGAGCCCATGGAAAGAGGGAGGCCGAAGAAGCCCCTGGTAGAGAGCCCCCTCCCCAACTGCCAGGGCCCTGGCAGAGGGGGCTCCAGGAAGTGCTGGACCCCTATTCCCAGGTGGGGGTTCTCGGCAGAGGAGAGGCCAACCCTGCCTGCCCCGAGGACCCAGCCAGGTCTCTGCCTGGCTGTGGCTTTGGGATTGCCATGAAGTCATGGCTGGGAGGACACTTGGTTTCCTCTCCCAGGATGAGCAGAGGCGACTCTTGGTGGGATTGCTTGAATGTCCTTCCTAACCAATGCCATTTCCCTGGTTCCAGTCGGACATGGTCTGGGGAAGCAGCGGGTGGCATCTGGCAGCAACTGGAGATCACGTCCGGATGCCGTCTGGGCGTGGCGTTTTCTCTTGGATACGAACCCCACTCTGTGCTTGGCGTCGAAACAGCGTAAGCGAGCGAACAGACGAGGAGGGAACCGGAAACTGTCCGAGCGGGTGGTGGGGGAGACTTAGGATCTGTAGTCCTTTTTGCTGTAAGGTTTATTGCCCAAAATGCTATCGATCTCGTGGATAATGGAAGACGACAGTTTTGGAAGGACCTGCAGACGAGGACAAGAACGAGTCTGGCTTGGCGACCCACTTCCCATCGCATCTGGGCTCCGTCTGCAGCAGAAGGCGCCATGCTGCTTTGGGGCTGCAGACTGGGGCGGGGGGGGGCATGCCTGGCCTGTACTATCCGCCTCCGAGTCCAGGGTGCACTGGAGTCTTCAGGAAGCGGGTGGTCGTGGCAGGGCGGAGGCCCCAACCCTGCCTTCTGTGCCCCCTGACTGCTCTACCAGCTGCCTCTGCCTCAGGTGGCAGCAGTACCAGCCTTGCAGGTGAAAAATTCCCCAGGAGAACTGACTCTGCTCTCCTGCCCATATCCAGTTTCTCAGCCAATCCTGTGAGCCCACCTTCCCAAGCGCCCAGGATCCGACAGCTCCCACACCCGACCTCAGAGACTGCTGCTCCTGCTGTTGGCTCTCCAGCCTTGGCCTTGGCCTTGAAGTACCCTCATGAGCTGCCAGAGAGCAGGACCCTTTTAATAGCTCATTGGAGCCTGCCTGCCTCTGCTCCCAGCTGAGCCCAGTCCTTAGAGGCATGTAGCCCCCCTGGGGACCTCGGCCCGGCCCCTGGAAGCTTCTCACTGGCACTTCTTCAGGAATTTGCTCCACAGCCCCTTTCTCCACAAGCCCACCTGACCCCTGAGGCCTGGGACCGTGGCACCAGCTGACTGCTCAGGCCCTCCTGCCCTGCCTGTCCCGTGTCCTATGGCACTGGTCACCTCTGACATTCATTACTTACTTCTTGCATTTCGTGTTCACATCTGCTCCTGTTGGTGACGTGTGTCTTGGGAGCAGGGCTTATGCCAGATGCATCCCGCGCACTGTTCCAGGCACCCGGCGCTGTGGTGCTCAGTGGCCTGGTGCTTGGTGAAGAGCTGGCGGGGCCCCACTCACCTGTATTGCTCCAATGTTCTCCATGAGCTGTTCTGCGTTGGAAGCTCCCAGCAGCACGGAGCTGACCCCCTCGTTCCGCAGGCACCAGGCTGCGGGAAGCAAGACGGCCGTGAGGGAGGCCTGCTTCCCTCTGTGGGCCTCTGGCTCTGCCTTGCCCCTGACTGAGCAGAGAAATCCCGTCTCTGGTCTGGGGGCTGAGGGTGCCAGGAAGTTTGGCAGTGCCAGGTGGGGACTTTGCCCAAGGAGTGGTGAGAAGGTTGGGGTGCTCTGGCCCCACTGCCCCCTGGTGGAGATGAGGTCCTAGTGCTCAGGGATCCATGTCCCCTGACACCCGCTTCCCTATGCCACATGGTTGGCAGATGGATGGAGTGACCCAGGTGCTCAAGGACCCATGCCAGGGACGTGGATCCTAACCGTATCCCTTGGAACCCTGACACCTATGGCCATGTTATATAGGAGTCCCGCACCCTTCTCTCCAGGGACACTGGCCCACTGTGGCTCTGAGCCCCATTATGTATGGTCAGCTGGGAGACACCATAGTCTTGGCCCTCAGGGACCCTGTCACTACCCCAAAGGCATGAGTCCATCCCTGTGCCCAGAGCCCGTTACCTATGGCCAGCTGGGGGAGGGTGCAGCCCAGCCGCTCGGCAATGGCCTGTAGCTCCTTCAGCTTGGCCTGCTGGCGCCGGCCCTCCTCACTCAGGATCTTGTCTTTCAGCCACTGGTAGCCCTGGTGGGGGGACACAGCTACAGTGAGGGTCACTGGGCCTCCCACTACACGTGGCTGATGATCTGTGATCCTTTCAGAGTCCTCCCCGTACAGCAGCCTCACCTCCCCGGCCCCAGGGCCCAGGCCCTCCCACATCACTGGCGATGGGCCAGACCTAGGCAGGGCAAGGTCAGGACCTGTCCCCCCCAGAGAGCCTGGTGTGGGGGAGCCAACTGACCCCAGCAAGGGGAAGGGGGCCAGTGCTGACCTTCCCTTCCCCCAGGACACCTGGTGGCCCAGGGAAAACCAGAGAGGTTGGGGCGGACCTCAAAATGCCAGCCCCCAGCCCTGAGCTTAGCCCCAAGGTCTCAGTGGTGGTGGAGTGGGGTTTCAGGAGGGGAGGCTACTTAGAGGGCCTAAGTGGACCCTGCCCACATGGTGAGTGTCAACCCTGGCAGGTGGGCATGGAGGGTGAGAGGCCTCCTCTCTGGGGCCTGTCTGACAGGGCGGGGAGCCCCTCTAGACATGGGGTCAGGAGGAAGGGGCTCCGTCTGGGAAACCCATCCTGGTGGTGGTGGCTGGGACAGCTTGGCCTCACCTGCCCCTGCACCCCTCCCACCCCAGGCCACTCTGTCACCTTCAAGGAGGCTCTCGAGTAGGGTGGGATGCCACTGTCGTACTTTCCGGAAACGATGCCGCAGGCCAGAGGGGACCAGGTCATGGCGCCCACTCCTGAGAGAGGAAAGGGAGGTGAGACTGAGACAGGGGCCAGGGGCCCTGGGCCGGTGACGGGGGTGGGGGTGGGGGTCCCACCTATCTTGTGGAACAGCTCTGGCAGCTGCACCTCCACCTTCTCGCGCTGGAACATGTGGTACTCTGCCTGCTCGCAGATGGGCGGGATCAGGTTGAACTGCCGGGCCACCGAGTAGGCCTCCTGCAGACACAAGGGGGCCCAGGCAGCCCTGCGTCAGTCAGCAGGCCGGGGGCAGCAGGGAGAGGACACACGACATCCTGGGAAACGGCTGGCCCTGCCTGCTGCTCCGACCGGTGCCCCTGAGCTTTCCGGGAGCCTGTGAGGTCCCGTGAGCCAGGAGAAGGGGGCTGGTGTGGGATCCCCGCGGTAAGAGTGTCTGGGGAAAGCACGGCGCCCCAGTGAGACTGGGCTTCTGGCACTTGCTGGCCCCCGCGCCTCAGTTTCCCCAGCTGTCGTGAGGTCCTACGAGCAGGATCAGAGACGCTGGCTGTGCTGGGGCCTGCCCCTGGGGTGACAGCGGTGGCAGCAAACATCACCAGGAGGGGCGGCAGTCACATCAACCCACTTCCGGACTGGCGTCCAGGCCTCACCCTGCAGGCCCTCCTCCCCACACCCAGATGCCTCCAGTCACAGGCCCTGTCTCCTGTGGGTGCCGCTCATCCAACCTCATCTGCAAGATGGGCTGATGCCAACCTCCTGGAGCCCAGTACTGGCTGCAGGAAGATTCTAGAAAATGTCCCAAGCAAGCTTATCAATGTCACCGCATCAAGGCCACACTATGTTCAGTTTGGATGGAAATCCTGGGGACTTGTTCCACAGAGCAGGCATCTGGGACTTGAGGGTGACATGCTGGATGCTGGGAGCTTTGGGAGGCCAGAGATGAGGCTGGAGGACTGGGGACAAGTCAGCCCTAGGAAGATGCAGCCCCCAGGGCCTCTGCCCTCACTCTATAGAATGGAGGCAGCTTGTCCCTGTTTGAGCCTCTTCCCTACAAGCTTTAAGAACAGGAACACCCTGCTGAGCTTTCCTGGGCGGGCCCCAGAAATACCCAAAACCTCTGCTGCCCTTGGCCTCTAATGGCTCCCGTGGAGGGAAACAACTAGTGAGATGCTTTCCTGAAAATATGGGTGAGGGGGAAATATCATAGATTAAGGGACAGAGGTCCAGGGTCCTAACACCAAGTCACATTCTAAGTCAACCCAGGCTCTGAGTGACGTGGCCTGGGCATCAATCACAGCCTGAGCTGTGTGGCCTGGAGCATGTTACTTAATCTTTCTGTGCCTTGATTTTTTTTTTAATGATATGAGACATTTTTTATATGTATGTATTTTTTAGTTGTTGATGGGCCTTTATTTCATGCATTTATTATTTGCAGTGCTGGGAATCGAACCTAGTGCCTCACACATGCTAGGCAAGCACTCCACCACTGAGCCACGACCCCAGCCCCTGAGCCTTGATTTTTCACATCTGAGAAATGGGATGACAGCAGCACTTACTCCATGTGGTCTACAAGGATCAAAGGGGACTTAGTTCCCAGGAAGCCCTTAAATCTAACAGCAGCCAGAACAGCATCAGAGCCTGAGGCAAGTGACTGGGGACTTGGTGGGATCTAAGACCTCTGCAAAGAGTGTCACATGGGTTCTCTGAGTCCTCAGAACAGGCGCATGAGGGACAGGCCATGCCAGCAGGCTTGTTCAACAGGTGGGGAAACTGAGGTCAGAGGTCAGCCATCTGTACGGTCATGCTGTGATTCAAGTTGAGGTCCCTGTCACCAAGGGCCTTGGGCATAATCCCACACTCCTCCACACTGTCCCTCCTTTGTCCTCCTCGGGGACAAAGGCACAGAATGTGCCAGAGCCTCTGATCCTCTTCTGTAGCACAGGAGGAGCCCCCCAGGGACCCGCCCCAGGGACCCGCCCCAGGGACCCGCCCCAGAGTCCCTGTACCATGATCTCCATGGAGCTCCAGCGCGACGTGCCCCAGTACATGGCCATCCCCTGGTTGATGACGTGGGTCATGGCCCGCACGGTCTCTGTCACGAGAGAGGGAGGACACATGTGGGGGCAGCTGGGGCTCAGTCCAGCCTGGGGACATTCTGCAAACACAGGCAGGAGCTGGGGTGGGGGCTGCAAGACGTCTCACAAGCAGTGCGCTTCCTGGCTCCGAGGCTGGGGGGTCCAGGAGGAACGAAAAGTGAGTCACCGTCCGAGAAGTTGAAAACACTGTCTCCAGCTGCCACCGGCCTTGCGGTTGCTTTGGAACATGGGTTATGGTGGAATGTGACGTGTCTGGGACAGAGGAGTGGGACGAGGGGAGAGGGTCTCCAGTCTAGCTGCTGAGGCGGGGCCAGCGGGACGGCTTAGCTCGTAGTCAGATGGGCAAAAGGCTGTTGGTGGCTCCTGGGGAGCACTGCAGCCTCGCGGGAACCTAGAGGGTTCCCCGGAGAGGGAACGATGGTGCCTGCAGGGACAAGGACAGTTTGGAGCCCTGCACAATCCCACGAGGTGGGCGCAGGGTCTAGCCCTCCGTGCAGGGCCCTGCCTGGACCAGCCCCAGGCTCTCACTCCCGCGCAGCACTGGCCCAGAGGCCCCCTGTGCTGGTGGTCCCAGGGCAACAAGGGGTCTGGATGCCCCTCCTGTGAGGGGCCCAGGCCTGGAGTGGGACAGTTAGGAACTCCAGGAGCTCTGGGGACCACTGAGTCCTGGAAGCTGAGACTCGGGTCCTAAGGAGTGAGTTGCTGAGGTGCTGGGGAAGGGAAGGTCCCCAAGAGCCTGAGACTCCGCCCACGCTTCCAAAGAGTAGGAATCGGCCCCCGTAGGCCCCTCAGCCTTCCGGCCTCCTGGGGATGCTGAGGGCTTTACAGCAGATCGGGCCCCAGGTCTCAGTTTCCAGAGGCCCCTGGCCGGGCCCCCCCTGGGCTTCCCACAGGTCCTGCACAGTGCTTGCAAGTTGGGCCACCAAAGGTGGTGTGGGGACCAGGGACAAGTGTTTCTAAACACACAGCCACAACATCCCCCTTGGAAGCCCATCTCCCCGAGTGGCTTGCTCCTCAGGGCCACTGCGTGGGGGAAGCCCAGGTCCTTGGGAATGCCCAGAGGCATGAGAGGTGGAAGGAAGGAGAGAAGGGAGGGAGGGAGGACGGACTCCAGGTGGGCTCAGACAGCTCTGCCTTGGAGTGGCCATGGGCCCAGTGGCCCCTTCGCCCACGCAGGGTGGCAGTGCTGCTTCCTGCCTATCCTGTGTTGGGTGCCACTTCCCGTCCATCCCGGGTCCCTCAGCACTCCTTTGGCCGAGCTCTGGTCTGGGTGGAACCCAGGCATCCTCAGTGCTGGCGCTAATGTAGCTGTGGCTCCTGGGTTGGGTCCCCAGCAGGTTCACCTCTAGCCAGGCAGGCCCAGCCCCGCCCTCTCTTTCCTTCCAAGATCAGGGACAGTGGCTCCTGGGAATGCTCTGGGGCCCATCCCAGGGTGTGGGGGGTGGGAGGGGAGTCTGAACCACCCTGGGGCCCTGCTGGGACCCTCCCCAGGACCCTCTGGGGCCAGCTGCTTGTAAGACCCGGAGGGCAGTGCTTGGCTGGAGAGCTCCCAGGAGATCCAGGTGGTTCGGGGGACCTGTCCGTCTAGCCCAGGCTCCTGGCCTGGCTGTCCTGCTCAGGGTTTTAGAAACACTCTTGGGGTACCTGGGACCATGCAGCATTACTCCCCGACTCTTCAGCCAAGGCTTAGGTCCACATGCCAGAGAGAGGGAAGCTGAAGGACCCCTGTGCCAGCCTCGCCCCTGGCCTTCCCTCCCCCACAACTCTGTCCAGTCACGAGATCCCAATCAGCGAGGCCGTGAGGAGCCCGGCGAGGCCCTTCTCGTGCAGACTGGCCTGGGAGGAGTCTGGTGAGATTGGCTGTCCTCAGAGGCAGGGTCCTGGGCACAGGCCCTGGGCTCTCCGGAGGGTCTGGGCAGAGGCAGGCTGATGTGGAACCCACCCTCTGGAGCATGGGCACACCGTGTCTGCTCAGGTGTGAGTCAGTGACCCAGAAGTGGACAACTGGGGTGACTTCCTTCACCTCAATATTCAACGCTACTCGACAGAAGCTCCAGAGCCTTCCAGCTGCCGCAGCACAAATGACACCCGGGAGGGGCAGGTGATGCCAGGTGGCAGGCAGGAGCCTTTCAGTGTGGAACACTGCCCAGTCCCCAGGGAGAGCAAGGCCTGTGCGCAGGGCCAGGGCCAGGGCGCTTAGTTGAGGTGGGGCAGAGACCAAGCGTGCTGGAGGCTGCCCTGGGCCTCAGGGTTCCACCTGCTCAGGCAGGTGTTTCTTCAAGGAGGAAAATGGCTCCATCTCCATGGAGAGGTCTGGCCAGAGGTGAGAGGGCGACTGGCTCAGCCCACAAGGGGACACGGGTGTCCACAGGCAGCCAGCATGCTCACAAGGAGCCAGCTCGCAGGGCCAAGGCGGGAACTTAGCCAATATGAGCTTCGAGATAGGATTTCCTGGGGCCCTAGGTTCTGGGGTCTCTGATGGATTTGCTCCTGTGGAAGCCTGGTGTCCCCAGTGCCACCCATTGCACGGTCCAAAGTCAAGTTCCCAGGTGGGGAATGCAGACCTCAGGTTGGGAGGAGGCCCCGGAAGAAAGACAGCGGGCCACGCAGACCACAGCAGTGCAAGCGGGAGCTGCGCAGGGCCGGGGGCATGCACGGAGGACGGCGGAGTGACAGCGTGGGTGGGGGGCGGGGGACTCCGACACCGCTTTGCTTTTCCGTCACTTGCAAGATGTCCTCATAGGGCACTCCCCTCCCCCTGATGCATTTTATGGAGAAGGTTGTCATGGGGGCGGGAGAGCTGTGTAAATAAGAACACTGTCTCATAAAATGCAGCTCGGACACCGGAGTCAACGGCCGGCTGAGGGCACTGTGTACCTTCTATGATGAATGTCCTTGACTTGGAGGAACTAAATGGGTCCCCTGGTGATAAAAGAAAGATTTAAAGAGACCGAGTTTATAGCTGTGGGAACACGGGAGGCGTGGTGTGACAAAGGGCACAGGAGGGGACCACAAATCACTATGTGCAGAACCCTTGTTCTGTCGAAAGAAACAAACCACACACGTGCATGCTGCACCCCCAAACGAAGAGAAGCAGCCCCAGTGCCATGTGGCTCTCAGTCCCCGAAGCAGCGCAAACCGGAGGATGCCCGAGCAGAGGTGGAGGGGACGGGCCGAGGGTGCGGGGTCCGGGAATGAATAAACGCAAAGACACCCACACGGCTTTCCAAAGCTCGGTGACCAGAACCTCCCGGCGGAACCAGAGACTTCGCGCCTCAACGGACGGCGCTCAGCAGAGGAGAGGACGCGGGCATGGGTCTCACGGCCAGGTGGGCAGCCGTGGACCCAGCACGGGGGGACTCAGCCTGGAGGTGCCAGTGCACCCCTCGTCCCTCCCCCGCCCACAGGCCTGGCCGGGAGCCCTGGGGGGCCATGCGGTGGCCCTGGGCAGCCCAGCTCTGTGGTCCTGTGCCCAGGCGGCCGCAGCCTGCGGGGAGCGAGTACCTTCCATGGGCGTGTTGGGGTCTGGGCGGTTGGCGAACACCACGTCCACGTACTCCAGCTGCAGCCGCTCCAGAGAAGCCTTCAGACCTGGGGGAGGACGGGGTGCTCATCACCGCTGCCACCGGGGAAGTGGGGGCACATCCCAGAGGGAGTGAGGGTCCTGCCACTCAGGAGAGTGGGGGAGACCCAGGCCCAACATCCTGCGGCTGAGTGAAGGCCTGCTGCTAGGCCCTGCTCCTCAGTCTGCAGGGGGCCCTGTAGTGACAGCAGAGCTGAAGTGGGGAGCGTCTGTCCGTCCCCATGAAAGGCCCGAAGGGTCCGACTTGCTCTGAGCACCAGCTAGTCCTTCCAGAGGCTCGGAAGCCGAGCTGGGGTGCAGTGTGGGCCGGGGCAAGGCTCGGCTCCAGGGCCTTGAGTGGTTTTGAAGGGAGGGGACTGTTGGCTCGATGGAGGTGAGTGACGGGACGGCACGAAGACTGTAAAGCTCCGGCCGAGCCTCCACCGGGCCCTGGTTCTGGGTGCCCTGTGAGCTGGGCCCTGGCTAGGAGTCCTGTGCGGCCCTGGGTCCTTCCGGGTTCCCAAGAGGGCCGAGCGCTCCCAGCAGCACCCGCCCAGGCCCTGCTTCACAGGCGCTGAGATGGGCTGGGGAAGCCACAGCCCCTGCTCGAGGCCACAGGCCCGTCGCGCCCAGCCCCAGGGCTGCCATCATTCCTTGGAGGGTCCACCTGGGCCTGCCTGGGGTGGGAGGAGAGGTCCCACCAGGGCTCTGGGTGTGGGGCTGGGCCCTCTGCAGGGTGACCGGCCAGGGCACTATGCATCTTTGCTCTTCCCCGAGGGTCCCTTGGGGTCGGGGCCCCTGGCAGAACCCCTCCTTACCTTCTATGATGTGCTTCCTGGAGAGGCCCCGCTCAGTCTCCGCCCTGGAAAACAGGCAACAGGACATGTGACAACGCCACCATTTGGGGAAGAAGTTCAGAACGCAGCGTCCGGCTGAGGAAGAAGGCTGGCCTGGGGGTGGTGCTGGCGGACGCAGGCAGAGCGCCCTTGGGCTCAGGTGGAATCGGGGGCTGTGGCTCGGGAGAGGCAGTGTGGCCCAGAGAGCCTTGGTGTTCGATTTTACCCTCTGTTAGGTTTTGATTTTTAAAAATTAAGAATGGATTCCATTCCTAATTCATGTGAGATGGAGCTCGTCCAGCCCCAGGGAGAAGAGAGAGCCAGACGCCCAGAGAACAGTGGGGGTGGCAGGTGGCCCAGGCGATCTGGGATGGACAGGACACTTCACCAATTTTCTGTCTTCCAGAATCTTTATGATGTTACCTTTGCAATCAGAAAAGATACTCCCAACCCCATGGAAGTACAAATAAAAATCAAAGATCTGAGCAAAGGACAAACCGCCAAAGCGGCTCTTCCAGGCTTGGTGTCCTTGGTGGGCAGAGCACCAGTCACACGGGCTGGGCGGGGCAGGGGTGCTGGACACACACTGGGCCCACACATCCTCCCTCATGGCCTCCCAGGCCGGGGCTTCCGCACACGGCCGGGCTGCGGCTGCTGGACCCCGACAGCGGCAGGGACTCCTGCTCGGCAGCACCTACTTTCCGCCCCAGAAGATCTTGGTGGTGATGACCAGGCTGGACCTCCTGCGGGACAGGAGAGAGAGGGTGTTACTGGACCCAGCCCCCGACAGTCCTCCCCCACCCCTGCCACCCCCAGCTGCCACACAGGGGTCCTCAGAAGCCTTCCTGCCTGCACACCTGGGGTGAAATGGGCATTCCTCCGTGGCTGGCTTGGGGTCTCAGGGCACCCCCAGAGCTAGGAGGGAGCCCCGGCTGCCCGTGACCACCCAGAACTACATCCAGGCAGTGGGGGCCAGGCAGCGGGGCCCCAGTGTGACCAGGCCTCCGGTGGGGGCTGAGAGCTGAACTCCTGCCTTCTCCCTCTCAGGGGATGCAGGACTGTGAGGATTTGGTCAGGCTGGAGGGAGGGCAAAGATCCCTTCCTGAAGTGGGACATGAGCCCTCTGGAGGGGCCATCGAGGCAGGCAGCTGCTCTGAGCCACATCCTCTGCAGCCAGAAGCATCGGTAGGCGCAGACGCTGGCACGCAGCCAGGGGGTGATGACCCGCCATCACCTGTGTGCTTTCCCCTGGGACACCATCGGGACTGCTAGTATGTGTGAGGTTTTCTTGAATTACTGGGCCAGGGGGAGCTATTTGGGATCAGTTGAGGGCAAGCAAGGGGATGGATGACAGGTGTCAGAAACCCAGGTGGGGTGGGGTGTGGTGGGGGCTGGCCTCCTGATTGGCAGCCGGGAAAGGAGGGAGGGAGGGAAGGCCCCGTTTTAAAACTGCTGAGGTTTCTAAAGTCAAAATGGGCAGTGAGGCCCAGAGTGTGGACCAGGGGGCCTCAGCCCTGAGCTTCCACCTCCGGGCCCTGTCGCCTCTCAGGGACCAGCCCTCAGGACAGCGATGCACAGGCTGGGTTGGTGATCTATAGACTCAAGGCAGCCTGCCGGAGGTCGGACCCTGGTCCCTTTACAGCTGGGGACAGTGAGCATCAGAGGTGGGGAGCCTGCTGTCCTGGGCAGGGCGGACAGGGAGGGGCTCCTCTCTCAGCCCCCACGCTCCTCTGGCTCCTCTCTCTGGCACCCAGGCTCCCCTGAAGCCTAGAAGGACAGCCAGGAGGTGGGAGGCTTTGCACCTGACCCTCTGCGGCAGCGCCCCTGGTCCCCAGGGCAGCTTGCACAGCTTTGATTGGCTCAAGGCTTTGCATTTGGGCCCCTACCCTCTCAATCCCTGCGGGCTGGGGCAGGTGGTCAACCCAGGGGCCTCCACTCCACTGCTCTCCTTGGAGGACTGGATTTCACACCCACCTAGGGACCCGCAAGGTCCTGGCCCTGGCCCTCGCCCTGGCCCTCGCCCTGGCTGTTCCAGGTAAGAACACTTGCTCCCCCTTGAGGAGCCTGGGCTGCTTCCCTTCGGGGACATTTTTCCCTTCCTAGCAAGAAAAACTGGAGACTTCCAGGCCTCAGTAAGACTGTTCAGGGGCTGGGGCACGCCACTGGGCAGCAGGAAAGACCGACCCCCTCCACTCTCCTCCCCATTGCAACGTGTGCCCTGTCCTTCCAGCCAGGACCACAGGTGTGCGTCTGCCTCCCCAGGCCCCTGCTCCTCCTCCCGCTTCCCTGCGTGTCCCCGAGCACAGACGGAGAGTAGTTACCTCCATCCCTTCTTCTTGATGATGTTTCCTAGTACCACCTCAGCCCTGCAAAGCAAGAGAGAGACCCGGGCATTTCATCACTGCAGAATGCACAGCAGGGCTGGGACAATGGCCACTGTCCCCTCTGAAACTGCTACAGGGCTAGAGAGCCAGCTATGAAAGCAGCCTTGGCTTGGCAGCTCATTCCAGATACAGGCGGGGCCTGGGGCTGCTGGGGGCTGGCTGGGAGCAGCTCTGCCCGGCCCGCTGGCCTGTGGTCCTGCAGGCACCTGTCCAGGAGGCAGTAGCCCCAGATCTTGCAGAGAAGGAAGGAGCCCATGTCCGGCTCAGCAAAGCCAGCATCCCATTTCCCTGGCTGCCTGGAATTCACTGGGAAAAATGCTGGCCCCATACATGGGGGAACTGTGCACAGTCATATTCTTAAAGGTAAATTTTTCATCAGATGCATCCTCTGCTTTCAGAGACAATCAACGTGACTTTGGTGGCGGTGGAATTTCTAACGGATGCTGGGTGTGTGCGTGTGAGAACGTGTGTGTTTGCGTGTGTCCCTCTTGCTTTTTGATCTTGAACAACAGAGAAATGGCACGCCAAGCACTTTGTTCTGCTTGGTGTCACTCCTGGTCCTGCACCAAACTTGGGCCAGCTGGGGTCATGAGCAGGCTGTTCCAGCTTCGCTTGGCCCCGCAGTGCTGGAATAACTTTTAGGAACTTTCTGCTTGTAGCCAAATGTTTCTGAGCAAAAGCAACAGAAGGAGAATGATCCATACCCCGCGCTACATTCCAATTATCAAAGCGCCTGAGTCATCCACTCAGAAACAATGGGCTCTAATTTGCAAGCTGTTTAGCATACATTCTGGATGCTCTTCGTCTATGGTCAGGATGTGCGGAAAATTCACTCATCCCTGGGCCTCTTCCCTGTATTCCTCGGTCCCTGATTATCAGACAAAGGACTAGGGAGGGCAGACATGGTGGCAGAACTGTGTTGTAGATGGTGGGTTACCAAGGTCTGTTGTTTGTGTCCTGCCTGCAAGCTGCCAATTTGGTGACACTTGTGTCTGTTGGTGGCTGGGTGTGTGGGGGGGTTGGTTTGCAGAAATCCTGCTCAGGGAAGTGCCCAAGTTAGTGTCCGTATGAGAAGCCAGATAGGTGCATGTCCACCCTGATCTGGCCTACCAGGAGGGGCAGCTCTGGCCCACCACCTGCTGGAGCTGTCCCAACCCCTTGCCCAGAGGGACTCCTCTGGGCCTGTCCCTTCAACACAGTGCTCAGCTTCTGGTTGAGGGCGGCTGCTCACACTGAGGCGCTGACGGGGCAGGCAGGCAGGCTCCGCTCTGGGCTGGGCAGAGAAGGAGCTGCAGGGCTGGCAGAGGAGTGGGGGGCCGGGGCTCCAGGAGCCGGGCACCTGAGTGGAAACTGCTCCCGCAGTCCTCTGTTTCCAGCAAAGGGCTGCCAGGCCCCTGATGCTGGTCCCAGAGTGCTACCCCGGGGTGTCCAGGTAAACGGGGGAGTGAAGACAGCACGCAGCAGCAAGGCTGCTGGGAAATGGAGGGAGCCAGCCCTGAGCACAGGGACCGGGCCATTTGGAGCTGGAGGAGGCTGCTTGGAGCTCCCTCCCACACACTCTGTGGGCAGAAACCCAGGCAGGAGCTGGGCCAGCGAAGAGGCACAGGACTGGATGCCCCTGGGCTGGGCATCCGCACTGGGTGTTTAGACCCTGGGCTTAGCTCATCGTCTGTCTGGAAAGCATTTCACTTTGATGGGAGCTGCTGCTGGTTCACGGGGGCGTGCTGTGGCACATGGGGAAAGGAGGGCTGCTGACTGGGCTGGAGGAGGCTTGGGGGTCCCAGCTGTCAGTTCCCAGGCTTGGGTCAGGACTTGAGCAAAGGCCCAGCTGGGTTCCCTGACGGTTGGTGCTGCGGGCCCCGCTGCAGGCAGCGCACGGCAGTCTGAGCCCTGTGAGGCAGGTGCCGGCCCCCTGGCTGTGGTGCACAGCCGGCCAGGGCTGCAGCCAGCACCGCCAGGAGCCCCAGGCAGGAGGGGCATAGGGAGGACGACCAGGGAGCAGAGAGCCAACAAATGATTTCACAAACAAAAGCTGACTTTTGGAAACCTGATGCAGGGGAGTGGATGATTTGATTACAGCCAGTCTTTAAAACTGCAGCCAACAGCTCTGGCTGAGGAGGGCCAAGCTTTTACATAATTGAGTAGGAAAGTTCGCTGCCAAGACGGCAGCGCTTCCCACAGCGCCGCGTCCAGCCCTGCTCTCTCCCGCTCCGGAGAGGCCGGCGCCCTAATTGCATCATTAAGACATGAAAATGTCAGGCGTGTGGGGCCGGCTGCAGGTCACCAGCACGTCCAGAGAGTCCAGGACAACAACTTAATCACTGCTTAATGTGGCCCAGCACATTACCTTTGGCACCAGAAAGACTTTGCTCACCTCGGCGCTCGGGCACCAGGGAGCTCAGCCCAGGTGCTTTGCGATTCTGGGCCCATAAAAATATCCCAAGGTCATTTGGAGTTTAAGAAAGAAGGCAGAGTGGAAGGCACCGTGTGAAACTCTTGGGGACGAGAGTGACAGGGATACCAGAGTGCTGGATCCCCCTAGGCGTGCTGGGCCACCTTTCTCGGAAGAAAAGACACCTACTTGCCAGCTGCGTAGACTTCAGCGGTATCGAAGAGGTTGATGCCATTGTCATAGGCCAGGGTCATTAGCTGCTCCGCCATCTGAAAAGAGAACACCGAGTCTTCATGTCCAGCACTGTCCTGCCAGCTCAGGGGAGGCTCAGAGGCTCCAGAGCATGACCCTGGCAGCCTGGGAGGCCTCCCGGAGCCCAGGCCTCGTGCCCGGGACCTGGACAGGCGATCCCCCACCTCCCACCCCCAGCCTCCCCATCCTCCCTGCCCCGGTTCCAAACCCTTCAAGATGAAGGTAAAGTGGATGGAGATGCAGCCTGTAGACTGTGAATTTCCTGTTGGGGTTGTCAAGGGTGTCGACCTATGATGGGTTCAGTAGGTGACCAGAACCTCAGAACGTGACCTTCTTTGGAAAGAGGGTCTTTGTGCCTGCAGTTAGTTGTGATGACTTCCTACTGCTTCAAGGTGGGCCCTCAATTCAGCATGCCTGATATCCTCATAGAAAGGGAATATATGACAATAGCTAGATTGTGGAACCAACCTAGATGCCCTTCAATAGATGAATGGATAAAGAAACTGTATATATACACAATGGAATATTACTCAGCCATAAAGAAGAATAAAATTATGGCATTTGTAGGTAAATGGATGATGTTGGAGACAGTCTTGCTAAGTGAGATTAGCCAGTCCCAAAAATCCAAAGGCAGAATGATCTCTCTGATAAGTGAATGATGATGCATAATGTGGGGGGGAAGGGAGGCAAGAATGGAGGAAGGATAGATAGCATAGAGGGAAGGGAGGGGTAAAAAAAAAAAAAAAAAAAAAAAAAAAAAAAAAAAAAAAAAAAAAAACATCGCCCTGTGTACATGTATGAATTCACAGATGGTGTGACTCTACTTTGTGTACAACCAGAGAAACAATAGCTGTACTCCATTTGTGTTCAATGAATCAAAATTAAATGAATAAAAATAAAATAAAATAAAATAAAATAAAACAAAAAAAAAGAAGGGAATATGTGGCCCAGAGAAGGTCACATGACGACAGAGCAGAGATTGGCACGGTGCTTCTACAAGCCAGGGAACCGCAAGAGTGGCAAGCAGCCCCCAGGAGCTGGGAAAGGCACGGGACGAGTTCTTTCTCAGCACCTCCAGAGGGACCAGCTCAGCTGATACCTTGACTTCAGGCTTCTGTCTTCCAGAACTGTCTGAGAATGAATTTCTGCTCTGGTGGCCCCAGGTCTTGGCAGGTGACCATCTTCGCTTACAGATCGGCCGTGTGGTCAGCTGTCTTGGGGAGTCTCCTGCCCAAGGCCCAGGCTGCGTGCGCGGCAGGTGGAGCAGCAGAAGCCCCAGCTGCTGTGTGGGTGGGGCTGAGAGCCTTGTGGCCTCGGCTGGTGTGTCCCCAGCATGGCGCACTGCTGCCCTTCTGGGGCAGGACCGGCAGCCCAGTCCAACCTTGCCACAGACCAGGCCTTGCTCTTCCGGCCCCAGCAGGACCAGCCTCTGCTGCAGGAGCGAGACCAAGCGGCAGTGGGGCCGGGAATCCAGGAGCTGGGAGCCCACCTGCAAGGGTGGTCAGCCTCCTCTGAGATGCTGGGGAGGTGTCCCCTGGACTCTGCTGTCCTCTGAGTGTCACACATCCCCAAGCTCAGCTCAGAGCACTGGGCAGCCCATCATGGGGTAGATGATTCCTAGGGACCTCAACCCCTGAAGCACGGGGATCTTCTCAATCCTGAGCTCAGAGTCACAGGTGTGGGTAGCAAGGACAGAGGGCTGGTGGAGCCGCTGGGTAGGACACCACCTGAAGGAACGCTAGGGGCAGGAGCCATGGTAAGTGCTGCCCTTGGGAGGGGGTCTGGCACTACCAGATGCCCTGATTTTTTAAGGCCTCCAAAAATACAGATATTTGGGGCAGCAGGCAGGTTGGGTCAAATTTACTGTTTTTCAAATGTGGGCACTGAGCCCAAACATTTCAGATGGTGTGCAGCCCAAAGCCGACCCATCAGCCAGCTGCTGGGGACAGTCAGGGTTGGGAAGCCCACGGGCGTGTGGCCATGGGTGGAGTTGTGGTGGGGTTGTCTGCATCCGCCTGTGGGCTGGTTTTCTCTCCTCTGCTGTAGGTCAAGTGCATCCATGTGTCAAATGCCTCCCTGATACAGCTTCCTCGGCTCTGCCTCCGACTTGCCCCCTCCGGGTCTTCCATTTAAGCCGATTCCCAGGGCACTCTGCACATCACAACTCGAGAAGTCCCTCCTGCTGGCCGCTCTCTGGGCCTTCAGACCCAGGTCAGGTCAAAACCATCCAGTGGGTTCTGTCTCACAGATGATCAAAGCCAGGTTTCTGCCCCCACCTGCTGGCATGGCGCTCCAGGCCGACCTGGGCTCCCCCGCCGTCCATCATCCTCTGGAACGCTCTTCCCAGCACCTCATGGCCACCTCTTGCTTCCTGCAGGAGCCCCACCCAGCCCTCCTGTCGCCCCTCCTCTGGGGTCTACTACACAGTGGCTCCCCAGAGGAGTCGGGTCCTGCAACTGTTGGTTTAGGTGGAAAGTGGACTTTTCAAGGGGATCACATTAGATTTTGAGATGGGGTGGTTACCTGGGTGATCTACAGGCCGTCATAGGTGCCCGTATGTGAGGAGGGAGAGGGATGCGACAGGTACCAGGAGGCAAGGTGGCCATGGGGCAGAGGTGGGAGTGAAATGGCCCCAAGCTGAGGAACACCTGCGGCCAGCAGAAGCTGGAGGTGGGTGTGGGCTGTCCCCCGGGGGTTTCCCAGAGGGAGCACAGCCCTGCTGTCCCTGGTTTTAGCTCAGCAGCACTGATTTTGCACTCTGACCCCTAGAACTGAGAGAGAATCAATTTCTGTTGCTTGAAGCTGCCCAGCTGGTCATTCGTTCCAGCAGCCACGGGAGACTCGTCCATTTTCCAGAGACAGCGCCTCTCGCCATCAGAGAGGACGATGAGCTCATTTCCTTATGGCGTCTGTCCCCTTTGCTAGAGAGCCACCTGAGAGTGGCCGCCGGACTTGCGGCAGGTGCTTGGGGACTGTGAGCTGTGGCCACCTTCTCCAGCTGCCATAGGTGCGTCCTCCTCACAGTCCTGGCGGCTGCTGGCTCTGCTGTGCCCAGTGCAGGGCCGCCTCCTCCTCTCGCTCCTGGACCAAGAACAGGCTGCACGCTCCTGACTCTGGACGCTGGCCACAAGCACGGCTGGTCCCCTCCACAGAGGGGGACCTGGCCCCCGCCACTGGCTGCCCGGCAAGTGCTCCAAGCGGCGGGCAGCGACCTAATCCTGACTTCACCCGTCCCAGCAGAAGGGAAGACATAAACCCGACCCTGAGGGCCCTCAGGACACCGCCTTGGGTGGCCACCCACAGGAAGAGAAGGAGGAAATTGGGGCTCTTCAGGCTGAGCTGTGACTGGGGTTCCCGTGTGGATACGCGTCCCCCCCAGAGCCACAGCACCATCCAGCGGGCAGCAGGTGCCGGGACTTTTGCTCTCACTGGTCCTCCATCCCACTTTGCTTAACAGAGCATCTTTGTGACTTTTTAGTTCTTTCCAGGGTCAAAGTCCAAGAAATTGAAGTTAGGATGACATGTAGGCCCCCTCCCTGCCACCAGAGGGGACCAGAAACCATCCCAGCCCCAGTACAGGCACCCCAGGGCTGAGACTGGCCGAGGGTTTTGAGGCCAAGAGTCCATGTGTGACTTCCGGCACTGGTGCACATCAGGTTCTGTGAGCCGGGAGTGCTGACGGGGCCTCCCTGGGCCACCAGGCAGTGTGTGGGGTCGTGAGTGTGACGCTCTCAGCCACCACTCCTTATCCCTGCTGCCCAGCCTGTCTGGAGCATGTGCCTCTCCGGTATGCTGTCGCCCGAGGGGCAGAGCAGGGTTGCAGGAAGGGCGCTGAGCAGGAGGACTGGAGCCTGGTGCCACCCGTGCGGGTCTGTGCGTGATGTCAGACTCGCTTCCTGCGCTGACTTCTGGTGAGAAGCTACTGAGAGCAGCCGGTGTCCAACACGCTGTGGGCTCTGCACCACGCCGTGTGAGGGTTGCTGCCACTCCCTCCTGACAGAAAGGGACAAAGTTTGCATCCTCCCTGTGGGGCACCAAACAGGCCTGAACTTCTGTCTGCATGAGAGCCTCGCAGACGCTGGCAGACGGCTGCTGCGACCTCACAAAACAAGGGACGTCAAACCTGCTCCACGAAGGGCCAGAGAGTACAGGGTTCTGGCTTTGCAGGCCGGACCGTCGCCATGGCAGGTACTCAGCTCTGCTCTTGTGGCGAGGGGCAGGCCAGACAGCCTGTGAGCAAATGGGCCTGACTGAGTGCCGATAAAACTTTATTTAAAAAATTGGGCTGAGGGGCTGGGGATGTGGCTCAGGGGTGGAGCGCGTGCCTAGCATGTGCAAGACCCTGGGTTCAGGCCCCAGCGCTGAAGGAAAAAAAAAGAAGGCTGAGGGCTGGGGATACAGCTCAGTGCAGAGTGCTCGCCTCAAGAGCACAGGACTCTGGGTTCAATCCCCAGCACCTCAAAAACAAACAAACAAACAAAAAACAAAAAAAGAAAAAGAAAAAGAAAAAAACAGAAGGCTGGGCTTCCGAGACAGGAAGTAGATCAAGAGGATGACAGGGTCTGGGTGCAGCGGTTTAAAGGTACAGAGCTTTCGTGTGGGGTGAAAAAAAAATTGGAAATGGTGAGGCTTGCATACAATGTGAATGTTCTTAGAGCCACTGAACTTTATCCTTAGAAAGGGTTAAAATGGCAAACTTTATGCTTCATCTATTAATTAAAAAGTATGCACACATACAAAATTAATCGTCAGTCCAGATGGTCTTCACCTCCTGGCTGGTTCCACCTGAGCAGGCAGCAGCCTAAAGAATAAAGACCTGGCCTTCCTCATCAGGACCACGGCCAGGGGACCTCTCACACATGACATATTGATTTTTTTGACACTGACTGTAGGATTTAATACAAGGTTCTTCTTGTTCTTTACTCCGTCACTTTCACCTGCCACAATCTTCCAGGTCCCTGACTCCATCATCTGTTATATCCCCTGTCCTCCCAGCATGGACATCTAGGGATGACCTCCAATATCTTTATCCATGTCACTATGTCCCTGACAGAGCCAGCTGCGGCTGCCATCAGATCATTCATCAACGTTCCTCATGCAACTGATGGCTTGGTAAGAAGTCACTCAACGGATGGCTCACGTCTGTCCACAAGGAAGCCACAGGCAGGCAGCTCGCGCCATCTGGGAATGCATCCACCCCTCCACAGAATTCTTCCATCCCCTGTTTCAGTGACCATGTCAAAGAGACCCAAGGCCGGATCAGGCAGGACTTATTGGGAGCAGACCCCACACGGCCTCAGGACTCCAACTGTTGCTCCAAGTGCTGGAAACCAATGTGACAGGCTCAGACCAGGCCCTTGGCATTAGAAACTCCTGCCTTGGCGCTGAGGACCCGTACCAGCAACCCCAGAGCACAGGCCAGTGGTTTCATAACCAGCTTCCGTCACAAAAATAAAGATGCACCAAACAGACTCTGTACAGTCGGATTTTGTGGCAGCAAAGCTTTCCCTCTGAAACTGCAGCGACCGAGGTCTCGGTCAGCTGATTTTAAACAAGGCCTTCCCACTGGTAAGAAGGGCAAGGGCGACAAATGCGCCTGATTCACAGGCCCAGAGCTGCCCGAGCAAGCGCCACTGTCGTCTCCAGGTATCCCTGCCACCTGGAAACGCACCACCCTCCTTCCCAGGGACCTCCTGAGGCTCTCAGCCCCTGGGAGAGCCCTGTAGGGTGTCTGCGTGTGACCTGCAGCTATGGGAACGTGTCAGGACCTCGGTAAAGGGTCTCTCTACTCAGATTCTTCAGCCTGCGGGAAGTTGCAGAGGCTGGCTTAAATGACTGCGACGGACACGTTCTGCCCTTCCAAACGCAGGCAGGCGCACTCTGAGGGGCAGCTCAGAGTCTCACCCGACTCTGCGACTCGGAAGACGTGTGTGCTCTCTCTGGACTCTCAGGGTTAACTGGGGCGCGTGTCATGCATGTGAGGACCCTGAGTTCCTGGGGTTGGGGGCTTGCTGAAGGCCCCCAGGCCCCAGCTGCCAGGTGGTGGCAGTAGATGTGGCATCTTCCCTGGTCCCTGGTTCAACATTTCACTGTCCCTGAGGCAGGGTCCCTCCACACGGAAACAGGGAGGCTGCAGGGCGGCTCCGTGAGCCATCTCACGCTCATGCAGGGACCTGGCTGCGGGCCCGGCCAGCGCCTGCTGGGCACTGGGCCCAGGAGCCCTGTCTTACCTCGTCAGTGATCTGGCCTCCGAAGGTCACCCATGTTCCTAGAAGGAAGCACACAGGCTCAGGTTAGACAGACGCCAGGGAGCCAAGTGCCGCCCAGTGGGTGCTCAGACCTCAGACTGCAGGGCCGGGTGGGGGCAGCAAAGGCAGCCCCAGGCTCTGCGTGGGCACGTCCCCTGCGTGTGGACGCCTGGTCTTCAGGGCAGGCATTCAAACTGCGGGACAGCAGTCTGCAGGGTAGACAGCAGCTGCGAGCCCAGGAGAACATTCTCCCGTCTAGGGCCAGTGCTGATGTGCCCCCTGTGCTGGGGACATACTGCTGTGGGAGCTGAATGAGGGGTCTCCCGACATTTGGCAGGTCCCTGCTCTTGCCGGGAAAGGGGGTTAGGGCAGAAGGGGGCATGCCACGGGCACTGTGGAGGTGAAGGGCGGCCCATTCTGGAGGACAGAGCTCCCATCTGGAAACGGCAAGTGGGTGGCCCCGCATGACGCCCTCACTGCGCGGGCCCAGAGGAAGGGTGCCTGGGGCGGGGGCGGCTCTGATTCTCTGGTGCAGGGTGGAGTGGGTGGAAGGGGCCCTGGTTCCCCGGCCTCCTGCGCTATGGCTGTCTCTCTGTCCCCCTTCCTTCTGGTTGGTGGGGCCACCGAGCCCTGCCCCAGGCCTGGGTTCTGTGTACCTCTCCCCTGACGGGCAGGGCCAGCCCTCCCACAGCCCGTTCCCTGGCAGTGAGGGTCCCCACACTCACCGAGCCCCAGGCAGGAGACCCGCAGGCCGGACTTGCCCAGGTTTCTGAAAAACAAGCACCATGTGAGTCCAGGGTGGAGGGCACGTGCCACCAGCCAGCTCGCTGGCCAATGCCCACCCCCTGCGCACCCCCAGCCCAGCTGACAAGGGTTCTGAGGCCCAAAAGGTGGGGGGCATTCAGAGAGAGGCCTCTGCTCACCCGACCCAGGGAAGGGGAGTGCTAGCTGTCCCCTGGGCCCACGATGGCCTTGCCACACAGCCGGGGTGGCGATGCTGGAGGCCACGGACGGGCTGCACTGCTGTCTCAGGGGCAGATGACCATGACGCCAGGCCTGGTTTTGTTTTGGGGGGTGTGCTGTGACCCATGTGGGGACCCATGGAGTCCCCAGGGGATCTGGTGCATCCGTGGGCTCTCCTGCTGAGAAGCTGGCCACGTGTGAGACTTTGTGGGTCCTTACTTCCTTTCTCCAGGGACAGGATGAGAGATGTTAGTTCCTCCTCACCAGGGCCACATGCTCTGTTTCCTCGAGGCAGGTGGCTTGGGAGAGTGTGGCTTCCTAGCAAGGCCGGCTCCACCTTTGTTCCCGCCACAGCCAGATCTGGGCGGTCCCCGCAGCACAGTCCTCCCCAGGTCCGGCCCCTGGCTCTGCCATGGCCACTGAGGCACCTGCCTGTGGGGTCACCCAGAACCCACAGGGATGGGCCTCAGGCTGTTGTCACATCTGCAGGAGGCCATGGAGGTGACAGCCCTCTGCCGAGGCTGGCACGTCTCTGCCCTGGTCGGGAGACACCCAGGGGCAGCAGCAGGTTGGGTAGTCTTCAAGCAAACGGTCACCAGGCCCTCCTGCAGCTCTGCGTTGGCAGGTGCCTTGCTCGTGAGGCGCTGGGATCCCCTGGGTACACTGGCCACCCCTGCCCTGTCTACAGGAGACCCTGGTGGGCAGCGCGGCCCAGGTGGGAATGCCCACTCCCCGCCTCCTGACCAGGTGACAGCCAGTGCCTGGTGCTCTTATGTGCAACCTGGGCTCAGACGCTGCCGAGAGGGTGAAATGAGGCAATGTGTGTGTGCCTGGGGCAGGGGACACAGGACACTGACCCATGTGTCCCCTTTCCCAAGGGGCAGATGCCCAAGAGAGATGGCATGGCACACGGTAAGAGGGCAGCCCTTGTACAAAACCCACAGTGGAAAAATCAATAGGATTAGTAGCCAAGCATTTAACCGTGTTGGAAAGGGAGATGGAGTTTTCGGGTTTCCCTGGTGAGTTAGTCGTGTTGTCCGGCAGTGCCCTCGGTGTTGGGCACACGAGCTGGCTCAGAGCGACGTGTGTCGGCTGTGGCAGAGGCACAACTGCATCACACCTCTGCAGGAGGCACGTCTGCTCCGACCCCACAGTGGTGAGCACGACCAGGTTGCTGGGAGCAGCAGGATGACTAGGTGACGGGCTCCTGCCTGACGGATCACAGACCCCTGTGGGAATGGACAAAGGCCACAGACTCCTGCCCTGGAATAGGCACAGGTACGCACAGAGTTTGGGCATCCCCAGAGCTGGGGACGCCACTTGGTGCCTGGCTTAGATCAGTCCAGGCAGGCAGAGGGAGGTGGGGTCCCCACCTTGCAAACCTCCTGCCCAGGAGACAATGGGAGCTGTTCCTAACCAGGCTGGGTTGAAGGTCAGGTTTCAGCCACGTTCTCTTGCTAGGATCCGAATCCAGGTCCCCAAATGCCAGGACACACTGTGCGTCAGGAGGATGGAGCAGCCTGAGCAGCAGACAGGTAGAGACGTGGAGCATGAGGCTGAGCCCACCTGGACCCGTGGCAGGAGAGCAGACACCGTCGCCCCGGCCGTGGGATGTGGCGAGAGCTGTCCGGGCTCCCTGAGTCTCATCAGTGCCTGGTTTGTTTGGCATGAAAGGGACCAGCCTCCCTGCAAAGGCAAGAGTTTCCTCCTGTGTCCCCGTGGGGACCCAGGGAGCCTGGCTCTTCAGTGGCCTCTCTGCCTCCAGGAATCATTGAACAAAACTAGGACATCGTGGAATGCCGCTGTCCCCGCTCAGCTCGTTTCCCCGTTGACATGACGGTATTAGTTCTGCCATCCGCTGCCAGGCCTCCAGAGAGGGAATGAGAAGGGACAGCGGCCTCCAGGCTGAAAGCTGGACACACACAGCTGCTCAGTGGGGGTGGAGCAGTCACAGCGCAGCCTGGACGGGGCTGCTGCCAAGCTGCCACTCCGAACTTGAGACATGAGCATCATTTCCTGCGGCTTCTTTTCCTAATTAAAGCTTGATGTAATAATAACATCATTGGTCAAAACCTCCAAACACAATACTGTTGGTCTTCATTAATTTGGCCTACGTCTCTCCCAAGGCCTGGAAAGTGGCTGATGAGGACGTGATCAGGGGAGATGCCAACCTCTCGCCCTAACACGGCACCCCAGACCCCGAAGGGCCAGAGCTGGAGGCACCAGGGAATTACAGATCTTTAAAAAGCGGAGCTCAGGACTTGCCACGTTCGCGTCTGTTGGAGGACAGAGTTGGATCAGGTGGAAGGCAGGCGGCAGAGCGGTGAGTAGCTGGTTCTTGGAGCGAGGCAGACGGGTGTTTCCCAAGGCGTCTGGCTGACTGTCAGTCACATCGTGCTGAACATGAGGCACTGTCTGCCCACAGGTCTGCTCAGCTCCCAGGCTCCAGGTTCCCCGAGGACAGGCCTGGGCCTTGGGGCCTTTATCCTCCAACTGGAGCGGCAGCAGGAGGTTCCAGGGAGGGTTTGTTGCAGAAAGATGTCGGTGTGAGGCGGGGGCGAGAAGCCCAGGCCCTGGGGTCAGCCCCTGGGGACAGAGTGCTGCTCTCTCCCTCTGGGGCTTGGCCTCGCCACTGCTGCACTGAGTCCCTCTGGGCCCTCTGGCGACAGTGTGCGCCTGGAGCTGGTCCCCTCTAGTTCCCTTAACCCCTGCTGGCTGTGCTGATTCACAGACAGCTGTGCCTGGGGCACCCAGGGAGGTGGCGAGGGACCCGGGTCAGGCCCACTGGTCGTCTCTGCAGCCCCCGCCTGCACCCAGGCACGGCCTGGTGGGGTAACCCAGGAGGCTGCATAGGATGCACACAAGAGGGGCTCAGCAGGGGCTGCAGGGGGCGTGGTTTGGATGCCCACTCCCATTTCAGCTGCTAGGAAGCCACGTCATCCTCAGGGCCTGAACCCACCTCCCTTCCCCAG
Source organism: Glaucomys volans (assembly GCA_020662805.1). NCBI lineage: Eukaryota > Metazoa > Chordata > Mammalia > Rodentia > Sciuridae > Glaucomys > Glaucomys volans. Next base: position 25,565 of record JAJEJO010002674.1, read on the forward strand.
TGCCGCCAAGCAAGCGCGCCAGGCCTGCCGTGTGAAAGGCTGTTTGCTCCTCCACTGGGGACAGGGGGTCTAGAAACGGGGAAATGCTGCAGCTGGGATCTGAGCCCAGGTCCCCAGGCTGCAAACCCCTCTTGGTCTCAGCCTCCCTGCTCTGGCATGTGTATAATACGTGGACACATACATACATGTCTACACGGACACACGTGCAGTGATACACAGACACACTCGGTCACTCAGGCTCCTGGAGACCTGCTGGTCCATGAGTCTGAGAAGGGGCCGGGGACGGCTCCCCTGGCTGTCTTTATGCTCGTGGGGAGGGCTCTCACTGAGTCAACTCCTTTGTTGATCCTTCGATTAACTTAAAACGTCAGGTAAGAGGTGTCTTCACGAACATGTACGTATTCTATTTATTCCTAGCTTTTGATCCCCACTTAAGGGAAGATATGAACCCTAGAGCTTCTAGAATAAAGAATTCCATTCTGGATAGTTCTTAGTTACCCATCGGGTCCACTGAAGATCCCCACGCTCCCCAGGACCCGAGAAGGCAAGGGCAAGAGTTCAGGCTCTGCCACCCTGGGACTCATCCTCAGGGGTGTTGGGCTCAGGCGACACCATTCCTGAACATCCAGCCCACTTTCTAGGCGCTGGTTCTGGGGAGGTCTGGGCTGCACATCTCAGCTATTGGGAGGGACACTCAATACTTTCCAAGTTGGCACCATTATCAGCACAAGCCCAGATTATGGTCCTCTGAGACAGCTAGATTCATCGGAGTCAGTCTCTAGTCACTGAGAAGCAGAATTGACCCTGGTTCCTGTTTTGGAAAACATTCCCCAGGAAACCCAGGAACCCCTTGCTTGGACTCCCCAGTCTTTGTGGTGCCACAGGGGCCCCCTTTGCCGGGGGCACCTTCTCCAGGCACTGAGGACCCTGGGCACAGAGTCTCACAGAGGAAGCGAGAAGAGCCGGACCTCAGAAGGGCACCCTGCCCCCGCCCCACCCCAGGGGCTCTTCCTACATGGCTGGAAACCTTTCTATCCTAGGAGCAAGGGGGGTGCAGCGAAGGGGAGGGAGTCCTGTCCTGGGTTCTTGGACCCTCTCCATGTTCCAGTCACAGGACTGGGAGCCAGGTGGGGGCTGAGTCCCCATGGAGGGAACCAAGGCAGACTGGGCTGCCCATCATGGGCAAGCTTGGGTGCTGCCTGGCTACCCCGTGCCCACTGCAGCCGGAGTCCCCACGAGAGGCCCGAGTCTGGCTTGAGCCAGGGAGGGAAGAGTCCTTCCACTGCAGGGCTCCCCTGAGCCCCCTTCCTGACTCAGGCTTGTCATGGCGGCCTGCTGCAAAGGCCTCAGACCACTGGCCTGTGTGCCCAGGAAAGGGCAGGAGGGTGCAGGTGCCATGGCTAGTGTAAGTGACCTCCAGGAAGGGAACGAAGGCAGAGGGAAGGAGAGGGGTGACTGTGGCCTTCTCCCTCTGCAGCCTTGAAGAGGGACCATGGGGCCGAGTGGAGCCTCGGCTGTACCTCACCAAGTCCACCCCCCTGGCCTCTCGGTGCACACAGCCCAAGACTGACCACCAGAGTCCTGCTGATTCTGAGGCTCGTGCAGAGGGGAGGGGAGCCCCACCCTGCAGAGCCTCCCGTCCCTCGTACCTATATTTCATCCCGGGCTGCTTCACACTGCTGTCCCCGGTGCTTGGGACACTCTGCACCGACAGCTGTCCCAGACTCCGGGCCACCATGGCCACGGCGCGGAATCTTCCATGGGTGCCTGGGCCCGGGCTGCCAGCCAGCGGTCGGCCCAGCCGCTCCTCGGGGCCCCGGGCCTTGAGGCTGTGCTCGGAGCACACGAAGGACACCTGCATGTTGAGGCCAGCTCAGCTCCTGGTCACCTGTCCTGTCCTGCTGGGCTCAGAGGGCATCTGTCCTTAGGAGTCCTCCTCTGCGTGGGACAGGACTTTGTCCCCGAAGGTGAGGGAGTGGAGAGGTGTTCCTTCAGCAGCTAGGTTCCTGCAGGCAGCGAGGGGTGCAGGCAGTGCCCGCGCAGGCTCCGGGAAGGGCAGCGATGTCCAGACGGGGCTAGCGAAGACCTCTTCCCAGAGCAGTCCAAGTGGGCGGCGGGAGGGGCCATCTCCCCTGCCCTCACGCGTCTCCCCGCCCTGCCAGCTTTTCCTGGTCGCTGCGGCGCTCTGGCCCTCCTGCCTTGGCTGAGGAACTGGCTGGTGAGAGGGGTTGCCTGCCTCGGGCAGGAGGACGAAGGCCCCCTCTCTGCACCTCCCTTGAAGCCGACTGAGCCCTGGGTGGTGGCCTTGGGGCTAAGCTGGGCCACTGTGACTGCCCGCTGTGAGTGTGCCGGGGCAGCGGCTCAGGGGGTCCCTGGAGCAGCTGTTTCCCTGGCCTCCCCGAGTCTCGGCTGGCTGGCGGCTCTGGCTCCGCGCACAGGGCTGCCGAGGCTCTCACAGTGTCAACGAGGTGGCCAGCGAGAGGCGCAGGCAGCTGCTGGAGATTCATTATTAATGACGCAGGATGCACCGCCGCCTGCCCTGCTGGTCCCTGGAGGCCAGCACTGGCCGACCTGCCAGCCCAGCCTGGGGCAGGAGAGGCTGGCGCAGGCGGAGCTCCTAGATCAAGCCCCCCCCCCACCTGCTCCAGGCTGTCGCCTGCGGGGGGCAGGGTGTCCACCCAGGCCAGTGCAGGGAGGGGCCAAATCACCAGGACTGGGAAGAGCCCGGGGTCCTGATGACAATGACTGCAGATTGCCAAGGAAAGAAGCCGGGTCAGAGGAGCAAAGGGACAGAGGAGTCGCAGCACTGGGAACAGTGCTCGTCTTCCCGCAGACATCGGTAAGTATTCTAGAAAGAACGAGGGCTAGACCGGACAAGTCCCCACACCACGTCCTCCTCTGCAGCACCAGGAGGGGCTCGCCTCATCCTCACACCTGGTGGGGTGGGCCCTAGCCAAAGCTGCCTTTAGGGTCCCCTCTCGCCCTGCCAGGTGTGGCTGAGAAGGAGCACGGTGCCAATGGCAGGCTGGAGTCTGGTCCTGGCAAGTGCTCACCCATTAAAGCCGACCGTCCAACGGCAGCCTGCACCCAACAGCAGCCGGCACGCTGATGACCGGCAACACCAAGGAACGGCTTCCAACGGCAGGGTGCTCCTGCCCCCACGCCTCCCCCGTGGTGACCCACGCGGTCGCAGCCCTTGGGTCCTCCCCATGAGCAGGTAGCAGCCAGCCCGAGGGGTGCCTGGCCCCAGGCACAGGGGTCTGGGAGGGAGGAGCTCATGCCCTTGTCAAGGACGCCCTGGAGGGTCATGGGCACTACCTACAGAGGCCAGCAGTGGCCTCTCAGGACAACTCACGGGCCCCACTCTGCCTTCCTCCTGCCGGTGCCTCAGGGTTAGGCTGTCCTGGGTGCCTGTGCTCCGGGTGGGCTGGAGCCCTTCCCAAGCCCCTTGGGCAGAGAGGGGGTGGGTGGGGGGAGAGGGCAGTGCTGACCCCACGTGCAGCTGAGCCCCTTCTCCAGGCTGGACCCCAGGACCCGAGGACAATGGGCCCTGGCCTTTAGGGGCTCACAGGCCTGTCCCAGGCCACAAGTGGCAATGATCCTGCCTGTGGTCTCTTTCCAGGGCTTAGGCAGCCCCTGCTTGGGACCCTCAATACCATGTGGACGGGGCCGATGGTAACATCCAGCTCTGACGATGCAAAACCTGAGCCAAATGGAACTTGCTCAGGCTAGTATCTCGTGGCTCTTTCAACGTTTGCCAGGTCCCTTTTATAGAAAGGGACACCCAGATTATTGACACCCAGAGCACCAGAGCGCCTGCCTGTGCCTGGCGCCCAGGGTGCTCGCCCTCCAGGCCACCGGACGAGCACCTTAGGAGAGCCTGTTACAAGTGCAGAGTCCGGGCCTCTCCCAGGCCTCCCAAAGCAGCAGCTCTGGGTCTGGGCTCCGGACACTGTGATTTTGACAAGAGCCTCGAGTGACGCTGTGTGCGTGGCCCGTGAGGTGGGAAAGCCCACTTCAGTCTCCTTACACACCTCTCTGAGCACTGGTAAGCTGGGGTCTCACAAGGGCTGGGGCTTCACTATCCTCGAGGGTTGCTCTGAATCAGATGGGAGCCAAAAGCAGCATGCAGAGTGAAGTGTGATCATGAGAATGTGTCCCCACACTGTCAAAGGCCATCTGTGTCACCACACAACCAGCAATCCCTGTCCTGGGTCTGTACCAGGGAACAGAAAAACGTATACCCACGAAAAATCACAAACACACACGTCCACAACAGCATTGTTGGCAATAGCTGCCACGTAGAGACAACCCACAACTGCCCAACAGCTGACGGATAAAAATATATGGTCTATCCAATGGAATATTATTCAGCCATAAAAAGGAATGAGGTTCTGACACATGCTCCAACATGGAGAGACCCGGAAAACATTCTGAGCAAACGAAGCCAGTTACATGTGACCCCAATGTGCGGTTTCATGTTTAGAAAACACCAAGAACAGGTGAATCTGTAGAGACGGAAAGCAGATGAAAGGCTGCTGGGTGAAGGGGCACGGGATGTCTTTTTTGCAGGGTGACGAAAAGTTCTAAAACTGTGGTGATTCTCACACGAGTCAGTGAGACCCCAGAACCAGTGAACTGTACCCTAAAATGAACTGCGTGGGGTGGGAAGGGCGTCTCAATACAGCTGCTCCCCCCAGGTGACCACAGAAGCCTCTGGGCTTTGTTCCTGATGTTCCCCGGGGTGGTGCTCTTCCTGCCTCTGCTGTGAGCTCCAGTCACTTTGGGCATCAGCTTAGAGGGTTGGGGGTGAAGCACAGGCAACTCCTCCCTTCTCTGGTGCCACTGACCCTCGTGTCTCCGGGGGCATCAGGAGGTTGGGAGTCACTGCTGACAGTCAGCATGGTGTCTCCCCGGCCCCAGAGTCACCGGGGACACGAGCAGCTGGTGGACAATGGCCTTTCGTGGAGGGAGTGCTCGGAGGCATCTCGGGGCCCCAAGGAACCAACCTGCCCTACTTCCTGCTCGCCGATTCCCCACGTTCGCTATTTGAAAAACTCCACCGTAGCAGGTTCATTTAAGGCAGCCACCCACAATCCTGTTTGGAATTGGGGGGGTGCAAGGAAGAGTGATTTTTAAAAAATAATTCAATGTAATCTCCGTATTCATAATGTTAATATTACAGTGCATCATGATCCCTGAAACCCGAAGCTGTGGATTTGCAGGTGTCACCGGGCGTGACTTTGTTTCCCAGGGACACGGGGCAGCACGGAGTGTTTTGGCATGCCTCAATGAGGTGGGGCTTGCTATTGAAAATAAGTGGCGGGGTGCTGCCCCCAGCAGGGAGCCGTCCAGCCCAAAGTCAGCAGTGCCGGCAAGAAAGCCTGCTCAGGCTGACCGGTCCTGCGCTGCTGCTCGGTGGCCTTGTTCTGGACAAGGAGCACTGGGGACACCTATGTGCAGGGGACAGGTGCTGGGAGGCAAGAGGGGGCCTTTCCAGCCAGAAGCCCAAAGCCCAGCAAGTGGATCTTGGGCATTTAAAACCTTCCCTGCGCAGGACAGAGGCGAAGGGAAAAGACCCTTCAGCGGGTGGTGGGGAGATTTCCATTTCTATGCACGTTTCTTAATTTTCAATCCACAACAAAGCAAGGAAGGAAGGGCTGGTGCCCCCGTGTGTGCCCAGCCCCCAGGCCACAGCCCCCCAGGGCGGGATGCCCCGACTCTCTTCACTCCTGGAGTGGGGAGTCTCCAGCACAGAGAGACCTGTTTGGGGCCTGGTTCCAGCACAGCCCTCAGGACACTGGGGACAGCTTCACCTGGAGAGGGGCTCTCTCTCCCATGTGCAGGACCCCAGGTGCCAGCCTCTTGCTCACCCTGGCTTCCTGAGGCCTGCACCCGACATGGAAGGTTTTGGAAGGTCCAGATTTTCTACTTGGATGAGAAGGGTCCCCTCCCCAACCCTGCTCTGGGTTCTGGGTTGTGGGTGGCAGGTGAGGCAGGGCATGGTGGGACCTCAGGGAAGGCGTGCAAACACACTCAGTGCTGCCCAGGGGCCATGCCGGGAGTCACAGCAGGCCACGTCCACCTAACGGCGCCAGCTGGGTGGGGTGATGCCCTGAACACAGCACACAGCTCCCCACCGCCTGCAGGTGGTGGCAGCAAGCCAGCCACCGGTCTTTATGCCTAAATTCCCAAATAGACCCCAGTGGGTGCCTTGGGCTCCAGGGCTTCTGTGCGTCCTGGGCACCGAGCCCAACAGGATTCCCAGTGCAGAAGGGGACGTGCCATGGGCTGCAGCCACCTGGGCTGGGGCCGGGTCCTCAGAAGCTCCTCAGGACCTGCTGGGGCAGGAGCCCAGGCACGTGGAGGACCTCAGCAGTCACCAGGCTCAGCACGAGTCAGCCTGCACCCCCTCGTCCCCACTGACCAGCCACAGCCCAAGCCCTCCTCAGACGAGTGGCTTCTCCACCAAGATCCTCCTGAGGTGGCAGCACCAGCAGGAGGCTCCAGCCTGGACCCCAGGCAACAGACCAAGGGGCAGTGAGAACCCCGAGCAGGAGGGTGGGGCGGGGGCTGGCCCTCCAAGGCAGGCACCGTGCCACGGTGGGACAGAGAAGGTGGCCTGCCTGGCGTCCACGGCTTCCATTTGCGGAACAGGGTCCAGACTGGTAATATTCTTAGGAAGTCCCAAGGACCAGGCGAGGCATGGAAGCTGAACTCACCACAGTTAAAGGTCACCCTTCAAGGCCCTCCTTTCAGATGTGTCCAAGAGGAGAGGGGTGAGCCCGGGGCGTATTCTCCGGTCGCCTTTAAGCTGGCGTGGGCAGAAGTACTGTGTGGGCGGCTGCTGTGGATCCGGGACAGCCCGCCAGGCTCTTCTCGCCTCTTGTACCCGCTGCCATCAGAGCCAAGCACGCAGTTCCAGCCGTGACGACCCAGTAACAGCTCCGCTGTGTGGCTGTGCAATGCACCCAGACAGCATCCCTGGTGCTGAGACCCCACCTCAGGAGGTTCTGGAGAGATGGGGACGTGGGGGCTGAGCCAGGGCCTCACCCGAGAGGGAGACAGGCCCCGTGGAGGGGCAGATGCCCTCCCCTGTGGGAAATGCAGCTGTGAGGCTCAAGGCCTGGAGCAGACACTTCAGGGATGGCTTCCAGAAGCCAGACCCCAGCCACTCCTCCAGGGAGGAGCAGGGGCTCTGTCCCAGGGCTCTCTGGGCCCTCCTGCCCCGCTCAGTGAGGCTGCTCTGTCCCTGCTGAAGGAAGCACCCGAAGTCTGCACCTGAAGGCGGCCTCCTGCCAAGGAGGGAGGCAGATGCTGAGCCGCTGGGGGCCACCCAGCAGCTTCTCAGAGCAAAGGGCAGCAGGCTGATGGCCTTCCCCAGGGAGGATGGACTGGCCAGTGAGAGCTGAAGCCCCTGGGTGTCAAGTGTTGTGGAACAAGCCTCCCCAGGACATCCTGAGCCGAGTGCACACGAGGGCCAGTGCTCCAGGCCAGGTCTTCCTGGGAAAGGGGAGTCGGCAGCAATGGGGAGAAGTTCTGGGCAGAGAGAGGGCTGGAGCTGGCACGCGGGTTGTGTCCTGCTCAGGCCTCTGTGCCTGGGGCAAGCTGGCCAGCCGTGTCATGGAAGACTGTAGAAGGCTTGGTGTGGTAGGAAGGTGGAGACAGAGGGAGCAGGAGGCCTGAGGACCTGGGCTCAGATGTGGTCCCCTGGGGGACTTATCCAGTGCCCATTTTGTGGCTGGGCTGGGAGTATGGTGCAGGACACCTGGACAGACACCTCCCGGTGTGTGGGTTCCTGGTCACCTTCTTCTTCTCCTCCTGCTCCTCAGGAGGCTGCCACCCTGCTGGTTCCCAACTGGGAGCATCCCCCCAAAAGGAAAATGTTCATCTGAGGTCTGCTTCCTCATTGCCACCATCGACCAGCAACTGCACGGAGCCCTGATGACCCCTTCTGTTTCTCTTTCACCCTCAGAAGCACCCTCTGAGGTGTAACAAGGCCAACAGTAACCACCACGGTGCCAAGTGGGGCTGGTGTTCCCAACCTCGCTGTTCACGGGATGCCCGGGTTCCCGGGGCTGGGTCATGTGGGGCGGCCACAAGGCAATGACCCATGTGCATGTCAGGAACTTAGCGCTTGCTCCACTTCTCGTCACGACAGCCCCATGGGGAGGGCAGGGCAGGGCAGGGCAGGGAAGCTGGGCTGGAGGTCCAGGGACAGCTGTCCCAAATCTGGATGGCCACTGAGGCTCCTCTGACGGTCACTGCCAGCAGAGGCAGTCCCAGCAGACAGAGGCCACACAGCTGCAGCCGTGGTCCTGGGCAGGCCGCCAGCTGGCCCACTCCCAACCCGTTCCTGTCTTGGTGGCTCTTCTGGAATGCCTGCTGGTCTTGCTACCTGCTCCACCATCTCTTCCTCTGGCATCTGCTTCTTGTCCCCATGGCACTGACCTGCATCTTCAGTGGGTGTGACTGTCCCCACTCATGAGATTCCAGGCTGGCGGGCCGTGTGGCGTTCAGATACTTGGACAACCACTGGAGGGCAGGAAGGTCCCTTCCCAGGAGGGGACAGGCCTGTTTCTCTCTCCGAAGCAGCCGATCCTGGGGCTCTGAGTCACGTCCCTACCTTACTGAGTTCTCAGGTGGAGACTCTGTCCCCAATCTCCAGAGGAGGAAGCTGAGATGTGGAGAGAAAGGTGACGTGTCTGAGGTCCACAGGTAGCTGTGGGGAAGCTGGGCTCCTCCCAGGACAGTCTGTGATGTCCCCGTAGGCTCAGGTCTTCAGTTAGCCCTTGAGACCTGTGGCTGGTTGAAATGTGTCCCCTGAAAGACACTTTTGGGTTCTGGCACTTGTGACTGTGATCTTATTTGGAAATAGGCTCTTTGCAGATGGAATCGGGTTAAGACGAGATCATTCTAGGTTACAGTGGGCCTTGAAGCCAGTGACTGGTGACCTCTTAGGGAGGGGAGATTGGGGACAGAGGGAAATGGCCCACTGGAAAATGGAGGCTGAGATCAGAGTAACACATCTACACAGGGCTGGCCTGGGACTGCTGGCAGCCACCAGGAGCAGGGAGACACCTGGATTGTAGACATCTGGCTTCCTCGACTGTGAGAGAATAAGCTTCTGTTGTTTTAAACCAGGTTGTTACAGAAACCTTAGGAGAATAAGACAGGACCTTCTTTAAGGTGGCCACCCTTTACCTAGCCCTTGGCTCACCTTCCCAAGGTGCCCTCCTTCCCACCTGTCCTTTCAGACACCCTGGTTCCCCAGCTCCTCCGGCCTCCTTCCCTGACTGGCAGGGATCTGTGGCTAAAGGGTCAACCTAGCTCCATTCTGTTAACTCAGCAAACAAGCAAGCTCCTCTTGGATGGCCTTCCTGGCTGGTGGTCACTGCCAGGGATCTGGTGTCAATAAATGCAGCACTCAGCGCTCCGGCCCTCCCAGAAAGTCAAGGGTCACTGTGCAGGGCTGCCGGCCCCAGGCTGGCTTATCTGGGCTGCAGAGAGAGGCTCAGACCCGGCGTCCCATCTTGCCTGCCCGCCGCAGGAAGTCACAGGAAGCAGACGCTGCCGAGGGGCTCAGAGGGGTGCAGACGGGCAAAACCAGGCCACGAGATGGCAGGAGTGTGAAAGAGCACAGAGAGGGGCATGGGCGCGAGGGGCCCGCCTGCGGGGGTTAGAGCAGCGCTGGGGTGGTGGACTGCGGGCAGCAGGCAGCCCCGGAAACATCGGGGGCTGGACACCCATCTTAATGCAGCGAGACAGTCAGTTTCCTTATCTAACAAGAGTTGACGATGGTTCTCAGTAAGTGGAAGCTGGTATGGAAACCTGCTCCGGCTGCCGGCTCCGTTCAGCCGACACGCCCACCGTGCAGGCTGGAGCTGCCTCCTCACCTTCAGACGTTACCTTCTGTACGTTAATATTTAAGACTGAGTTTGACCGAGTCCCCGTCCAGTCACCAACTGGGAAGACTTCACCCCAGAACGACATTTGGCATCTAGGATCTTTAAGAGCTGCTGGTACAAGTCAGTCACCCAGCGTTGGGGCAGCAAGATGGAATTCACCAGAAGAGCAGGGGCCCCATGGGCAGGAGAGCCCTGGACCACCAAGGACAGAAGGTGGGAGTTACCTTCTGGACTCTTCCTCCCCTTGGGAGGTGTGTTTCCCTGGGCATTTCAGCCCTGGAGTCTGTCTGGCAGTGCTACGGACTTGGATGTGACATGGACATTTTCCTCGGGACATTGGGCTGAATGATGTGTTCTCCGTCCTCGGTTGGTTTCCAGAGTAAAGCACCACAAGCTGGGTGGCAGTAATTGTATCTAATCACATCTGCAAAGACCCTATTGCCAAATAAGGTCACATGCTGAGGTTCATATCAAGCTTGGGGGACATGAGTCACACTATACCCACCACCACAGATGCTGCCCACACTGAGGAGCTGAGATCTTCCCGGGTCCCTCCTGCCTCAGTACCTGGGGCTCTCGTCTTGCTCTCTCTGGCCCAGCACCTGGGCCTCCTCCCATGTCCTTCAGTGTGCCCGGAAGATTTCCCCCACGTCTTCACACCCTCGAGTGGGGCCTCTCTCAGGTGGCTCATGTCACCTCCTCAGATCAGCCTCCCTGCCACCAGGTCTATCATATCGTCTGGGACAGCTGGTACTACCTGAACATGCTTCTCTCTGCCTCCCCACACCAGGGTGCAGTGGCCCCATCGGGGGGACCTGGGTGGTCTTGCTCATGCAGCTTCTCCAGGGTCTAGCCCACTGCCTGGTCCCAAATAGCTTCTCGATAAACATTTGCTCAATAAAGGAAAGTTATCAGCGCCCATCCAGGACAAAACAGAACGGTGCAGGCTCCCTCTGGAAGAATTCTGTCAGAATTAGGAGCTCAGTGATGGCCAAACCAGCTGGCCATTTGTGCCCTCCTACTGCTGGCTTTAGAATACAAAGCCTTAAAAATTCTGCCATCTAATGGGCTGCCAGAAGAAGTGCTTTCTTTAAACTACCACCACATGTTCAGACAGTGGGCTGAAGGACCAAACACACAGCCCACGGAAGCAAAGGATACAGGAAAAGTCCTGGCCCAGCTTGCTCTCCAAAGAGCAGCCAGAAAACCCCTGGGTGTGTGTTCTATAGGGCCAAAGTTTTAGGGCTGCTGGATATGATTCAGGAAGCCCAGCTCAACTCAACTTCAGATAAATAATGAGCAACTTTTCAGTATAAGTATGTCCTCAATATTGCACGGGACACATCTACACTTAAAAAATTATTTGACATTTACCTGGAATTCCAGTTTACTGGGCATCCTGGACTTTATTTGCTACATTTGGTGACCCCACCAGGCTTGGGTGGGGAGGGTCCTCTTAGGCAACTGACTCTGACAAGGAGGCACAACTGCATATCTGTAACCCACAAGGATTTGTAAATAAAGACCAGGTAGCTCTCAGGGTCTCTGGCCAACCAGGAGGAAGTTGGGTGGCTGGAGAGCTGTCCCAGGTGCTGAATTCAAAGATGAACGCCTTAAACATGATATCCTTTTGAGGTTCCAAGAAAATTTAGGCCTCTGCCTGTCATTCACACATGGAGGACATTTAATTCACAGCCTTTCCTATTACAGTTGCAGTTTGATGCCACCAATTCAGAGGTCATCCACTAAAAACCTCTTCCCATGAGGAGAGCCCTGTTTAAGGACATAAAGGAGAGCACTTTGTCTCCAGAATCCAACCCCGGTCTCTGTTGCCAGAACGGATTTGTCGTTAGAGATGGTGAGTTGATGTGTTTTCACTAACTCATGGCAAGTCAATCCCAGTGATAAATTAGTCCTGATGAAGTTGCAAAAGACTCCAGAAACAGTGCACTAACCCCTCCTGCAAAGCCCACCCGGCAAAGACACCACATTCTTTCCCTGCAGAGAACACACCGAGATCTTAGTAGCGCTCAGCTTTGGATAGCTAGGACTATCGCAGGCTTTCGGTTTCCTCTTTCAAACATTTCCATGTGGTTGAAAATGTCAAAACAGGATATATTTACCCCACTCCACAATAAAATGATCGTTAGTGTTTCCTGGGCTGCATCCCTTGCTCCTGCAGTGCTGGCCCACCACAGGCCTCCTCTGCTGTCCCCAGGGCTCCCTGCCCTTGCCCCCTGCCCTGCCCTTACCGATACTTCATGCCTGTGCGCTGGGCGGTGCAGCCGTCCAGGGACAGGCCGTGCATGCGGAGGAAGCTCTCCATGTTCCTGGCCTGGGCAGCCGCCCGCACCTCCCGTAGCCGCTGCAGCTCCAGTGTGTCCGTCTGGCGGACCGGGTGCAGGGCCCAGTCCGAGTGGCACCTGCTGCTCACGCTCCGCAGACTCTCGCTGTACGTCATGGACAGCATGGTGCCGCCTGACCCAGGAGCCGCCACTGTCCAGATGGGAAACGCCGAAGGGTGGAGGGTTAGAGGGGTGCCAGTGCCCCTGGTGCCCAGGCTGGCTGGCCTGCCCAGGAGAGGGGACAGCTACAGTGAGACAGCCTCCAAAGAGCTGCCACCATGAGGTGTTGGCACCTGGGGATAGGGTCGGGATCCTGGATGCAAACACCCTTTGGAAGAAGAGATTCCCTGTCCTCAAGTTGGTACTTGCCAGGAACTGAGCTGCCCCCTCTCTCCCTGCATCCATGAGACAAGCACAGGCCAAGCTGCATTCCGGGTGGGAGTGGGGCACTCTAAATGTTCTGGTGGAACAGGCATAGGAGCATGCAGGCCTGAGCCCCAAACACTGGGACCAAGGTCCCCACCCCACGCTTGCTAGGTGCTGCATCACAGCGCCCTCCTGCGGTGGCTTCTGGGGCAAAATCAGCAGAGGCTGTCCCTGGGAAGCAGCACAGGGCACACCTCCAGCTGGGCCCTCAACTCCATGCCAGGGGCCCACCCAGGAAGGTCCTGTTTGTTCATGAACCTTGCGAAAGGCAATGCTGTCCACACAGCACATTCTTGCCTGTGCCCAGCAGAACTCTTTGGGGCTCCATGCTTCCTGAAATTACGGATGACAGTCCACAACTTTGCAATAGGAAGAGGAGGGAGGTAGTGGCTTGGGGAAACGGGTTGGGGTAGGAGGAGCCCGACGCTTACATGTTAAGAACTATATTAGACTCTCATCCTGAAGTTGAATGTATGCCCTAAGGAACCACAAACAGTATGAGTGTCCATCAATAGGGAACGGCTAATGATTGGCAGTCTATCCATAGGGTGGAAGTTTGTCCAGCCATCAAGACTGAGGTGTCCTCACGTGACTGACATGTGTGAGCCCTGAGAGGGTGTCAAATTAGAAAATAGGTGAAGGAAAGTGAGTGTCCAGAATGCTGCTGGAGTTAACATAAACGTGAGTGAGTCAATGGGAGAGGGTGTCCTGGCTGGGTGTCCACATCCTGCTGACCTGTGACTGGTGATAAGAAGGCCAGGACAGGGCAGAGGAGGGTTGCCATCCAGTCTTCCCCAAGGCACCAGACCCAAGCCTCCCCCTCTGCCCAGCTGCCTGCACAGTGGTCTGTCATGGTCACCAGAAGGAGGTCCCTATGTCAGCTGGCTCAGCTGCCCGGAGGATCCTGGAGCCTGGCCTCAGGAGCTCAAAGGGAAGGAGCACGTCCCATCATCTGCTCCAGGAGAGGACAAGTGTGATGCTCCCTGGGAAGGATTTGGGAGGGCTGTCCTGGAGCAAAGGCAGCTGCAGGGGTTCTGGTGTAGTCCTTGGAGGCAGGTGAAGTCGCCCTGGGGTGGCCTCTCCCTTGGGTGAGCTCAAGGGGTCAGCCTGCTTAATTTCTCCAGGGCAGGAAGCTGAGATGAGTTTTGAGTGCTGGGCCCTTCCAGGAGGGAGAGCAGCGGGGCTGACCTCTAACTACTTGGCTGACCCGGGTGTGCACACAGGGAGGGGCCCCACCAGGAGCCCTGCAGCTGCCCTTTCACAGAGGCCTCCCTGCAAGAACCTGCTGTGTCTCTCACTGTGGGGACTGCCAGGTCTGCTCCTCTCCCCCAGCACAGCCTTGCTCAGAGCAGGTGCCTAGAACGCTCATTAAACGTGTGGTTGAGGCAGGGAAGGGGCTCAGAGAGGAGCTGGAGAGATGGACGGGTGAGGGGCTGGGGGGACCCTGCAGGGAGTGAGGGGAGCAGCATCCATGTGGGTCCCTGACCCACTGCCGGGATGGGGCTGGGTGGCACCTCCTGCAGGGTGGGCTGCTGTGCAGCTGCTCAAGGGCAGCCCCTTGCCTGGCCGGGCTCCCCGGGTGCCCTGCATCTCCACTGGACCCTTGGCAGACCAGAGCAGGTCACCCCCTGGCACTTGTCAGGAGCTGCTGCAGACTCCTGCCGGTTTCATTCCCACCCCCTGGAGGTCAGGTCTGGCAGGCAGGGACTCTCCTGTCTGCTCTCACTGCTGCCCCCGGCAGTGTCCTGTCCCCAGCAGTGCCCTTAGTGAGCACAGTAGGGACTCTGGGCTGTGAAGGGCCAACCTGGCCTCCAGCGGGACACTAGCAGTGGCAGAGTGCCACGGCAGCCACTAGGGCCCAGCCCGCCCGAAGCTCTTTGCAGCCTGCTGTCCTCTTGGGGAGGGGTGTGGTTCTTACTCAGGACTTGTGCTCACCAGGGCCGGTATCCTGGGGAGGGGCTGCAGGCCTCTGACACTAACATAGGCAGAGCTGCCTTTGGCAGGAAAGCCCCCCTTCCAGAAGAATCAGTCTGGAGGCAGTGAGGGGCCCAGCCTCAGGGAGGGGTTGATCCTAGGAAGTGGGGCTCGGAAACCCACAGGCGGCAGCATGGGCCCCACTTCCTGCCTGCTGGCCAGCCTCTTCCTCCCTCCCTACCGTACATGCTCAGTGGCATCAGGCAGCGGCTTCCGAGGTGGCCCTGTGGCTCGCTGCCAGCCCTGTGTGGGGCTTACCTTACCTCCCTGAGGCCCCGTTCAGAGAGAAGGCCAGACGGGCCGTCTGAGCAGCCAACCCTTCCCGAAAAGCAGGGCCCATCTCAGATGCACATGTTCCCAGCCAAGTCCAGCCAGGCGCCGATCAATAACCATTAGCTTTCAAGACATTAGCCACGAAAAGCAACCTGGGTCTGGCTGGGCCCTGGAAGTAGGCCCAGGCTTATCTGACAGTGTGGCCCCAGGACCAGTGGCTGTCACTCACTCTGCCACCCAGGCAGGCCCTCGACGTCTCCAGCATCCATGTCTGCCATGGGAGGAGCAGAGGCCTCTCCAGTCTGCCTTGGACTGTGTGATGAGGGGCTGAGCAGCTGGGCAGGAGCTGGGGTGCAGCAGGGCACAACTGATGGGGAGGGGGCTTCACTAGAGGTGGGGGCTCTGGTGACCAGGACCCAGGGGAGATGAGCTCCAATTTGGCTGGCAGGTGGGTGGTCCCTCTGAGAGGGGGCATATGAGCATAGGCTGGAGTGAGCCTTGAGACCCCTGCAGACACCAGTTACCACTGGGAGGTGTCCAGAAGCTAATATGGCCCCTTGTCACAGGTGTGCACGTTCCTGAGCAGGCGGTGCGGGTGGGTGTGGAGTTGGGTGGGAAGGGAGGCGGGCAGGAGAGAATGAGCCTCAGCCACGGCCTTGGCCCTCCACGCGGCCAGGTCTCGGGGGGCACCCCTCTGTGGGGCCGGGGTCTCCTGCTTGTGATCTTCCCCTGTAGCAAGTCTCCCCACCCTGGGACCAGGCCTGGGGGTGCAGACCCTGCGATGTGGGGGAGGCTGGAGCCTCCTGCTGCAAGTGAGGTGCCAGGGACTTGTGGGCAGAGATGTGGGTGAGCATGGGGGCCCCTGGTGTGGGGTGGAGGGGTGAGGGGCAGAGGCCTGTGCCCATGACCCTAGGAAGGAGCTGGGGGCTCCTGGGAAAGGAAGGACGGGTGTGCACGGAGGGCATAGCAGGGCTCCGGTGGTTGCCACACGCCTGGGACTGGGCATGTGGAGGGCAGAGTCCATCTCCCTGGGCCCGCATGCTGGGGTCTTCTCTGGGCTTTTTCTGGGTCCTAATATAAATGGCCCAGGTGAGACATTGCCAGGGAGGACAGAGGGGCTTCAGCCTTGGGTCCCCCATCTCCTGAGATCAAATGTTCAGTGACTCCTGACCTCTGATCCACAGCACCCCAGCCGCTTTCCAGGGTAAGGTTCTCCAAGCTCTGAAGCTACCCCTCAACCCACTGTCTGGAAAAATCAGCCCCCTCCCCAATAGCCACTGCTAATTACGCAAGATCTTTCCTGCCTTCTGCAAATCTATTCTCGTCGCCGGGGCGCCTGGGGGAATTCACGTGAATCAACGCAGGGACATGGAAAATGAAACGCGCTGTTAACCTCGTTAAGTCACCAGAGTCGCTACCTCGCTGCCAAGCCTCCTTCCTCCCGGAATTCTGAATCGGGGTCTGTTTACTGACAGCCACCACAGCAGGACACGTGAGACGGAGGAGGAAGCCCGGGTGTCCCTGTGCTTGATGACATCTGTCCGGAAAACAGAGGCACCGCCAGAGGTCTGGAGATGGGAATGGAGGGAAGCGGCCACCATTCCGGGCACAGCTCCGCAGCGCACGCGCAGCTCCACATCAGCACAGAAACAAAATCATCTTCGCTCGAGAACGATCAGCAAACAGAGGCCCAGACAAGCAGCCCCAGCTCCCTCAGGCACGGGCTCCCTGAACAGGCTCTCCAGACGGCACCAAACCTCCCGACAGCGTTCACAGCCAAGTGCAAAAATGCTGACGGATCCGAGGGCGAGCCCAGCAGGCAGGCGCTCCCACCCGCGCCTGGGCAGACAGCAGGGCGCAGCAAAGCAGGCTCAAGCGCGGGAACACGGGGCAGCGGGCGCTGCCAGGCTGGAGCCCGCCCACCCTCCTCCATCCAGCGCGGTCATCTCAGTTTCCCCGGGGCCAGTCCCTTCCTTGAGGTTGTCCACTTAAAGACAATGTCCAGGGTCTAATTGCAGATCAGCCCAGAGATCCTGAAACACCACCCCCTCCGTTAGCTTAGTTCTGGGGACGCCTGCCCCGAGCGAGCGGCGTCACCCCAAGCAGGTGGCCCCAAGGTCCGTTCCTGGGGCTGAAGGGATGACTCACCTGCCTCCGTGGGCGGCTGCTTGTTAAAAGGGCCACCGGCTAGTTATTAGGGATCTAAGGATCTGGCGCAGCGGCGTGTTCATTAGGGAGTGTCACTGCGGAACGTCAGAGCAGCGGTGAATGAGGCGGTCCCACAGGGTCGGCCGGAGGCAGCCGGTGCATTAGCTCTATTAGGGCTTCTCGTCTCAGTGGAAGCAGCTGAATTATTCACGAACGCTGCTTCCCCTGAAAGCTCGGGAAGGGAGTTTCTGCGCTGCAGCCTGGCACGGCCGACTCGGGGCAGGCAGCGCCGGGTGCAGCCCAATGTGGGGGTCCTACCCTCCCGCCCTTCCCTCGGCCCCTCGCTGCCTCCACACCTGTGTGCCAGAGGCGGGGTGGGGGAGCGGGCGGTGCTACTTGTTGTTTCAGCGTGGGACACACTCAGAACTGCTTGCAGCAGCGGAGCCGGGTCCCCACGGCATGTGACCACCACCCATAGCGAAGGGCTGGGGGTGGCAAGGCCTCCCCTCGACACATGAGGACATCCCCCCCAGCTGTGCCACACTTGATATGTCCTCCACTGTCAGCACTCCCAGCGGCTGGAGGCCTGGAGGTCCGCACTTGGACACCTGCTGCCTCTGCCTGCAGGCGGGGCAGGGCGGCCCTTCTTTGCAGCACATGTCCTGGCCCCAAGCAGTCGCCCGTGGGGGCCTGCACAGCTCAGTGGCCTCTGGACAGTGCTGGAGTTCTGGGGCAGACTGTGTCACGCCCCACTCCTCTGCCCCTCAGAATCCGGGATCTTTGCATGTGACTCCTGGTTCCTCCCACTGGTTGGGGAAGATATCTTCCTGCCGTTTGACTCTGAGAAGGGCCATGGTCATGGGTCTTCATTGGCCAGAGGAATATGAGCAGAAGTGCCAAAAGGGCACACCCCACGTTTCCTCTGGTGCCCCCGCCATGGGGATGATGTGCCTGGGCCAGGCCTGTTAGAGGACACCCGGGTACACCCGGCCCAGCCCAGCCTAGAGCAGCTGATGGCAGTCAACCACAAACACACAAGCAACAGGTTGGCATGGTAACACTGCATCATCCCAACGACTCGGGAGGCTGAGGCAGGATGTCTAGTTGAGATCACCCTGGGCAACTGAGTGAGATTTGGTTTCAAAATTTAAAAAAAAAAAACAAAAAACAAGGGCTGGGGCAAGTAGTTCAGTAGTAGAGCACCCCTGGGTTTAATCCTAATACTGCAAAGAAATTAAATAAAAAAAAATTCTAATCTGACAGATATACGAGCAAGACAGGAGTGAAAATCCCTGCCTGGTGCTGAGCTTGGGGCGGGCTGTTGGGGAGCAGTGGGTGAGTGCTGACGGACACAGGGCTCATGCCCTCACCAGCCTGGGAGCTGCTCCCGGGCAGGGCACCTGCCTTGACAGCTCTGCCATCCGAGGGCCAGTCTTAAATACCTTTGGTAGCTCTCTGACAGTCATGCTTAGAGCCATGTGACGGGGTGCCCTACTTGGAGTGGCACCTGGTCTGTTAAATGAAGATCCCGTCCCTTTGAGGTCATCATCAGAGGCCCCACCTGAGTGTCCATGTAAAGAACAGCATTGGAGACCCAAAGAATAGCGTGGCCGGGAATGTGGACCGAGAGGCTGCGAGGGAAGTCTTCAGAGCTTTCCCTGAGAGGCAAGGCCTCCAGAGGACGACTGTGCTCCCCGGGGGGATGATTGGATGGCCCTGTGGTCCTTGTTCTGAGGGCCGGTCAGTGGTGCGCGAGACTCCGTGGCACCGACAGTCTCCGTGGCCCCGTCTTGGTGGGCCCTTTGGGTGGGCCGGCGTGTCGCTGGGCTTTTCCTGCCTGTTGCTCTGACTCCCGCCCTCCCTTTGGGCTGAGGTGGCTCCTGAGGGTGCCGTTCAGGTGTGAACGTGGCCTCACTGGTCCAACCCCTGGGACAGACCCCATATGTTCCTTAGGTATCATGCCATACAGACAGACATTACCATACAAGCATCTACCCAATAAAAGCACTTACGAGACCCAATTCAGATACAGCAATTTCAGGCACAAATCTTATCTAACCAAAATTTCAGATTCAAAAAATCAGCTACCTCTTTGGAGCTCCCTGTAAGGAGCGCAGGTCCATCACATTTAGAGGCACTGAGGCCACTTGGGGTCGGGGGGAAGGCTGTATGGAAATCCAGCACAGACCCTGGCACCCACTGCCCCAGACTCCGCATGCACCAGTGAGACACCCCCTGGCTCCACGTCCGGCGGGTGTACTCATCACTAGGAGCTGGTTCTGCACAGAGAGACCTTCCAGGCCTGCAGGCCAAGAAGTGGCAACACCCAGGAACCAGCCACCAAGACCCAGCCTTCCCCACAGTGCCAAGGCGGCAGACCCCGCTGACCCAAGTGTCAGCACAGCCCCGACATCTTACTTCCTAGACTTGGAGCCTCCCCAGGAAGCACGAGTCTTCTTGGTGTGTCTCCTACTTACTGGTGAGGGAGATGCAGCCCAGAGGGAGGCATGGACAGGACCCTGTGGACCACAAGCCTGGACCTCTTGATGCCACATCCTGCTGGGCACGGCCTCTTGCCAGGCAAACATCTGGCTTCTAATGTGCCAATGGGGAAGCACAACAGAAAACTGTCCACGCTGACCCTGATCTGCCCACGTGGCACTGCACACCCCAAGGCGGCGTTGATCTCAATGGACCCAAGAGCTCCGTCGGTTAGTACCAGCCCAGATCCTCAGGCTGAAGGGACCAGCCCATGGCAGGGGCCCTCCAGGGAGCCTCTGGCCCGGCTGCTGCTGGTGAGGCAGGGCTAACTGGAGGTCTGGCGGAGAGCTACGCAGCCGAGTCCACTTGTCAAACCACAGCAAACTTCAGGAGACTCACTCGCACCATCAAGGCTACTGCACATTGTTTGTCAGGCACTACAAATGCTCTGTGGGTGGGCACTGAGAGAGGCAGAGCCTGGTGTCGCCGCGCGTGGGCACGCCCCTCCCACCCACTCCCGGCCTTCAGCTCGCTGTGTGTAGAGAAAACAAAGAACTCATTACCTGTAAAACTGGAGCTGTCTTTTGGGGCTCCCATACCTAGTACTTCGGACAGCAATGGAGAAAAGAGAAAAAAAGAGGAGAGAAGATAGTCCAGGGTTGGCATCGACCACCGGCAGGCGCCAGCTCGGAGTGCATCACCAACACCCCGCAGGCCGGCCCGCCCCCTGGCCTGCTCGGGATGCGGCCGCGCACCAAACGCTCTGCAGCAGCGCCACCCAGTGGCCAGAGGCGAGGCCGGAGCCCCATCTGTCTGGACGTGGAGGGCCCTGCGCCTGCCCTTATTTCCCATGGTAAACCACTGGGCGGAGTCTGGATTTCAATGTGCTTTAAAATTGGGTTTGAGGCCCTCCAGTAGGGAGGTCAGCCCACCCTGGGGTGGCTCCTGTGACCCCTGAGTCCTTTTCAGGATAGACATCACTTTTCCTGGGGCTCCTACAGACTCAGGCGCTGGCTGAGGCCCTAACTGTCTAGAAAGGTGCAACTGCCCACGGCCCACAGGCTGCGGGCCCAGTGCCGCTGCGGTAGTGCCCTGCTCTCGCCCAGCGCCCTCTGCTGTTCAGGGCTGCCTGCTGCGCAGACCACACCTGGGGCTGGATTTGGACGTGGCCTCCGCAAGGAAGAGGCCGAGGTTGCCCAGGAGCATCTGGCTGCCCACAGCCTCTCCAGGCCTTGGAAATCAGGCAGACGGGGCTCTCCAAAGGCTTGTGAGTTGTGAGCGCTTGGGAGATGTGGGACCATCGAGGCCCCGTGACTTGTGAGAAATGGAAGCCGGGAAGGACCTCCACTCACCGTCAGGCCTCTCTGTTATCCTCCAGTGGAACATTTGGAAGTTGGGGACCAGAAAGGAATCCCTCTGGCTTAGTGCCACCTGGAAAACCTTTGCTTTTTCTTTCCCATTTTGGTTTTCAAAAGCTTCCCTTCCTTCCCTGGAGAACGTGCAGCAGCGTGTGCGTCACAACCCTGTGGGCCCTGCTCAGTCTTCCCTCCTCCCGAGGGATGGGTCGTGGCCTCGGGGGGACCCCTGCCCAGGGAGGGGTGGGGTGGGAGTCACCTGTAGACCATGCCGGGGGAGCCCGTCTGCCGCAAGGAATGCCGAGCCGGGGAGACCGTGGTTGATTCTGGATACATGGAGCTGGCCTCAGTGGTCCAGACCTGCTTGCTTTTTCAGAGAGGGAAAGTTCTGGAAGAAAAGCAAAGTGGGGTGAGGGATGGTTACAAAAGATCAACCACCTTTGACCAGGGGCTCCTGCGATCCTAGAGGCCCAGAGGCTGCCTATGCTCACCGTGCCTCTGTCCGGGCTGACGACCAGGCGCCATGACGCCGACAGGTCCCACTCCACTGTTCCCACCTGACCTGTCTCCAGAACCCGCTTCTCTGAGAGGACAAGCTCCCCCGTCCGGCAGGAACGGGAGGATCTGTGCTTCTCAGCGGGACCCCCCACCCTGGAAGGGCACTGCTGCCACCCAGAGTCACCCCCACGCTTTCCCTTGGTCCTGACACCACCCTTCTGCGCTGCCCTGAGCTTCTAAGAAGACTGTCAGAGGCCCCCACTGAGCTGGCTCCTGGGGACGCCCTCTCTGTGCAGGCCCCTGCCTTGAGTGCAGCTGGGCCTGGTGACTTCCTTCTCCCCAGCGCACCCGACCCATGACAACATGGGGCCGCCCCTGCTGTGACTGGCAGCATGGACTGTGACTTCTGTCTTGCTAGCTGACTCTCCCTCGATGGCGCTGATGAGCAAGCAGCCACGTGGGTGGGGCCCATGCGGCAGGAACTGAGGGTGGTCTCTGTAGCCAGAGGAGCTGAGTCCAGCAGCCCCCAGAGCAGTGAGTCCTTCCCCGGGGGGCCTTCCCATGACTGTCCAGCCTGAGGTTAGCTGTCGCAGCACCGGCAGGGAGTGAACGGGCCGTCCCCAGCAGGCCACCCTCCTACCCCCCAGGGCCTTTGCATCAGCAGTTCCTTCTGCCTGGCTGTCCCGTGCTGGGTCCCTTTCCAGCTCCCTGGTGCTCTGGCTCTCTCTGGACAGGGGAAGTCTTCCTCGATGCTGTACCCTGCTACAAACCCTGGCTTCTGACGGGGTGAAGGTCCTGACCAAATTCACGTGGTCCCTCTCCCATCGGCAAAGGATCAACCCAGAGCACGGTGCACTGCAATAGGCCCCTGAAATGGGCAGTGCCAGGCAGCCCATCTGGAGGATTTCGTCCTTGCCACGCTTCCTTTCTCTGAGCAGAGACCTCCTGTCCCTAGGAAGTGTCCTCCTGGGAATACTCTCCACAGATGGGGTTCAGTGGTGCTCGTGGTGAGGTCTGCTCTGAGTGAGGGGCCTGAGCCCAAACGCACGCTCCTGCTCAGAACTTGGTGACGGGAGATGCAAGGGGGACGCACCACTGACGCAACTGCAGGAAAGGAGACGGGTTGGTGACGAGTCCCTGCAGTGTTTTCTTGAGGAACCTCCTTTGGAATTCAGTGATGAAGTGAAATAAAGATGCACTTAAATCTTTAAAATCAGTGCAGCGGATGCTTGGCTGCCACCAGCTCCCCGAGCTGCCACCAGCTCCCCGGGCTGCCACGCGTAACCCTGGGCAAACCTCTCCCCGGCCCTCCACGTGCACTTCTCACACAGCCCTGGCCAGGGGACACCAGAGGCCTCCTGTCACCTCTCCCTTTTGGTCTGAGGGTCCTTCAGGGCCAGCAGCACTCAGAGACACTAGTCGGATTCCCATCTGCCCAGGTCTATGCAAGAAACTGCTCACCAGCCCGGGAGCAGGATGTGACACGGAGCCCCAAGCTGCTGAGGGTGCGGCTCCTTGGGCCCAAGCTGGCTAGGACGTCATCAGTGCTGATCCCTTCCTTGGAGAGTGGCTGCTCACCTGGCTTTGGGGCAGACGAGCCCCGTGGAGGGGGCTGCAGGGCCTCACGGGCAGTCCCTCCTTTGAGCCGACCAGCTGCTCACACATTCCCCTCCCTTAGATGACTCAGAGGCGTGAAGTCACATCATCTCACCACAGTCATTCAAAAGCTGTCGCTAAACTCCCAGTGACGCTGAGCTTTAGTCAGAGTTCCATGATGCACAAAGTGCTGCCCGAGCCCTGCTGGGGCAGGTGCTGGGGGCTGCCAGGTGAACAACGGCATCCTAGGCCCTGAAGCACACCTGGTGGGTGAGGGTCATGGGCAGGAAACCATGGCCACACAGCTGAGGGTGCTGCGAAGGGCCCACCACAGAACCTGGCCCCAGGGACCACGTGGAGGACAGCCAGGGGGGCGCACAGGAGGCAGGATGGAGGCCTGGATGCTTGTGCCCTTAACAAGGCGCGTGGCCTGCCCCACACTCCATTCCCCTTGGTTTCCCTGGGTCCAGCTGCCCAGGGGTGGCACTCTGGGGGTTAACTTTTGGCATTTTTAGGATCACAAACCCAGCCGCATTTGAATTGGCACTGATTCCGCTGAAGTGGGCGGGACCAGGGATTTGCAATTTCTTCCGAGTTCCCAGGCAGCACAGGTGCTTCTGCCCAGGGCCACGCTTTGAGAACCACAACTTCCGATGGCTTTTATTCTACCCAGAGCAAAACCCAAATCTCAGCCCTGGCCTCCGGGGCAGCCCCATCTGCCCAGCACCTCTCAGGCTCCATCCTGAGCTGGCCTCACTCCCTCTGCCAGCCACACTCCCTGGGGATCCTCCAGCCCAGTAGATGTTCCTCCACAGGGATCCCCCACTCCTCTTCCTCCCACCTGACTCAGCCTCTGCCCCTGAGATCTGCCGTAGTCCCTGTCTTTTCCTCTGTATACCAAGGTCACCTCTTTACACAGGTCCCTGTGGACGCCTTGTCTTACATCGCCAGCCCATCTTCTTGTGTTATTTTCGTCCCTCGAGCTTGTCACCTGCTGCGTCCTTACAGCTCACTCACTGGTTTGGTTTACCATCTCTCGCCCGCCCAGGTGCCGGCTGGGGCAAAGCAGGGGTTCTGTTTGTGTGTTTCCATGGCAGACACTCAAGAGGAGTTTGCTGAATGAATGAGTGAACAACCGCGACTCAGCCTGCTGAAGGCCCATGGGGGCACGCAGAGGAGGGTCTCCGGGCTGGGAGGTCTGCGTTCCCATGCTGGGGCGTGGGGTGTGCCATCTGCCTGGGGATCAGGGCAGCCTCCTCTGGAGGGTGCAGTGCCAGCCCTGTCCAGTGGGGGTGCGTAGCATCAGGAGGAGGGATAATAGCTGCCACTTAGGAAGTTCTCTGGGGGGCCACTTGTCCCACCCCAGCCCTTTGCCTGGACTCGCAGAAGTGCTGACCTTGAGGTCAGGCTCTCTCTGAGCCAGCAGCCAGCTCCCCAATCCACTGCCACCGGGGGGTGCTGGACTCACTCTGAAGACTATTTCGTAAGGAACTGCCTGTCCTGTCCATTCGAGGGAGGCGGCACAGCACAGCCCACCCCCTCTGCCACCTCACAGGGGAGGGAGGGGCTGGTCCGAGTCCCACAGCCTCTGCTTTGCAGTCAGTCTGCCCAGAGCCCACCTCCTGGCTCTGCAGCTGCCCCCATCCAATCAGGAGCGACTGCACCCACCAAGCAGCCAATCCCCACCAAGCCAGCATCCCAGCAGGGATGCTGCGAATACCAGCTTGGCACAGTGGCTCCCAACCGCAGAGGGAGGCAGGCAGAGCTAAGCTGGGTGTCCCTGGGTCCCCTCACACCCCTAGGGCTCAGGAGGACAGGCTTTGGAAACTGTCTAATGACCCACCAAGCCAGAAGTGACAGAAGGGGAGCTGGGTTCGGGATCTAGGCTGGAGGTTGAAGTCTGGTTCTGCCCGTCTCCCACGCTTCTACTTGGTCTCGGGGTGACCTTGAGCAGCTCTCCCTGATTTATATTTGGAGGAGCTTTACAAAGTCTGCTCCAACTTTTTTGCACAGAATCAAAGAGAAGCAGGATGTGAAAATGCTTTGAGCTTGGGAGGAAAGATGTTGAATGAACCCCTGGGTGAACCCCTGCACACGGTCACCTAGAGGGACAAGAGGTGAGGGAGGGAGGTGGGGGCTCCTCCTAAGGCATTTTCTTCCTTCTCTCCACCTTATTTCGAGAACTTCTGAACTTCAGTGAAGTTGGAAACAACCAGAATAGCAATGAACACCATACGCTCTTCACTTGAGTACCAAAGGCTCACATTTAGCCTACCTGCACGCACTCTCTCCTCCCTCTGCTCTCGCCACCCTCCATGTGCTTGTGTTACGGGGGCGCGTGCATGTACACCCACACACACAAACACACAAACACACACACACACACACTTTCTTAACCATTTGAAAATAAGCTGCCATATCCAGAGCTTCATCTGCGACTTCAGCACACTTCTGAGAACTTTACTTTGCACAACCACAACATCATGATCGTACTTGGGACAATTCACTGTCACCCAGTGTATGACTTCTGTTCCCTTTTCCCAATTATTCCACCTTCTTTCAGACTTAAAACATCCAGGACCCCATGGGGACTCCCATGTGGTCCTGCTACCTTTCTAGTCTCTTCTAACCTATAACCCTTCCCTTCTCAGGTCACCACCTTTTCATGTATAATTTCCAGGACACCAGAGTTTCTGGAAGACTCTGCCATTGTCTTGCAGACGGCGGGCCCCTCGGTTTTGGTTTGTCTCCTTGCTGCCGGGTGTTAGATTTAGCAACTCTTTAGTGTGGTGTGTCTCACGCTTCCGTGGTGCGTCTCACGCTTCCGACCTGCAGGCAGGCGGATGAGTCTGCCCCGTGGGTGAGGCCAGGTCTGATCACGTGTCAGGGGGCATTCCCCAGGACATGGCTCATGCCTCCATTAGCCGGGAATTGACCAGCAATCAGGGAGGGCTGTCTGAGGGTGTGTGAGTGTCTGGGTTTTCTTGAAAGGCCAAATGTGTCCCTGGTTTGGTCCCTGAGTGCAGAGTTGGCAGGAGGACAGAAGGTCTAGTTCAAATGGAAAGAAAAGACCAAGGTGGATCCCTGGAGGCCTCAGCCTCTCGTCAAAGCCCAGCTCCAGGAAGACCTTGCTGTTCAGACTCCATTCGGCCTTGACTGAAGGCCTGGATCCCTCCCTAGATATGTTGCTTGGGGGCCTGGGCCCCTGGGGGCAGGCCTGGGATTGGCTATGAGACTTGGGGTGAGCAGTCTTCTGGGGAAGTTGCACGTGCCATGTGATTTAGGCAAGGAGGAGAAACTTACATGCACCAGGAGGGAAGGGAGCTTACATACACAAGCCTGGACAGAAGGACAGCCCAGAAGACCAGAGCCTGGACAGAAGGACAGCCCAGAAGACCAGAGAAGGTCACAGAGACCCGGCGAGGAGCCTGAGTGGGGTGCACATTCTTATTCTCTCTGAGTCTCAGTTTCTGCATCTGCAGAACAGGGGGTCTGGCCTACAGGACCCCAATTTCTCTAGTGGATGAATGACTGCGTTACCCTGTGGGCAGATGCCCCAGGGTTAGTGCAGGGGCTGTGAGGGGCGCCCCCTGATTCCCTCACCTCCGGGTTGAGACGGGGCCTGCAGCCTGAGCAGGTGACTGGAACCACTGCCTGAGATGGGAAGAGTTCAGGGTGCCCAGGAGGGAAGTCCATGGACGGGCAGTGTGAGCCAGGAAGCCACAGTGCAGCTCAGGGCTGTGTCCAGGCAGAGGCTCGGGACAACACCAGATGCTTTCTGGTCTGGCCTGGTTGGGGCTAAGCTGCTCTGGGCACCCTGATGTCCTGGCTGCTGAGGCGTATGGGAGGAAGGTAGAAGGTCGTCACTGACCCCAGTCCTTCCCTTCTCCTGGGGCCCACATTCTTCGCTGTGTGACACACACACACAGTTGGTGGAGTACACTCCTGTCCCTGCCCTGGTGTGGCCCTGTGACTCACTTGGCCAACAGAGAGCAGAAGGACAGTTCACCAGTTCACCTTTGTTGGAGACTTGCTCTTGATCCCTGCATTATCCTGGGACACACATGCTGCAGGACAGCTGCCACTTGGCCTGGACTGGGTCCCCTGTGACATGGAGCCAGCCCCCCCACCCAAGGTGTGGTGGACAAATGCCCCTGTGAAGGGCTCCCTTCCAGAACAAGTCACAGAGCCTCCCCTGGTGCTCCAGGAGCCAGTGCCGCTGTGAGCCACCTGCAGGGTCATCCTGACTAACACGGAATTGGCCACAGGCAAGCAGGGACCCTGCTCCAGGACCTGGAGAAGGCCACGTGTCTGCCTCACTGTGAGAACTGGAGAACTAGAGAATGGAGGCTGGCTGGAACCCTGCTTTGACATGGGCTCTTTTTTTTTTTTTAATATTTTTTAGTCGTTGATGGACACGAAGCCTTTGTTTATTTATCTTTATGTGGTCCTGGGGATCAAACCCAGGGCCTCACACGTGCTAGGCAAGTGCTCTGCTGCTGAGCCACAGCCCCTTGGCCGGGGCCCTTGATCCAGGGTCAGGCCTCTGAGCCCTGAGAGGGAAACTTTCTAAATCAAAACCCTGCCCGAGCGAACACACATTTCTGTTCTCTTCCAGGGTTGGTGACAGGGTTCCATTCTCTCTCTCTCCCATTTCCCAGGAGGACCACTCCAGGTGCTGGGGAAGGAGGCAGGGCCGCCAGTGGGTCAGATCTGGGCTTTGGTGCTGGCCCTGGGCTGGAGTCCTGGCTCTGCTGCCCGCTGGATTGAGGCAGGCTCTTCATGCGGGAAAGCGCTCGTGTGCCAGTGGGTGGGGAGAGCACACAGCGGGACCAGGAGCTGGATGGAGCTCTGGCCAAGGCCTGGCTGTGCCTCCGGAGTCTCAACCACAGCGCCTTCCTGGACACGTGTGCCTTTCACGAAGGCACGGGTGCCTTGCAGGCGCTGTCCTGCTTGCGGAAGGTCTTTCCTTTCGGGTCCTTGTGTTTGCTCTGACATCCGCCCTCCTGGCTGCACTACTTCCTGTCAGAAGGCCTGCCCTCCCTCTGCTTTCCCAGAGAAAGGCTCCTCTTGTAAACGTGACCAGCCACATGCAGGAATGACCACCCTGCTTAGGGGGTCACGTGGCCCCTCTGGGTCTTGGGCTCTCTGCGGCTGCATCCCAGGTCTGAATCATCCTGGAAGCTCAACATCTCAAGGCCAACCCCTAGACCTCTGAGACTTCAGAGCAATGACTGTGTATGCACTGTCAACTGCCCTAAGGAAGGACCCATAGCTGGAAAAAGACCAGCCCTAGGACCAAGAAGGAGGGGGCCCTGGGCGGGTGTGGACACCAGGAGGCCATCTCGGAGGCCGGCCATGGCAGCACCAGTGATGGGCTATTCCCCACACTGACCTCTGTCTTCACGTTCCCTGGGAGCACTGGAGTGTCTGCTCCGACAGGCAGGAACCCTGTCTCTGTTTGCTGATGCGCGTCCTGGAGCCCAGAGCAGCTCCAGTGAGAGGAAACACTCAGTGAACGTGGACTGAGGGACCAAGAGGAAGAGGCTCGGAACTTCAGGGCAGGCCACTGGCTGGCTTCCGGAAAGCCTCAGGGCTCGGCTAGGACCACAGCTCCAGCCGGTTGAGCTGAGGTCCTCAATGAACACGGTGCCTCTCGAGTGCTGGGAAACCGCCCTGCCAACCCCTATAAGTGTCTGCTGTGACAGTCCCATGGCCACAGCCTGGAGGAACACGGTGCTGACAGCGGGCCCCAGGGAGGGACAGGAAGAGGTGTAACTGCTGGAAACCACAAGTCACAGAGCAGCGCTCGTGTGACACATCCTTCCGCTCTGGAGAGGTGGGGGGGCCCCTCTGACCAGAGCCCACTCCTCTCCCTGAGCTGCAGTATGGGCTCTTGCTGGAGCTGGGTGTGCTGGGGTCAGTTCTGCCCATGGGCAACGAGCAGGGAGCCCCATGCCCTAAGGAGCCTGGAGGGGCGGGAGGTCCAGGGAGCCCAGCTCCCCATCGGCACCACCCAGACCTTGCCTGATGCAGCCTGGAGGGTGGGGAGGAGAGTGGAGAGGTAACCAGGGGCCAAGGTCAGGTCCAGACCCCTTGTTTTTGTCACAGAAAAAGCTCAAAACTCCTGGGTCCCGAGCCAGGGCCTGCTAATCTGACACTAAACAGCATGAATGTCACGTGATTCAGGCAACAGAAGAAGCATCCGGACCCAACCACGGGGCTGATGTCAAGACCACCTGATGGAGCATTTGATAACACATCTCATCGACGCCTCCCCAAAAATGTTTAGAGAGATCATAGACTTAAACCCTCAACCCAGCCTTCTCAAAGCGACATCCACATGCCGGTTTCCCGAGGACAACCAACAGGGCAACCCGCACAGACCCGGTCTCCCAGCTCTGGCCTGTTGCAGGGACAGTTCCCACTCACATCTAGTTGATGCCACAGTAACTGAGGCCAAGTTCCCAGCACGTGGTTAAATGCCTTTGCCTTACACAGCAAGAGCCCCAGCCCCAGCCCACCCTGCTGCTGGGCACTGGCCGTTTGCTGGGTCAGGGACAGAGGCCCCAGGCTCCAGCCCCTCCTTCCTCCCGGAGCGGGCGCAGAGGCTTGGACCACAGCCGCTCAGCGCTCCTGTCCTGGCGGAAGGGCCGAATGGCCTCGGCTGCCCCCTGCTGCTGCTGCTGCCCCCACGTCTGCCCTCAGAACCCAGAGCAGGTCCAGACATCCTCTGAGGGCCTGGTCCCTGTGTGTCCAGCCGTGGCTCCCGCTCCATCTTGCCTCCTGGCAACCACAGGTGGCAATGCGTGGTGCCCTGCAGGGGGACCCCAGCACTGTGTGGCTTGCGCTGCAGCAATTCGGGGTGAGCTGCAGGATTCCCGCCCACAGGCCCCATCTGGGCGGGAGGTGGCAGAGGCTCTGTGGGCTCTGGGACCCCCATGAGCACACTCTCAGGCCTCGTGGCCCCCTTCACTCGCTGCTCAATACACACAGGTGGTGCCGGGCCTCCCCACGAGGATGGCGGATGAGCAGCCTGCCCTGCGCTTCCCCCACACCCACACCCACACCCGATGCTGCTGGGGAAGTGGAGGAGTGAGCAGGCGGGGAGGGAGGACGCCATGTTCACCAGGGGATGCCGCCTTCCTTCCTCTCCTCCGCACAGCAGCCCTGGGCAGAAGCCCTGTGGCGGTGGCTGCAGGCTGTCCTGCAGGGTGGAACTGCAGGGGGAGGCCCTCGAGGGGTCCTCCACCCTCCACCTCTGCCCAGGCTCAGCCCCGAGGGCGGAGGTTAGCCGGGAAGGACACCATCACGTCTGTTGTCAGGGGGCCCTTGCCCTTCCCACTCAGAGCGGGGGGCCCCTGGCAGGGCTTCCTGCCACTCCAGGAGCCACTGGGGACTGCTCGGCAGCTCTCTCCCATGGAGGGACAGGGGCGGCCCTGCAGGGATCCTGGTCACCCTGTGTCTCTCCCTCTCGGCCGGAGGTGAAAGCAGAAGTCACACACTGTCACAGTCAGACCCTCTGCAGCGTGGTGCCGCTGGGCCCGCCTCCTGAGCAGCTGCTGGGGTGTGCGCGTGGGTGTCCGCCGTGGGTCCCAGCAGGCTGGGCAGGAAGCCACACAGGGCCACCGAGGGCCTGGGTGGACCAGGGTGTCTGCAGGAGCAGCTTTCGTCCGCCTGTGCCCACCCCATGGGGCATGGGCATTCGTCCCGGACTTGCGGACCACCCACGCCTAGCGAGGGAGCAGACGCAGCCCATCGGGGGAAGCACAACCCCTGAAGCGCCCTGGGTACCTGCTCCTGAGCTGGAAAGCCAGTGGAGACCATGTTCCGTGTGTCTGCGGCGGAAGGCGAAGTCACTAGCCCGCTGCACAGCAAACTGCCTGGGACCACAGGCCCAACAGGAAGTTGGCGCGGCCCGTGCCAGGGCCCCACGGCACCGCCTCGGCACAGCGAAGGAGTCTGGCAAACCAGGGCCCATGGGGTGCCGGGGTGTGGCCTCTGGTTCCAGTGCCCTGACCCAGACGGGAGGGCCCCGGACACCACCAACCTTCCTGGCAGTGCAGCCGCCCTGGGAGAGGAGGAGGAGGGGGCAGGGGGCACAGCGGGGCGGGAGAGGGGAGTGCCCTGTCCTGTCCCCACCCTCCTGCCCATGAGGGCAGACCCGCCCTGTCAATCTGGGAGCCCTTTCTCAGGGAGGGAGGAAGGGACAGCGAGCAGTACAGCAGTACCTCATGCTGCAGGTGAGTCCACTGAGAGCCCGGGACTCAGGTGCATGGCTGGGGTGTGAACCCAGGCCTAGCGGACCCCAAAGCTCTGCTCTGACCTGTGAAGGCCTAAGATGCTGGCAGGGCTGCCTCTCCCCTCCCGTCCCTGCCCCCCGCAGGCAGCAGCAGCAGGTGCGGAGGACTACATGGGGGGTGGGTGGGTGGTCTAGGGAGGGCAGGTGGGAGGGGGCCCCCCACTCTGGGGGGCGTTCCTCATCCCCTAGCTGGGCGTTCAGTAGAAAGCAGAGGTGTTGGGAGGTGAGCAAGAGGAAGAGAAGGAGAAAGGAGGAAATCGAGAGAGAGGCAGATGCTGAGGGAGCGTGGAGGAGGAGGCCCTTGCTGGGTGCAGTCTGGGGTGCGCCGCCAGCCCTCACTGTGAAATGCACTTCGCAGAAAATTAGGGTCCACAACTATGAGCTCCAAGGCCACTCAGCCCATCAGTGGTGCGGCAGGCACCAAGTGGAGGCCCGTCCTGCTCAGACTGGGCTCTGTCCTCACAGACATCAAGCATCACTACCCTAGAGCCCCCTGAACCTCCGACCCTGGACAGGTGACCCCAGATCGGCAGGAGTGGGGCTGCAGTTATCCTCTGGTCCCAGTGCAGAACATGTCTGTGGACACAGACTTGATCCATGGCTCTCACAGACCATGGCTGCAACTATGGAGCTCAGGGGCAGCAGGACAAAGTCCAACACTGCAGAGTGGACGTCTTAGGCTCGGCAGCTGCTCTGCGGTTTTGGACACACGGAACAGCCCCAAACCTCAGCTGCGTTCCTGGCCCTGAAAAGTGAGTTGTGATTCTGCAGACACTCGCCAACTCTTTTTAATTCAAGTTAGTTTGGGCCAGGAAGGCAGGTGACTGTCCAGTGCTGGGTGGCAAAGTCAGAAGTACCTAATTTAAAAGACACTGTCAACAGTAAGAAAGGTCCCGGGCGTGGTGGCACATGCCTCTAATCCCAGCAGTTTGGGAGGCTAAGGCAGGAAGATTGCAAGTTCAAGGTCAGCCTCAGCAACTTAGCCAGGCTCTGAGGAACTTAGTGAGACCCTGTCTCAAAATAAAAAATATAAAGACTGGGGATGTGGCTTGGTGGTGAAATGCCTCTGGGTTAAATCCCTGGCACCAAAAATAATTTAAAAAAATACATAAATAAATGCATAAATAAAATAGATAAATAAATAAAAAGGGCTGGGATGTGGCTCAGTGGTTAAGTGCCTGTGGATTCAATCCCTGGTACTGAAAAACAAAACAAAAAACAAGTAAACAAAACAGTAAGAAAGGAGAAGATACTTAGGAATCCCGTGTCTGAGAAGGGGTTACTATCCAGACTATATGGAGAAGTCCTAAGCTCCACACGACAACACTAAGCCACTTGATTAGAAAATGGGCAAAGGACGAGAACAGCCGTTTCTCCCAAAGCCAGTTTGCTAGTCAGTAAGCACAGAAGACGCTCAACGTCACTGATCACTAGGGAACTGCAAATCCAACCACGATGAGACACAGCCTCCTCCCACCAGGACGGCTGCTGTCCAAAAAAATCCAGAAAATAGAAAGTGTTGGCGGGACATGGAAAGGCCAGGTCCCTGTGCACTGATGGCTGGAATGAAAGATGGCGCACCGTCTGTGGCAGACAGTACGGCGGTTCCTCGGCACCGGGAACGCAGAACTACCACGTGACCCGCAGTCCCACGTCTGGGATCTCACCCCGAAGAACGGAAAGCAGCATCTCCAGGAGGTGTACCCGCTTCCTGGCAGTGCCAGTCGGAAGAGCCCAACAAGACAACCCGAGTGTCATCAGTGATGACAGTCAGGGACAAGCTGGATGTGGGACGTCCATCCAAAGGAACATCACTCACCCTTCCGAGAGGCAGGGGACTGTGACGCAGACCGCCAGGTGGAGGGCCCTTGAGGACATTAGTCAAGGAAGCCACTCCAAAGACAAACATTGAACGATTCCACTGATAGGAAGAGACACCAGTGGAACAGGGTGGCCAGGGGTGGGGTGGGGACGTGGGGAGGTGCTGTCATGTGAGACAGAGTTTTGGGTTTACAGGATGAAAAGAGGTGCGGAGATGGGTGGTGGGGATGTCTGCACGTCACCGTCGGATTTCACGCCACTCGACTGTCCCTGGAAGCAGTTGAAATGTTATGTCTACGATGCATCTTCTGTGCTGTATCTTTTACCACAGTAGAAACAATTGGAAAATAAGAGGAAATACTTCATTTAGACAGTAGGCAGCTAGCTCTCCCTCTGCGCTCATGGAGACAGACATTTAAGCTAGATAACAGACCCAGCTGTCGCCTATGACCCCACTTCCCAGATTGTCTCCCGGCTGGGGTGGCCTGGGACACAGGGCAGATGGGGCTTCTGGAAAGTTCTATGTTCCTGATGCACGGAGACAGTCTCTCCTGGCAGGTTCCTGTTGAGGACAAGGCTGTGCACCTCTATTTCCCGCAGGTGGCGGGCATCTCTGCTGGCCTGGGGCCACATACATGCCACCTCATGGATCAGGCCAACCACAGAACAAGATCAGGTGCCAGGCTGGTCTCGGGACCACCAACAATCTCCCGCTAAGTGGGGACTGCACAGCAGTTCTGGCTTCTACTTAAGGAGCAGGTATTGAATTAATCCACTTGGGTGTAACCCACATTCCTCTGGGCCAGCACAATGAAGGGGCCATGCCCCCAAGAGTTCCAAGAGGACTTGGTTCCCTGGGACAGACTCAAGCATGAAGCCTGGACATGGCTCCAGAGAAAGCGCGTTCCTATGCAAGGTCCCCTCTGGCGGGTCTCGATGCCTCCAGCCTCAGGAACTGTAAGCAGATTGTTCCACTGGGGACAACTGGGAGGATGACAAGGTCCTCATGTGTTGATCTGAGATGGGCCTCCCTACTTCTGCTCGGTGCGGACAAGCAACAAATCAGGTGCCTCTGGGTGTGACACCCGGCCTCGTTCTTCCTGCCCCATGGCTGGGCACTGTTCCCAAGGGCCATTTACATTCTCCTACCTGAGGCTTCTCTGAAGCCAACATGGTTCTCTTTGGCCAACGTCTTGGACACACTTTATGGTTGTGGCCGTCACACCCAAGCCTCACGAAACCTTGCAGGCTGGCTCGGTGACTGTGCCCACTGCCTGTGGAAGCTGAGGAGGGGTCCATTATTTAGCCAGTGACTGGGAAGCAGGAGTCCAGTGCTCCAGCGAGAGTCCAGAGCCCCATTGGCTCAGCTGGCATTTGGTGGCCTCTCTGTTGAGTACCAATACCCAGGCCACCCTCTTCCAAGGGGGTTTTCATTTGCCCACATCCTTCCTAAAACGACGGAGGCACCAGGAGCCAGGTCAGGTCAGTGTTGAATGGAGGGAGGTGGCCTCTGTCCTTGCTCTGGGCTGGGGCCAGCAAACTTCTGTGGCCCAATGTCCAAACCCTGCCCATCGCCTGTGCAGACAGCCCCTGAGCTAAGAGATGTTTTTACCTTTTAAAGTGGGTGGAAGAAAACCAAAGGTACTATTTCATGATTTATAAACATCATATGAAATTCAAATCTCAGTGTCCACAGACGACGTTTTGTTGACACACAGAAGGCCTGGCTGTCTTAGCTTGGCTGCCATGACGGAACACCAGAGACGGGGTGGCTCGCGACTGACACTTCTCACAGCTCCAGAGGCTGGGAAAGCAAGGTTGAGG
Source organism: Glaucomys volans (assembly GCA_020662805.1). NCBI lineage: Eukaryota > Metazoa > Chordata > Mammalia > Rodentia > Sciuridae > Glaucomys > Glaucomys volans. Next base: position 60,516 of record JAJEJO010002674.1, read on the forward strand.
TGGCGGTGCCGTTAGCTGTTCCTGGCGAGGGCCCTCTCCTTGCCTGTCAGGGGTCTGAGGCTGAGAGCAGCTCTGGCCTCCCATTTGGGCCCTACCCTCCTGACCCTGGGAATCCTATCAGCTCCCAGCACCCCGCCTCTCAGAGCTGTCCCTGGTGATAACTTCGACGCAGGGCTGCGGGCATAGACATCAGCACGGAGCTCCTCCTTGCGAGGTCCTGGCTGCGGGCCCCTCACGCCACGATGGCTCAGCTGGGCTCAGATGCCCCTCAGCCGACGATGGGGTTGCAGTCCGATAGACCCCCTCCTAATCCAAAGCCTCCTATGTGGGAAAGGCACCCAGTACTCCAACAAGCCCACTATTCCCCTGGAAAATCCCATGCCAGCACCTGCAAGGCGGGCAGCTTGCAGGAGCACCAGCTGCGAGTCCAAGACCGGCGCTCCCTGGTCTTCTGCAGGGAAGGCCTCGGATCCCGGTCCAGGAAGGCCCTTTATCCTCAGCCTGCTGGAAGGCGGAGTGGCTTCCCTGCTTCACACGCCCTGCCCGCAACACGCCCCTCCTCTCCTGTCTCCCAGACCCTGGGTCCCGGCCCCACGTACCGCGTCCTTGCTTCCTGGGTCCGACTCCACGACTTGTCGTCTGTGTGGTGTTTGGGTGAAGCCCCTGGCACGGTCCCGTGTGTTCTCCTGGTTGCTGGTGTCTTGTGCATCCTGTGTGCTGACTCTCCAGCCAGCTCCCGGATTCTGTTTGTTGAGTTTTTCTTTGACGGGATCGTAACCTCCTCCCCTGGGGATTTGACACGCTAATCCACTCTAATAACTGATACCCAGAAGGCAGACCCATCTCGGCGGCTGTGTGATTGGTAGCATTTAGTCCGTTCCCACTCAAAACCTGGCTCTGGGGGAGGAAGGCGAATGTAGAAGACCCACTGGACACTGGGTGGCCCTGCCTGGGGTGGGGGCCATCCCATGGCAGAGCCTGGGGGCTTTACCGTTGTGGTGTGCTCAGCAGTGACATCACGGCTGTGTCCTACTGCCCCCATCTGAGTGGCGGCGGGTGGAAGTGGCCCCCAAAACCTTCATGCAAACGCAGACCTTCAGTTTAAAAAGCTCCGGTGTCATTCTGCGGGAGACACGTGCGCAGTGACACGTTAGGTGAGATTTTCGAATGCTCGAGACGGGCCAAGTAGAAAGGCCAAAGCTAATTCCGTGCTTGGCTGTGGTGAGTGGAAAGGATTCCCTCCCTCGAGAGCACTGCTGTCCCAGAAGGGTAGATGCGTTGCCATGACCCAAGGTTTGAAATAGCTCACTGTGGAAGCTGAGGGACAGCTGGGGCAACGTCAGGGCCGCCCAGGGAGAAGGACCCCCAGGAGCAACTTCCTCTCCTGCCCAGCCCAGTGGAGTCTGGCCTGCTCCCCGCTGCCAGATTGATGGGGAACAGAACAGTGAGGGTGGCCCAGCAGGTGGCCCAGGGGACCCTGCCTGGTCCATGTGGCTGGGGGAGGCGCCTCCACTGAGTTGAAGTGTCTACAGGCAGCCGTGAGCACTCCTGGCTGAAGTGCATGCGTTTCCTGGTAGGATGGGGCTTTAAGCTAATCATGTGACTAAATACTCCGGCCAACACGTGTTCTTTACATAAGAGAAACCAAATTATTGCAGATTTTTTTTTTTTTTTTTTTTTTTTTAAACGATGTCTCTAAAGCCCCAAATCAACGTCAGCAAACTAAAACAACCCCAAACCCAAACCCATCATTAGTCGCCGTTGTTCCTGGACAGATGCTTACCTGGGATGCTTAAGCAGATAAGAACCAGAGGAAGTTTTAGGCTCATGGCTGATTGGTCCCTATTGCAGCTACTCAAGTGTGGGGTGCAAAAGCAGCCACATGTAAATGAAAGGATGTGGCTGTGTTCCAATAAAACTTTATTTACAAAAATGAGAGGTGGGCCAGATTTGGCTCTCAGAGGTATAATTTGCACACCTCTGATCACATTTTTAAAAAAGGCGACATCCAGCTTAATGAAATGAAGACCCAGGTGCAAATCCTCGCGATGCCCGTGGCACTTGCTGCTCTGTTCCTCATGGAGCTGGGACCCCACCTGTGCCCAGGGGGCATTCTGAGTGCTGGAGGGAACCTTCCTGGCCAGGTGACCCCCATGTTGCCTTCGTTCCTCACCCCCCTGCTTTTGCTTTGCTTGCAATCCTGGTTCGTCTTCAGATCGTGGGCCTGATTAATCTCTTCCGGAGTAAACACTGTAAAGCCGTCTTGCCAGCCGCTCTCGGCGACACTGCCCGTCAGCAGAGAGGCAGAGCTGAGGACACGGCTGCGTGGCTAATGCAGCACTATTTTTGGAGACTCCTTTGCCTCATTTATTTCTGTTTGGAGTTGCTCACAGACTGCGTTCCCTTTCTCTCTCCCGTGCGGAATTAATCGAACACAGCATTCTAAACGCCCCCTGGGCACCTCATCGTGAGTGCAGATGAGCACCTGGGCAGCCTGGCTGGGGGCCACCTGCCTCTGCTCCAGCCCTCAGCTCTGTGTGAAACTGGCCTGCCCTCTGCAGGACAGAGACGTGGGCCTCACTCTTCTGGGTGCCATGTTGGGTCCATTCCTGGGGAAAAGGGTGGGCCTTCAGGGACCACAGCCCACACTGAAGCCACGCTGAGTGGCTGGGGTCCAGGGCCTCCAGGAAGGGCCCTCCCAGTCTGGAGTGCCGTGGTGGAGGAGCTGAAAGACAGTCTCTGACACAATCCGGGGGTGTCACTGTTCAGGGATCAGGGTCAGAGCTCGGTGACCAGGCGGTCCCAGTGAGGCCTTGGGTAAGGGCTTCATGTGCACTTGAGCCCTTAAGTCTTGCCCCCAGTCCTGCAAGGCTGTTGTCACCATCCACCACGGGACAACTGTGGAAGCTGAGGCCTGAGAGGTGCAGTGAGCCTGCCCCGGGCACCTGGTGAGTGGCAGTTTTGGGGGTCCATCCTCTAAACTGTCTTGTGCCATCACCAGCAGCGAAGTCAAGGGACAGACAAAGGAGCAGTCCCCGTGAGGAGACCCGTGCAATCTGGCTGTGAGCTGGGGCAGCCTGGGCCACATGGAGGAGGTGGAAGCAATCGGGGCTGATGAATCTGAGATGTCAGGACCTCAGAGGTGGCTGGTGGGTCCATGCACAAGTGAGAGAGGACAGGAGTACCGGGTGGCCCTGGGCTCAGCTGTCGCTTTCCCACTCAAAGCTGGCGGTGGCTGTGTGCAGCCTGAGGTGCTTGTTGGACAGCATCAGGGTGGGGAGGCTGCTGGTGTCCTCGGGATCCTCTTCAGCCCTTGTGCCACAGGGCCTTTGCAGCTTCTTCTGTCTGGATGCTCCTCCTTGGGGTCTCTGCTCAACTGTCACCTCTCCAGAGAGGCCATCCTGGAGAGCCTCGTCCATTATGACATTGTGTGCTTCCTGCCAAGTGCATACCTCAGTCTGTGAAGGATGCCCATGTGACTGTCCTTCACCAGATGGTGGGCCCCAGAGGAGGGCGCCGGAGTCTGTCCCATTTCCTGCTGAGCCTCTTGTGCCCGGGACAGGACTTGACAGCTTGTCAGTGCCCCAGTGCCTTTGCTGAAGGCATGCAGGTGTGCCAGCCTGCTCTGACAAGGTAACGCAGACTGCAGCGAGGCCGAAGCCCAGCACAGTGGAGGGAGGCGGCGCGGTGGGAGGCCATGTTCTGACTGCCCTCCCAGAGAGACTGAGGGCTCCTGAAGAACCTCCAGAGACTTTCTTGGCAAGGCTGTGTCACGTGGGCCCCTGGGTTCTCAGGCTAAGACTCAGCTCGACAGCTCTGCCTGGTCTGCAGGCCCCCCTCCCAGGATGATGCGGGTGCAGGAAGCACACGCGAAGAGCTGGGCATCTCATGGCATGAGCACAGGCATGTGTATACATGTAAACACAGGCGGACACACTCCACCACCACCGTCTGCACCTCCACCATCTCCACCTCCACCTGCACCACCTGCACCTCCACTCTAATGTCTCCTCCTCCACCTCCGTCACCTCACCTCATCAC
>JAJEJO010002674.1:64956-88965 GCA_020662805.1 Glaucomys volans
GACTTGCACCACTTCACCTCATCACCTCCACCTCCTCCACCATCCCAAGGCCACTCCTCTTCCTCCAAGTACTCTGGCTTTCAGCTTTCTGCTCTTGGAATCTTCTCCCCAGGTGGACCCCAGGCACCTCTCCTGCCCCTCCAGGTCTAGTTGGCCCTCCATGCCCAAGGGCCCCTGGCTGTGAGTTTGGCCCACCCTCCCCTCCTGCATTCCAGGCGTTGGCTCAGTCCACAGGGATCCCTGAAAGTTTCCTTCTCCTCTCACCCCTGCTTGCCTTTGCAGCTCCTGCCTGGGCCATGGCTGTCCACCTGCCACCAGAGCTTGTCTAGTATGCAGGAGGCCCTGCAGTCCAAGTCCAGCACCACCACCACCAAAAAAAATAGTCCATTTCCCAACAGATCTCTGTTGTGCCTTTCTCTAAAGCTCTTAATGGCTACCCAGGGCCTTTGGCGTCAAGCTCAAATGCCTCAGTTTGCCTCTGGAGTCACTCACAGCTGGTCCTGTCTTCCTTCCTTGCTCTCTATCCCCTCTCTGCCCCTCTGGTGCACCTACCTGCCTCTTTCCCTGCATACCTGTCCTCAGGCACACCTGGTCCCAGACACACCTGCATACCAGTTCTCCCTCTTGCTCCCACACCTGTGGCAGCTTCTGCCCTTGCTGCTGATGCTCCCTGGGGAAGTCTTCCTGTCTGCCGGGAACCTGACCAGCCCAGAGTCCGCCTTAGTGGCCATGCCCCAGGTCTGGATGGGTCACCCCACACTACTCATAGTGGTCCCTGGGGTGGGCATCAGCAGGAAAGAGCTTTCCATTTCTAACACCTCACCCATCTGCATCTTCTGGAAGACATGCCCAAAGACAGGGAGCCCTGCGAAGCACAGGGCTGGGAAATGTCCTCTGGCGACTGCAAGCCAACACTCTTACTGAACCACCTGCCACCTCCCCGAGACTTCCATGGCAATCTGGAGAACACTCTCCATGGCTCTTGGGTTTAGATCTTGTACACTAGAAAGCTAGCTTAGCCCCTGGGTACGTGGAGTCACAGTGAAACCTCTATCCGCCTGGTCAACTAGGGGTGCATGAGCTGACCTGCCCACCTGGGCTGTCCTACCTCTGGTAAGCACCTGTTCCCCAGCTTGCCCTTGACCTGCACCCGACCTTTGACCATCTGTGGGGTAAGGGAACTGGGGCTGACTGGAGGGGATTAGCGGGGGTTCTCGGAGCATGCTTGGTAGACCCTGGGTCCCCCTGAGACGGCCTGGCAAGCAGCATCACCTACTTTTCCAGTTAACCTTTTAAGGACAACGAGTAATGCTGGGTTTCCCCTCTGTTGCAGAGACTGCAAATTTCATTTCAAAATATTGATTTAAGTATAGCCAGGCATGGTGGCACATGCCTGTAATCCCAGCGGCTTGGGAGACTGAGGGAGAAGGATTGCGAGTTCAAAGCCAGCCTTGGCAACTTAGTGAGGCCCTAAGCAACTTAACAAGACCCTATCTCAAAATATAAAGGGCTGGGGGTCTGGCTCAGTGGTTAAACATCCCTGGGTTAAAACCCTGGTTTAAAAAAAAAGTGTAAGTGATTAAAAGGAAAACATAAACTAAGAGACGGGATTGGAGGTGCACCTGCAACCCTAATCACAAGAGGAAAGGCCAGTGATTGAAGTGTGAGAAAACTTGGCAGAAGCAGATGGAGACCGAGAGATGGCGAAAGAGGAACAGAGGCAGAGAGACAGAGGGAGAGCAGCCGGGGGCTGGAGAAGGCTCCGTGCTCTCCCACCGCCTTCGTGACCCCGCTCCCAGCAACCCCAGGAGAAGGCACAGCAGAACCAGAGGGCAGGGGGTGGATTCCAGGTCGCACTGCTATTCTCTTTCCCTTAAAACGAAATTTATATCCTCTTTTTGTGAAAGTGCCCTGGAGTTCCTCCATTACAGGAGGTTGACCAAGAGATTCAAGGGAGAGGCCAGAACCCAGGCAGGACAGCGTGTTCCCAGCAGCCCTGCCTGGAGTCTGGCCGGGGCGGGGGTTTCCAGGCTGGGGCTGCGTCTGATCGCAGAGGGGCGCCTGCACACACGGACACACGCGGGTGTGTGTGCACTCTATGCACCAGCCAGGCCGGTGCCTGCTTATGTACCAGAGGTGCTGGAGAAGGGCCTCTCTGCACACCCAGCACTTCACCCCCGGCCAGGCGCCACCTCTGCGCTTCCTGCCTATGGAAGGGCTGAGCCTTAAGGTGCAGTGGGCCCTGGGCAGCCAGCCACCCGCTACTCTGAAAGGCAGATGCTCCAAAGGGTGGGTGAAGATCAAGGGCCAGGACCCCATGGAGGGCAGGGTGCCCAGCTGCACAAAGCCATCTGGGTGACCCTCAGACTCATCTCAAGAGACTGGCCATCTAGCCAGGGCCCATTTCAAACAAGACATGGAGAGTGTGCCCACAGCTGGCTGGGGTGGAGCACACCGAGGACGTTCTGGCGTTGTCCCCCAGGGCGTGCCAGTCTCACTGTGGCTCCTCTCTGAGGGTCTGGCAGGGTTGCCCAGGCCTCCTTCTAGGACCCAGGCCCCAGCCACAGTGGTAGACACCTTCCCCAGGTGGCCCAAGGCCAGACTTTCCTGCAGAATAGGCTGCCAGGGGCAGCCCCTGGCCTGGCTCACGGGTAGATGAAGGTTAAAGGCAGAGTGAGAACCCTGGGGGCTGGCGGGCAGGAGCGGGGCTGGGGCAGTGAGAATGTTGTCCACCTGCCACTTCCTCTGCACATCTTGCCGTTAGTTCTGAGGACACCAAGAGCAGTTCTCAGCCCCTCTGGGATTGGGGACAGAGGGTCTTGTCCTGCAAGGTTCTCAGGGAGGATAAGTAGAAGGTCCAGGGTGTCCCGTCCTCGGAGCAGGAAGGCTACTACCAGGGTGAGGGGCACACAGTGCAAGGGGACTTGACTCGTTGTCTTTCTGGTGAAATCCAAGCCCTGCCCTTCACACCAGGTAGAAATCACACGCAGGGTTGATGGCCACCTCCAGAAATCCCTTGCCACTGGTCCCCAGCGGGGACCCTAGTGAGGCAGCACCCCCATCCCCACTTGCCAGTTCCCTTGGCAGGGGTATGCAAACCCAGAGGACTCCGGGTGGCACCTGCAGCTTCACTGGATGGTGGGGACCCTGCGGCCCTTGCTGCAGTACCTCCTGCCCCCTCTACAGTGGTGCCCACCTGGCTGCAGCATCAGACAGAACCTCCATGTGTCACCAGATAATCAATGAGGGAGGGGAGGACATGGGGACTTGGGGGGGTCCAGAGGGCATGGTGCACCCCGTGCAAGGATGAGAGCAGCATGGTGCACGGGCGGTGGTTGCAGAGCCTGGTTCTGCTCCTTGCTTCTGGTGCATCCACCATAACGGGATAAAGAAAATGCTGAGCTTCCTCTCCTGGCCAGAGTGAGATCCTAAGTGAGCCAAAGCAGGAAAAACCCAGCTGGGGGTGGGGAGGAAACAAGAACCCTTCCCAGGGAGGGCTGTGTCCCAGAACCTGACTCAGCAGGGAAGGAAGGGAGGGGATGTCCAGCCCCTGAAGAGCAAGGGAGGGAGGATGGACGGAGCCACTGCCAGCTGCTTCCTTGGCTCCCTGGGCAGATGGGGTGGGTCTTAACTGCTCGCACCCCAGGGTGGGGCAGGAGGGAGAAGCTGGCATCCTGGTGTTTCTGAAACGGGCAATTTCAGAGGGAGAGTCACTTTACACGGATGGCCACGCTGGCCTCCTCTTTGTGACTGAGTACCCTGGATCCAACTCCTCGTGCTCAGCCCAGCTCCAGGCCCCATGGCTGCTTTGTGTGGGTTGTGATCCAACACGACCCTGCTTGATGCCCATGGCCTGCCCTTCCACCCTCACCCCTTGGCTAGCGGCACTTGGTGTCCAATCCCTGTGGAGGGGGAGGAGTCATCAGACTAGAAAGGGAGCCACAGAAGCTTCTGGAGGGAGCGCTGGGTGAGGGTGGGAATCAGCAGCTGAAACCTGCTGCAGGGGGTTGGAATGTGTCCTTGGACATGTCCAAGCCCTGGTGCCTGTGAAGGTGACCTTATTTGGCAAAAGGGCTTTAGTATATTTTTAAGGTAAGAATCCTGTGATGAGATCATCCTGCTCTATGGTGGCCCTGTATCCAAGGACAAAGTGTCCTTATAACAGGGGGTGACAGAGTGTGTGTGACAATGGAGGTTGAGCCCAAGATGGACAAGGGGCACCAAGGGCTGCGGTAGCCTCCAGACACACAGGGCCTGCAGGAGACTCCCCGCGTCCCCCACTCGTGCCCTGCCCTGCCCACATCTTGATGTTGGACTTCCGTCCTCCTGAACTGTGAGAGAATGGATTTGGCTGTTTTGAGCCTGGTCATTTGTGGTGCCAGGAAACCGTCCACAGGGCACGCATTCCAAGACCCCCAAGGACGCCTGGAAACCCGGGTAGAACTGAACCTTCTGCAAACCATGCTTTCTCCTATACGCCTGCCTACAATAAGGTTTAATTTACAAATTGGGCACGGGAAGAGATTAACCACAGTAATAATAAGATAAAACGATGACCGCAATGTCCTGTAGGAGAAGTCACTTAAGCTTATGAATTGTTTATTTCTGGCAACTTCCATTTAATATTTTCGGACCAAGTCTGCAACCTCGGGAAGGGAGACCCTGGGTAGCAGGGAACTGCCTCGTGCCCACCGCGCCCTCACAGGGCTCTTGCTCGAGCCGGGTGGAAGGAAGAGAGAAGCCACCTTCTTTGGGGGAAATTGCTCTGTACAGGGCTCAGGCTCGGGGACCAGACTGGACCGGGATGGGGACTCTGGGAGAAGTTGTTGCAGCTCCTAGTTGCCTCCTATTTGTGCCCCAGGCACGGGGCTCCTCCCTGCTCCCCAGGGGATGGTAAGAATAAATAACAAAGGGTTTCAAAGAGGATTACTGTCCATCCCCACGTGACATGACAGAGCATGAAAGATTAATACGGCCCATCAGCACACCAGCCATCTGAAAGCCAGCTTACCTCCCCACGTCCATTAAAGCCTCTGCTGAGTAAAAAGACCCACAGAAGAAAACCATCAGGCCCTGCGCTTCACAATCATATAGCGACAGGGAGATGCCGCTTTAAATGCTGGTGGGGCCGCAGTGAGGACTCCATGGAGGGGTGGGTTCTGGCCCACACAGAACCCGACTTGCATAACTTCACCCCACCAGGCCAAGAGAGGAAGAAGGTGGATGGTCAGGAATGCTCACGGCAGCCGTGTTTGGAAGAGTGAGAAGATGAGAAAATGCTCAGGGCCTGTTGGAGAAGCAGCTCCGCCTAAGGCCTCCCTGTTTGGGGAGGTCCTTGGGCTACAGTGTAGTGTGGGGGGCACCCAGGTGTTTCTAGAGGCTGATGGGGGAGGGGGAGGGGCCCCTTTCTTGGGGAGCATCCATATGCACAAAAGCCAGGAAAGAAAGACGGGTGGGGGGCTTGGGGGATCCCACAGGAGGGCTTGCGGCCAACAGCAAGAGCAAGCAGGGCCGCTCCAGGCCAGGCCACACCTTCTGCTTCCTCGTGACCCTAGCCCCAGCCCCGAAGCAAGGTCAAGGTGAATATGTCCCTCATTAATGGGGTGGTTGAGGACTTGGCATCTAGGATTGGCCCAAGAGTCCACTGGGGTCCCATTCTGGCTGTGTCCATTGCTAGCTGCAGAACCTCAGGCGTGTTCTTGCCTGTGAAGCGGAGAGGGTGGGTATGTGCCTAGAGGATGCTGGAGGATTAAGAGGAAAGGACCGTAAGACATGAAGCGGGTGCCCCACGGAGAGTCAGCCTGCAACAAGGGCCCCCCACCAGTGCAAGTAAGGACGGACAGCGATCATTAATGACGATCATTATCGACGTCTTGTCCCAAGCACCTCCCAGAGTCAGACCACACCTGACTCCACTTCCTGCAGCGAGGGCGAGGGCTGTCAGCGCTCCAGCCCCTCCATCCTGGGAACCCTGGCTCTGGACCCCTGGGAAGCCTTCTGCACATAATTAAGTGCCTCAGTGGTAAAATCCGGGGCAGTGTCTTTCTTTCTGGCTGGACAGCACTCGGGGCCTCGGCTGCTGAGTGGGAAGGCTGCAGGGTCAAGAGAAGGAGCTCATCCATCCAGATGCCAGGAGGCAGGCAGCCTGCGGCCCTCAGAGTAGGATCCTCTGTGCGCAGGCCCCACACCTGGCTTTGGCTCTCCCTCAGCCCAGGGGCACCTCCTGCCTCCTGCCCTGTCTGGCTGGGTCCCAGACCCAGAGGCTGGGCTACCTCTGCCCTCCCCTGGGCATTGCTGGGTGTTTAAGCCCTGGGTGGGGAAGGTACCTTGGGGAGGGTCCCTCAGTGGTTTGGTCAACCTCAGGCAGGCCAGGACCCTCCAGTCCTTTGAAGGTTCTGAAGGCTTCTCCCTGGCTCTAGGGAGCCTGGGCTTGTTTCTCAGGCTTCCAGAGAGGAGGCCAGAGGGCAGGGTCAGGCTGAGGCTTGCCTTGTTCCCTGAGCAGACTCGTTAGGAGCTGTGGTGTTCAGCTCTCTGCAGCTTGGAGCCCGGGACATCGACACATGGGCACAGAGGGTTGGCGCTATAGCTCAGTGGAAGATTGTTTGCCTAGCATGCGTCAGGCCCTGGGTTTGATCCTTGGGACCACAGTATCAACCACCCAACCCACCAATTAACCATCCAACCAACCAACCAATCACACACGGGCACGGGGAGGGGTCCTAGGAGGCAAGTGCACTGGCCCAAAGGGCCTGGGCACCTTTAAGTCTGTGGAATCAGCCTGGGTCCAGTGAGTGTTTGCCTGGCCTGACGGGTGGTGGATTTGCAATCATTCCTGGGGCACAGAGCAGGGTCTAGGGGGGATCTGGCGTAGGACTGATTTCTGCCCTGATCCATGGGCTTCACAGCTCCTCAGGGGTGATGGCTGACAGGGACAGGCATGCCCATCCTCATGGATCCGCCATCTGGGAGCGGCTGGACATCCACAGAAATGACTGCTATGGAGAAAGCTTCTTGAGACCTATGGGATGCTGGTGAGGGGCTGGGTCAGAGGGCTGCATGGAGCCAGGTTCTACCAACAAGTATGGGTCCTCCCCAGCCTCAGGTTCCCTCTCCCCGAAACGAGGAGGCTGGGTTACATGCACTGCAGACTTGAGGCGCCATAAGGGACTCTCCTGAGGGTGCTGGCTGCAGGAGTTCAGGACCCCAGCCTTGTAGCACCCAAAGAATAAACTGGATCTGTGCTGCATTAGGGACCAGATATTCTCCAGCCTGGGGACAGGTGCCCTCTTGTCCCCTCCAGGCGCTGGAGGGAAGGACCCCTGGCCTGGGGCTCCCCCAACTTGCTGCTCCCCAGGGAACCACGTGACACACCCTGGGGCTCAGCCAGGCCTCAGCACCCACACAGCCCAGCAGGTGCTGGGCCACTCCAGAGGCTCCCCATGGTTGCCATGGTAACCAGCACCCTCTCCTCAGCATCTTCCTAGCAGCACCCAGTGGGCTTTGCCAGAACCTTCTGGCCATGGGTAAGGCAGGGGGTGAGTGCCCAGTGGGGCACAGGCTCTCGGTGCATGTTTGCAGGGGTGGGCATCATGGGCAACCTAGGGTTCCCTGAGGCTGTCACAGGTAGACTTGGGGCCTTGAGGAAGGGGACCTGGTCAGCTCTACCTGCCCCCCGCTCCATGCTGGGTGAGTGACCCAGTAGAGCCACAGGGGAGGTTGGCCATCTTCCAAAGATGTCCAGGGCCCAAGACCTTTCCCCACCCATCAGGGTGCCCCGTACATAGTGCTGACACCCTGCACTACCTCTCTCCCCTCGTGCCCAGCTCTCCTGACCTCAAAGCCACCTCCCAGCTCCTAGTTTCTGGCCTGGCTTCCTCTCACCTCCCCCTTTCCTGACCATGCTGAGTAGACACTGTCCCTCATGCCTACCCGACTGCAGACCCTTCCATGGTGGCCCAGGGCACCTCTGTGCTCTGGACCAGAGCCCCTTTCTCCACCACCACAGCCTGAGGCAGCAAGCTCATTCACGCTTCTGATCTGCTGGTCCCTGAGCGGTTTCCCGTCACAGGCCTGAGGAGCAAGTGGGAGAGGGGCACCTGCCTGTGTGTCACTGTGCCTCCCAGGGCAGCATCAGGCCCAGGGGCCAGCCTCGGGCCTCATCTCAACAGGCCCATCTTGGGGAAGCCCCATTGTTTGTCCTGGCCCTTCTGGACAACTGCTGTGTGCACCAGGAGCGGGGTGGTCCACGCCCCAGAGAAGCTGGCCCAGGGGCTCCAAGTGGCTCTTCCCCAACCTATCCTTCAGCGTGAGGAGAAACCCCAGCAGCACCGGGTTCCCAAGGTGCCTAATGCAGGACGGCTGAGCTCCCCTGAGCACCGCTGCCTTGCCAATGAGCAGGAGGTAAACAAGGAGGCCTGCGGTTCACTGTGGTCCCCAGGAACGGGCCATTTTGAGCTTGAGTTGGGATCTGCACTTCCTGCTCCAAGTGCCCCGTGTCCCCTGCAGGGCGGAGGGGAAGGACGCTCTGGGCTTCCTGTCCGGCACACCTGAATACCTCTGGGTGACTAAAGATGCCATCTATTCATCTCCAGGAAAGACAATACCCCCTGGGGGTGAGGAGCGTGATGGGTGGGAGAGCAGGCAGCAGGGAGGGGAGCCACAGGAGGCGTCTCTACAGAGCCTGAGGTGGAGGTGGGGTGCAGACAGGGTGCGCACAGTGGGGCAGAGAGCGCACACTGGGCACAGACGGGGCAGGTGGGGTCCAGGCAGGTACATGGGGACAAGGGTCAGCTCCTGCACACGGCTCTGGCCTCTGACGGAGGCCAGGCGCGTGAGTGACCTGCATCCCTGACTGAAGCTCATTCCAAGGGCCTGGAAGCTGACAGTAGCCCCCCCAGGCACACACCAGGATAAATGCACAATTTTAGATTCGAGGCTGACCAGAGCTAGCAGGTCATTCCAGCGGAACGTGGGCTTCACACGCTCCTCAGAATTCAAGAACTCTGCAGCTCTTCTCGCCAGAGCCCGCCACCATCAAAGAGCGGCTGCCAGGCGCGGCTGTCAGAAGCAAAGGCGGGAAAGTTCACCAACAGACCGGAACAGCCAGGAGGTGTTTCTCAAAGAGTAGTTGTGGAACCCCTGAATCTGGGTCACAAGGAACTGTGAATGATGAGCCTGCCCAACTGCCCAGGACCTCTGGGGGCTGTCTAGTGCTGGGCCCTGCGGGCCTGATGGGTACGATGACTTGGCCTGTTCTCGCTGCTCTGAGGTTGCACTCTGCAGAGCTGATGGACGCTGAGGCTGAGCTGGGGTCTGACAGTTCACGAGTGTCCCCAGAAGTGTCCCCCATAAGGCAAAATAATGCACTGCAGAGAGAATCTACGAGAGGGCAGGCATGAAGGTGCTGCTGGTGGACGTGGGGACCGAACAGTGGCCTTCCTCCTCTGGCCTGCCCTCCCTGGGGCGTGGCTCCATCTAACCTTTCCTTCACCGTCAGTTTTCTCAAGGGCCATTCAGGTAGCAGAGAGGGAACTCTGGCTTCAAATGGCCTGGCTTTGGGTCTGTCTCCCTGAGTCCCAGCTCAGAGAACTCAGGGAAGTTACGCTGACTGTCAGCGCCTGTCTGCCTCAGACAGATGGGGACAAGGACCTTTGGTCGTCACTCCTGGAGGCTGGCTTTGCTCCCCTCTCAGTGAAGACTGCCTCCTCTGAAGCAGACTCTGCTCCCAGCCAGAGCCTCCCTCTCCCCCTGGGCTCTGGAATAAGCCAGTGCTCCTCCTTCCTGACCTTTATCTCCTCCTTCAAATTTGGCAGCCACACCCTCTTCCTGGGTTCTATCTTCCACTCTATTCCCTCTTGACACTAAGCCCCAGGTGACCCTGTCCACTGTTAGGGTTGTGACCCAGGGAGACTGGCAGTCACCCCCAGGTCCCACGTCTCATGTGAACCCTAGCCTTCTCTTCTTGGTTCTGTGGGCGCAACAGGTGGGCACAGGACCCAGCCTGGTGCTTGCCAGCTGGGGGTCTCTCTTCCCACCTGCCCTACCTCTTTCCATCTGTGCAGCACACTGGACCTGGTGAGAACACCTGAGGCTCTGGGGCTCCCTCTTCACTCCCGGTTCCATCACTGCCCTACTCCCCGGGAGTCCTGGCCTCACACTGCCGTTTCCATTGACCCTTTCCACCCAGGTTCATGTTCTGCCTTCAGTCAATGTGGGCCTCTGACCAGGACCCAGCTGGAGGCTCCTGCAGGGACCCTTCCCAGCTCTGACCTTCACAGGGTGTATGTCGAATGACCGCCACCCACCTCTCCTTCCCCATTAGCAGGTGTTCCTGGGATCTGGACACGAGGTTACTGCTGGCCCTTCCTGGTCCTTGGCTCTGAAAGAGCTAGAGCTGGGTGGGTCTTGCTCACTGCCAGCCCTTTACAGCCTTCACCTGTCCTGAGGGTCATAGGTTTTAAATTTATTCTAATGAACGGATTCATCAGAATCCCCGTGTCCCTGCATCCTAGTTCTTTCTTTTTCTTTTTTTTTTTTTTTTTGGAACCAGGGATTGAACTCAGGGTCACTTCACCACTGAGCCACATCCCCAGCCCTATTTTGTATTTTATTTAGAGACAGGGTCTCACTGAGTTGCTAAGGGCCTCCCTAAGTTGCTGAGGCTGGCTTTGAACTCCCGATCCTCCTGAATCAGCCTCCCAAGTCTCTTGGATTACAGGCGTGCGCCACCACACCCGGCTCATCCTAGTTATTTCTGACTCTCCTACGTCTCCAAGGGATGGGAAAGACACCACTTCCGAAGAGCCCCTGCTACCACTGAGAGTTCAGAAGGGCAGAGCTCCAAGGCAGAATGCTAGATCCTTCCACCCTGGGCTGTGACTGACAGCTTGTGGAGATCAGGGTCTGAGCTCGCTCTGAAAGATCACGAAGCTGCCAGGGGACGGAAGATGACAACATATCTGCGAAAGGGAAAGGGGTGCCAGTGAGCTGCTGGGCAGACTGGTACGTGTGCACACCGATGCCTGGCAGGCTCGGCAGGAACCCGAGACCCTGTGCTCTGGTTCTCCTGGGCTCCAGGTAGGGCTGTGGGTGGGACTTAGTCTCTGCTTGGAAGGGGAGCAGCTGACAGGTACTGATCCTGCTCTGTGCCAGGGGTCTGTTCTCCAGTGCAGATAGAGGGAGGCAGGAGAAGGAAGCCAGGCAGCTTACAGGTACGTTGGTGAGCCTGTCGTGACAGAAGAACTAGCTCTCCACTGGGGCAAAGGGGCACGGCTGGTGACAGAGGACCCCGACGACAAGGCCCCTGAGTCTACAGGACCCAGGAAGTGGCTCATTCAGTGGGGAGGTCACCTATGTGTTGGGTGGCCTGCTGGTTTGCCTTGAATCTGGCAAGGAACACGTGCCTGATGCCATAGTTTCAACATGTCCCCCAAGTTTCATGCCTTGGAAACTCGATCCCCAAATTCATATGTTGATGGTATTGGAGGTGGGACCTTTGGGAGACCATTGGGATTAGTGGGGTTGTGAGGGTGGGGCCTGGATAGGGCTGGCGGGTTACAAAGCAGAGAGGCCTAAGCTGACATAGGCTTGTCATCTTGTCATCTGATGCCTGCCGCCATGTTGCAGGGCAGCAGGAAGGCCCTGGCCAGATGCTAGCACTGTGCTCCTGGCCTCCCCCGCCTCCAGGACTGTTAGCTTTTAAAATCACCTGGCCTCAGGTGTCTCATTGTAGCCACAGAACACAGACTGAGACACCCGGCTTTCAGCTGCTGAGTTGAGTGGTGTGCAGCAAGTCCTTTTAACTGGATCCGGAGATCAAGTGGGAAGTGTGGGAGGTGGTCCCCACCCTTTCTACACATTTTCCCCAATTCTACTTGATCTGTAAATAGCATGGCCTCAAGACAGCCCTCCTGCCGGTGCTGGTGTGCACAGAGGGACTCAAGGGGACAAGTGCCAGCGAAGCAGGCGAGACGGGGAGGGAGGGGGGCTGGCTCTGTGACACATGACATACATGACCCCACACCTTGCACTCCCCAGGCCACTGGGGCCAACCACGTGGTCACTGGAAGAACAGGGAGTGGCCTTCTAAGACCCTGTCCATCAGAATGGGGTGGGAATTAGGAACCAAGGGAACACTGGTGGCAGGACCCAGGCTGGGGCTGGGCCCAGAGCTCATCCCATGCTGTACAGAAGAGGAGCAGGCCACTTGCCTGAGCTTCCCAAGACAGGGTGAAGGGTGAAGACCCTACAGCTGCTCGGGTCCAGCCCGGCAGGGACTGGTACCTGCCAAGCCCTGACCAAAGGGAAAGCGTGAAGCCAACTCAGAGTGGCTGGCGAAGCCCAGGTGAGTGAGGCCCCTGCAAGGCTGTGTTCTCCCCCGGCAGGCCCTGTTCCCTTCTCCTCCTCATTACTGCCTGAGTTAAGGGAGCCTCTCTCCATGAGAGCAAGGACCCATCTCTTCATAGACACGCGGGCCAGAGTGAGCTTGTGGGTCACTGAGGAGAGAGCAGTTTGGACTTTCCATTCCACAAGAAAGGAGTCTCCACATCCCTTGAGGCCTGGGAAGAATCCTGACTCCCAAGCATCCAAGGAGACCTGCACACACAGAGCTGAGGGTTTTTGGCATTTGCTGCAGCCTGGCTGGAAGGCAGAGGGGTCACTTGCCACGGAGTCTGGCACAGGAGGCGCAGGTTCAAGGTTTCCTCTCCAGCTGGGAGGCTGGGGTCTGGCTGGCTGCACCTGAGCCTTGGTTGCCCCGTGCAGGGCCATACACGAGGCCCAGAGGGGAAGTGGTGTCTGAAGGGCAGTTTCAGTGCGGGGAGTCCCTTCTCCCCTCAGCCTACCCAGGGCCTCGGTGTCTACCTCCTCTCTAACTGCATGGCCATCTCTTTGACAGTCATGAATGACTGACAGACAGTGCACTTGTGACGGGGACCTCCCAGGTCAGGAGGGACTGGAGTCAGTGGTAAGTGGCACTCCCCTGCTCCTGACAGCACTTCCAGGGGCATGGACATACCCGATGACACTGGCTTTTCCATGAATGTCAGCAACTCCTTCCCAAAGGGCAGCTGCTCATCTCCTGGAGAGCTGGCCTCCTCCAGCTTGGACAGCCATGGAGGTTAACTGGGCCCAAATAAGTGGTAAGCAGAGTTTAACCCATCTCCATCATGGCCTCTGTGTGACCTTGGGGAAGCAGCTGCTCTCTGGGCTTCCATTTACTCCTCTGAGACAAGAGATGATTGACTGTTGGCTGGCCAAAACCCGGGCAGCTTTAGGGTCTTCACCCCATGAGGTGGGACCCCCTGGCTGCTAGGAGAGGGGTTGAAGGGAAGCATGGGCTCTCTGGCCCTGGACACCTTCAGACTCAGCCCTTCACAAATGCTGCCTGCTTTTCTGCCTCCTTATTCAGGGACCCTGGGAAAAAAGGCTTTTACTTTGGGGCTTTTGGCCATGTGAAGATCACTGAGAATGTAGTCAAGGATCAAACGCACACTGCTCCTGCCAGGGTCCCTGGAAACCGATACATGGTCCCCAAGCTTCTCAGAATATTCCTGCCTTCCACACAGACTGTGCCCAGTTGTCATGAAGAGCACCAACAAACACCAGGAGCCCCTCCCTCCAAACCCTTACTGGAAACTGCCAATCAAACTCTGCCACTCATTTCCTCCTGAATCATTTGGGTTTAGAAGTTAATTGAAAAAGGGAAGCCAGCCCAGTGTATGGAAGCCCTCCCGAGCTGGCCAGCCCTCAGAGCTCTCAGCCCTCCTGCTCGCCAGCACCCATGCCTGTGTCCCACTTGCGCATCCCCTGTGGGCAACCAGTGTTGTGCATGCCTCCTCAGTCTAGGCTCTGTATCTAGACCTGCAAGGGTTTTGAACACTAGAAACACATGAAAAGAGTTTCAGGCTTTTTCATGACACCCTTCCACCCCACTGCCTGGCACAGTCCCTGGGTCCTGATCAGTGCCCATAAGGAATTTGTTGACTGGTGTAGCAGAGAGTAGGATGGATCTGTTTTATAAGGAAAGCCTCCCCCAGGCTGTGTTTGAGGCAGGGATGTGCTGCAGAGCAAGCCCTCTTGGTGCCACTGAGGCTGCTGTGTACCTGGACAGTGTCCCTGGAAAGACTACCTCTTGGGCCTGATGGACAGGACCTGGGGAGCCACGTGCACTCTGAGGACCCCGCACTGCAAAAGCACAGGGCCAGGAGCCCAGGAGCTGCACATGAGCCTGGGCTCTGCAGCAGCCAAGTCTGCCGAGTGCGAATCAGGTGGACAGATGCGACTCTCCACACACAATTCCCTAAAGCCTGCAAAGCAGGGCCACTGCAGCTTCACGAACAGAGTGGGAGCTGCTCTTGGCATTGGAAGAGGGGCTGGCGTTTTTTTGAGGGGGAGGAGAAGTTGCAGAGAAAGAAGAAATTCTGAAGCGACAGACAGTGGGACAGCTGTGGCCTGAACTTGGTGTTCTTGCTCCTGGGATGTGGATGTATTAATTTCCATAAATGCTCACAGCCCATTTCCCCAAGAGCTATTACTTATGTCATCTCCCCTTGGATCCAGTTCAACACACAGGGCAGACAAATGACAGGGAAGGAAAAGGCAACCCCCACTGGTGGGTCCCATCTCCAGCCCCTCTATCAACCAGGCAGTTCGAATCTGGTTTCTAAGGTGGCCCTGCTAACCTCAGAGTCCAGACCACCTGCCTTCAACCGGGTCCCTATCATTTCAGAAAGCAAAGAAAGTTACCAATCCCAAAAATGCTGAATCACAAAGTGAGGCTGAGCAGGAGAGTGGGGGTGGGGTGGGGAGGGAGATGGTGGCCAGAAAGACAGAAAAGGGTGCATGGGCACTCCCCACCTGGAGCCACCCCAGGATGCTCTAGGCAAAGTGTAGCCCCTTGGCAGCAGCCCCCCAGAGCAAATGCCAGGAAGAGCAAGCAGGATGTGCCCAGATGGGGGGGGCGGGCAGGTGGGCAGGTGTACAGGCTGCTGATACTGCAGCAGGAAGCGGTGCAGCAGTGGAGGCTCTGCATCCTGCGGGAGCAGCAGCAGGTAGGGAGGTGGAAAAGTGATTGGTGCCTTCTCCTGGCAGGGCCTGGACAGGGGGAAAAAGGTGCTAATGGAAGTAGGGGTCCGAGGATATGGGTGGGGAGTGCAGGGTGTACATAGCCAGAGGAACTGGTGCAGAAAGGGAGTGTCAAGGTCCTGCAGAGCAGGGCAAGGTGGAGAGAGAGCGCGTCTGCGGGAAAAGATTGAATGGGCTGGGAGCAGAATAGGTGAAGGGATGGGGTCGGAGCAGGAGGGGCACAGAGGCAGGCAGCAAGGACGGAAGGATGAGCCTTGAAGAGCAAGAAGGAGTGAGATGGGGAGGATCGGGACTAGGAGGGCTCCGATCGGGCTGCGCAGAGGCCGAGAAAGGGGATGGGAAGGATGGAGCGTAGCGGGAGGTGATCCTATGGAATGGGAAGGGGCAGAGAGGGGGATGCAGGAGAGGGATGAAGTTTGGGGCAGGGGTCGGGGATGCCGGCTGAAAGGTCAGGCGGATGACAGGGAAGCAGAGAGGATGGAATGGGGGAAGGGAGATGATGGGAAGGAGGTGAGGAGGCTGGAAAGGAGGTGAGAACGGCGCGGGGGCAGGGACGCAGGGCCGGGAAAGAGGAGATGGGAGAGGGACCACGGTGCCCACCGCCGCCCTCTCGGCGCAAGTCCTGAAAAGCGCGGCCCGCTGGGGTCTCCCCCTGCACTCACCTGGGGGCTCCAGCTCCGGATCCTGTGCCCCGCTCCGGATCTTCCTTCCCGCCCTGCCCCTGCGACTTTAGCTCCCCCGAATCCCGCTCGCTCCTGCAGGTTCCGCCCGCAGCATCTTCACCTCGTGGGACGCCCGCAGCCACGCCCCCGGCAGAATCTCATTGGTTGTGATTCATGCCATTCACATTTCCATTCGCTGAGGATCGTCGTCCATGCAAATCAGGACGGGCCCACCGCCACGCCGATTGGCTAGTGCTCGCGGAGCGCAGCCCTCAAGTTGGGCTCTGATTGGCTCCGCCGTCCTGACGACAAAAGTGACGCGGGCGGGTTCTCGGCCTGAGCGCTGGGCGCGTTGCCGACCAGGGCTCCTCGAGTGTGGCAGCGGGACCGGGCGCGCCCCTCGGCCAGTGCATGGGCTCGCGAGGCCTGCGGCTCTGTTGGGCACTGGCCGCCCGGCCTCCCGGGCCGTGGTGCGGGGACTTCCTCGAAAGAGTGGCCCTCGGTGCGGCCGCAGCGGCCCCGTCTCCTAGGTAACGCTGCCCGAGGCGGGCGGAACCAAGTGGGCAGGGGCCTCGGGGTAGGCTGGACGTGGCCCGGAGTCACGGGTGGCCGCGGAGCGGGCCAGGCCTCCGCGCCTCGCGGTGAGGGGTGCGCCCGGCTTCGGCGTGGAGGCCGGGTACCTGCGGGGCGCGGAGGCGGAGCGCCGGGCGGGGTCGAGCCCGCCTCGGTCGCACCCTCCCCCCGGCCTTGACAGTTGGTGCGGCCCGGGCGCCGTTGGGCGCCCTGGGCTCCTCGGGCTCCTCGGGCTCCTCGGGCTCCTCGGGCTCGCTCTGCGGCCCTGCCCTTCCCCTGCCCGGGTGCGCTCCGCAGCCCGCAGCCGAGCCGGGCTGCCTCTGTCCTTCCCCCGCCGCTGGGGCCCCACCTACCGGTTCAGACTTGCCGCCCACGCCGCCGGGCCCCGTGTCTGGTCCGGGTGCTGCGCGCGAGGCTCCCGTGCAAGTCTGCGGAGGAAGGGGGCCTCCCGCGCGTGCAGGGCGGCAGGGGAGGGTCCGCGGCTTCGACCCCCGCCCGTCACCGCTGGCCCGTGCACTCGTGGGGCCATCTCTGTCCTGCGCGGTCAACGGGACCCGTCTCGGCCCGCTCCACCGCGCATCCCCTGGGATGTCGGTGGTGTTGGTTGAGCACCGTGTGAATGGGGACGCCAGCAGCCCTTAACCAGACCACCCTGTCCTCCCCAGAGCTCCCCGGGCCTCCTGGTACCCTCCGCTGAGTCCCAGGGCCTTCGGCCTCCTGCCCCTCCCTGGCCGGGAACTATGGCAGGAGGAACTTGAGCCCAGCCTGCCTCTTCAGCCGCCGGTGGTGTGCTCCTCACACTGGACCTGCCTTCCTCCCCCACAGGAGTTTTAGATCCTTGGAGACGGCGCCTGTTTCGGTCAGCTTTTTTCACCACTGAGACCAAACAGACCCAACAAGAACAATTTTAGAGAAGGAAAAGTTTATTTGGCACTCAGTGTTTCCTAGGTCCCAGTCAACAGATGGCTGACTCCATGGCTCTGGGTCCCAGTGAGGCAGGACATCCCAGTGAGGCGGAAGGATGTGGAGGAGGAAAGCAATGCAGGACTCAGCAGCCAGGAAGCAGAGAGCTCCCACTCCCAGAACAAAATGCACACCCCAGAAGCATGCCCACAGTGACCCACCTCCTCCAGCCACACCCCACCTAGTGACAGTTTCCACCCAACCCAGTTAATCCATTCAAGTGAGGTAATGCACTGATTAGCTTTAGGCTCTCACAACCAATCAGTTCACCTCTGAACTTTCTTGCAAGCTCTTGGGGACACCTCATATGTAAGCCATAGCACGGCCCTTGACTCTTCTTGGTCTGGAACACAGTAGGTGGCTTTGGACTGGCCATTTAGCCTTAATCTCTTCGTTTTTTTTATTTATTTATTTATTTATTTATTTATTTATTTATTTATTTTTTGTGGTGCTGGGGATTGAACCCAGGGCCTTGTGCATGCGAGGCAAGCACTCTACCAACTGAGCTACATCCCAGCCCTCTTCATTTTTATATTAGGGATTATGATAGTACTTATCTTACAGTTGAAGTAAGAAACGTGGAAATGCTTGTGACGGGCCCAGTAAAAGCTTTTCTTCTTTTTCACGGGGCACCTGTGTTCCGGGGATGGAACCCTCCCAGTTTTTCTCATGTTCCTCTGCCCCAGTGGCCCTCTGCCTTGTTCCGGAGCATTCCTGTTTAATCACTGGAAGATCCTGCTGGGGACCCAGTGCTGGCCTCAGTCCTGTGTGCAGCTCTAGTGTCTGCAGTGACTTTTCCACAGGTAGAAGTGAGGATGGGGTGTTCTCTGAGGAGGTGGGCCAAGTAGGGGAGCAGAAGTGAGAGGAGCTGTGGCTGCCTGGGCCCCTACCCTCAGGGGTCCCAGGTGTCACATGTCCCTTAGACTGTTGCTGTCCTGCCTCCCCCACCCAGCTTCAGCCATGTTTGCGCGTCTTCTCAGGGTGGACTCCTCTCTCCCAGCCTGGGCCTGTGGGGCAGTAGGGGCAGCAAGGGTAAGGCAGTCACCTGTGTGGGTGGCTGGCACTTGCGTGCTCTTTAACAGTGACTACAAAGTGTGGCACTCTCCTGCTGTCACCAGGAAAGGGAGGAGGTGCAAGCGAGGCGACTCAGTGCCTTCCTCTCCGTCAGGCATGCATTGTGAAAGGTGCGCACCTCCATTTCCTCAGGGAAGGCAACTAGAAAATAGGATTTTTCCAGAAGAAAAAAAAAAAAAGCACAAAGGTCACCTTCCCTGAAGCTGTGATTGATTTTGATTGTGAATGCTAACTGTGCTCTGCTGGGGTGCCAAGGATGGGGGAGGACAGGCTCCCTGCTGCCAGGAGCAGTCAGTGCAAGACAGGTGAGGTGCTGTGACCAACAAAGACACAGAGCCATGTGAGCTGAGGCCGGTCAGGGAGCATCCAGGGGCCCTGGTGTGGCCAGTGGCTTTGAGCTGGCCTTGGTGGGCCTTTCTTGCGTATGCGTCCCCTGTGGCTGCTGTCACACAGTGCCACCAGTTCAGGGCTTGGAACGACACAGATTTATTCTTCCAGTTCTGGAAGTGAGCGTACCAAAGTCAGCCTCCCTGCTAAGGTAAGGCATCCTGGGGCTGATCCCTCTGAGGCTGGGGATGGGGGCGCCTGACCCCTTCCTTTACTGGCTCCTCAAAGCCACTGCATTTCTTGGCTTCTGGTCCCCCTCCTCCAGCCTCAGATCTCACCCTGCTTCCACCACGATCCATCATCGTTCCAGTGGAAACTGGTTTGCTGAGTGTCACGGGCCTTCCGAATACTGGCATGTTTAACTGCAATTTGTGAAGGTCACTCCTGTCTCACCAGAAAAGTCTTGAGGTCCGAAGCCATCAGGCCCGTGGTGCAGTGTACAATGTTCCCAGTTCTGCTTTGCTTGGAAACTCCGTCTTCATTGCCACTGTTTTCCCTGAAGTGACAGGCTCACTTCCTTCATGTTGGGGAAAGTGTCTGCAGGTGTCCATGTCTGAATAACCCTAGCTCCACGCTCATTCTAAAATGGTGTTAATGAATGGGAAAGGCGAGCGGGCTGGCTGCCCAACCCAGCAGGCCTCCCCTGGGAGGACCAGGGCCTGTCTGCAGCGGAAACACTCCCTGTGTGTTTCTCATTTTGTCACACAGAATCTTGTTGTATACACCTAGCTGTCAAGAAGTTGATAACTGACGAAATTGATAACCTCCCCAGCTTCCCCAGGAATGATCTCTAGTGGAGCGGATGTTTTCCTGTGTGGGGACAGATTCCATGAGGAGAGTCTGGCACCCTGTGCTGGTGGTGCTGGGCCTTGCAGCTGAATCCCATTGCCTTTGCTCCTCAGCACAGATGTCAGCCTGGCGGAAGTGACCTGGGACAGCTGGGTGTTGGGAAGATCCTGTGACCTCGGTGCCCCAGGACCACACTTGGGGAACTGTGGTCTTAGAAGGCTAAGCCTGCTGCTTTTCCCCCTGCCTGACATTTCAGTGTCGGAATCCAGCCTCCTGCCAGGGCTAAGCTCTGGATTCTGGGTTAGTTGAAGGACGTCTGGAGAAGGTGGGATCCTTCCTGACTGGAAGGGCTGGGAAGTCCCTAATGGGCCAGGCCCCCCAGAAGCTGGCAACACTTGAAACCCATCCCAGACTGGCTTTGGTAGCAAGAGACTTGGTTCTTGCAGCTGAACTGTTCAGGGATGACTGGTTTTAGGGAGCTCTTCAGCTCGGGCTCTGATGACATCTGGCCCGGGCCTTGGCTCCTGCTTTGTTCTCTCCATTTTTTCTTTGGTCCTGGGGACTGAACCCAGCAGTGCTGTACCACTGGGCTGCATCCCCAGCTCTTTTCTTTTATCGTTTGAGACAGGGTTCTGCTTGAATTTGCAGGCCTCCTGTCTCAGCCTCCTGAGTGCTGGGATTATAGACCAGCGTGTCTCCCTGGCCCTTTTATGAATTTTAATTTCTTTTTTTGAGACAGGGTGTTGCTGTATTGCCCAGCCCATCCTGGAACTTGCTGTCCTCCTGCCTCAGCCTCTTGAGTTGCTGGCATTCCAGGTGCGTGCCGCCGTGTGCCGCCGTGCCCGGCCTTTCCTCCTTTCCATGCATGTCCCAGTTGGTCCCTGGCAACTGGAGCCTGGCTGCCTCTGCTCTGAGGGCTGTGTTTTGGCTCTGATTGGGTCATGCTCCCTGGGCTCCCTTTAAGACAGTCCACACTAGGGCGGGACTTCAGCTGCCACTCACCCTTGTGCCCTTGTGCATTGCTCAGTTTCCACAGCTGCACAGAGCAGCCTCGCACCTGCTGTCCCTAAGCAGCCACCGAGGCAAGGGTGGTTGTGCTTTGATGTGTCCATGGTGGGGGATGAGGGCCTCTGGGCCAAGATGGGCACACTTCCGGGGGGGCATTATGGTGCGGGTCAGCTGTGCAGGCCGGGGTGTGGAGGGCTTCGGGGTGGAGGTTCCTTGGGAAGCGGATTTGCTGTAAGCACTGTGGCCCTGACGCCTTTCTTCTGATGTGAATGGAGCAGGTCATGCCGGAGGCCCAGGTGAGGGTCCAGTGGGCAGAATGAACGACTGGCACAGGATCTTTGCCCAGAGCACACTCGTCCCTCCACACCCACAGAGAGCACGGCAGCTACTGAAGGAATCGACAGCGTTTCAGTGTGTCCTGAAGTGGCTCGATGGTCCCCTGATTAAGCAGGTAATGCCATTTGCTCCGTGTCATCAGGCGTGCTCAGCCGAAGTGAGGCTTCCGGTTAACGTGTTGATTTTCACTTATCTGCTGAGTCTCCACCACCCCATGACCCTGGCCATGGCAGTCTTGGGAGGGGAAGTGGCCCATCAGCAGAGTGTATACATCCAGTGACCTTTGGTACAGGGTGAGACTTTCTTCCTGCCATGGTGGAACAGTTGGGAACCGAGGTGGCTGGATTTCCTGGGATATTTCCGAGCCAGCTTGTTTGCAGGGAGTGGCTTCACGTGTGGCTCGGAAGCCTGATTTCAGCCTGGCATTAGGGATGGGGCAAAGCCTGGGTGTCTGGTGCTGTGGGAGGGCACACGGACACGATAGCTGTCAGCACACTCAGGCCTGCGTCCAGTGGGCTCCACGGCCAGTCCCAGTCAGTGCTCCTGTGCTGCCACCTGCAGGACCGTCTGCAGGACCCTCCTCTCTTGGTGTGCCCAGCATGGCGCCCTGCGGGTGGGCGTGAGAAGGAGCCAGCCTGCGGCTTTCTGGGTTCGGCCTGGCGAGGCTGCCGTCTTCTGCAGCTGGTAGAGATGTTCACATGAGTGCTCAGAGTGCGGGCCTGGGGGCCTTGGCCAGGTCACCAGTGTCCTCTGTTGTTCATCCCGAGCTCTTCCTGAGCCTGCGTCTGCGCCGGCAGGCACCGTGGTGCTCACGGCTCTCTTCCCACTTTCCTTGGGCGGATTCACTCGGCCCTCGGTGGCCCTGGGAAGCAGGTGACCGGGGTGCCTTGTTCCCAGAAGAGGAGTGGAACCCAGGAGCAGCCAGGTCAGCGGCCCTGCATTCCCCCAGGCTGGACCCTCTGCTGCCCTGCCTCCCAGGGCTCATGACAGCCACGGTTTCCTCTTACTGGGAATGTTTTGAAGGAAATTTTATTTCCCCACTTTATTTTTTGGAAGTTCAAAAATTCACAAGGATACACAAGGAAAATGAATCATCCCATGTTGTCCCCACCCCAGAACATAGCCAGTGTGACCTGTTTTTGGTACAACTTTCCAGAAATTCTAAGCAAATACAATAAATAAATCTTTTATAAATGTTTTATTCCATAAAAATATATTTATGGAAATATCTATTTTTCCATTTTAAAGCTAAATGATAGCTTACTATATTCTGCTCTGTACCTTGCTATTTTAAAAAATATTCATAATATGTTTTATAGATTGTTCATGTTATTACGTGAAAATTCTCTTACTCTTTTGTAGAGCTGCATAGTATTTCTTTGATGGATGAACCATTGTTCGTGTAGCACGGCTCTTGCTCACGAACATCTGAACTTTTCCAGTTATTTTCTGTCACAGATGATGCTTCTCTGAATAACTTTGGTTTTGTCGTTTTTTAGCATATACATATGTCTGTGGAATAATTTCTCTAAGTGGAATAACTGATCCTAAGTCATATGTAAAAAGATGTGATTTAAGACCACATTATGTATTGTTTACAAAGAAGTCTATTTAAACACCAAGACAAAAACAAGCTGAAAGTAGTGAGTGGAGGAGTGTAAGCCATGTCAACACTGAGCGGGAGAAAACCTGCGCTGTGCTGACGTCTGACCCCAGATGTCCAGGGGGGAGCAGCTGCCAGGGACGAAGAGGCTTTTCTCCCCCTTCAGGTCTTGGGTGGATCTCAGAGCCTCATGCGCACTAGGCAGTGCTCTTCCAGTGAGCTCCAACCCCAGCCCATGAAAAGGGCATCTTGTCAGATAATGATGCTCAGAGGTTGCAGCAGCCCTCAACGTGCACACACTCGTGTTGGGGCGCTCAGACCACCCCTTGGTGGATGAGCCTCTAAGAGGACCCACAGCCAACACTCATCATCACACAGGACACAGGACAATCAATGGCAGAAGGGCACAGACTTAGAAAGGTGCCCCAGTGACTTCAACAGGTTGCTTTTGGTCCCCCAGCCCCAGCAGTGAGACGTGCCTGGCACACTGAGGATGCCAGGCTCCGAGGCGGGAAGCAGGTGTTCAGGTACCAGGGTTTCAACATGGAGGCGCAGCGAGCCCCTCATCAGTCAGCTGGAGGGGCCCTCCTGCGTCTCTCCTCCCCGCGTCCAGCCAAGCGCAGCACTGCAGCCTGGCCTTTCAGCATGTGTAGTCGGGCTGGCTGGGACAGCTCGGCTGCGTGGCACCCGGCAAGGTAGCTTCAACGTGCCCGAGCTAGGGTAGAAGTCAGGGGGCAGCGTGTCAGGTGCAGTCACGACAGAGGAGTGAGGGCGTGAGCAGTCACACTGGAGGAGTTGAGGACATTACAAAAGTAAGTAAATGAGTAAACACATTCATAGTGACATTAGAAACTTATTTGAACTGAATAATAGGAGAATATGTATGACTTTTTGCGGTATTGCTTGTATCATCCCTTTAAGGGAATTTATAGCTCTGTACGGCTGTCTTAGAAAAGAAAGGTGCAAGATCATGCTTCCCTTTGAAGAACCTAGATAAAAAGACCAAATTAAAGATAACGTAAATAGAATTAGGGAAATAGTAAATATTTGAGCAGAAATCAAGTAAGGGACCAATAATAGAGAAAATAAGCAGAAAAATAGAAGTTGGTTCTTTGAAATGATTTATAAAATTGAGAACTCTGTAAAGACTGGTCAAAAGGGTCAAAAAAAGAAAACACCAATTGCCAGTGTTAGGAATTGGGGAGCCCGGTGTGAGGTGCCGCACATCACACACATCAGGCGCTGAGGGCGCAGGTGACGGTGATTTCTGACGGATTCTCACAGGGAAAAGGGGAGCAAGGGCTGCCTCCCTCTTCATTTCTAAGGGCACAGCAAGTGACACCCAGATTAGCCAAGAAACTCCCAGAAAAATACAGGCTGACGTGCTCAAGAATGGAAACACCCAGTCCTGGTGTGTTGGGATGTCAGACCAGTGTGTGTGCATGTGTGTGAGAGGCAAACGGACATCATGATCCCATGGGGTTCTCGCCGGAATGCGAAGTTGGTTCTGCATTAAAAAATCAAATGGAG
>JAJEJO010002674.1:89065-112361 GCA_020662805.1 Glaucomys volans
GTTGAGAGAAGATGGAGTTGGAAATAGGTGCGATTTTGAGGGTCCTGCCAGGTTGCCCTGTTGCAGTTCTGAGGACTGGTGGCTGTGGGTGGCACAGCCCTCCCTGTGGATGGAGCGGGGTTGGTTCTGAGCTCAGGACACTTTGTTGATGATCTTAGTATGTTTTTGGATTTCCCCACTTTTCTCTTTAGTTTATTTTGCTCTGAACATCATTTCCTACTTGGGATGGCTATTTAATTCAACTTGGTATTTATTGGACACCTGTTTGGAACTGTGTGGGGGACCCAGAGACGATGCTCAGGTCCTGAAGTCAAAGCCATGGCGGTGGGGATGACCTTCCCAGAAGGTGGTGGGAGGGTGAGGGGGTGGGAGAGACTGAGCTGTCCCTCCAGGAGGGCGGGAGCTGAGCACCTGTTCGCGGCCTGGCCTGGCCCTGAGCCAGCCTTCCGGGCCCTCTTCCCAGCGTGCGCTCTGCTCGGGTGAGAGGGTCAACCTGGAGAGCCGGCAGCACAGCCGCTGGGGAAGTTTGAGCATGGGGAGTGGAGGCTCGGGAAATAGAGTTCATCAAGCCAAACAGCCCCGGCCAGCTCCTTTCCTGCCGGGGCCTCCGTGTCACCGCTCCCGGCACCTGGTCCATTCTCCCAGGTGCCTCTCGTCTTTGGCTCAGGTGCGTCTTCCTGGCTGCCCAGAGAAGTCTCTGCCCTCCCTGCTTTTCTTCATGTGCACCTGTGAGGGCCGCGGTTGTCCCTTGATGTTTCGGTGTCCCTGGATCAGTGCCTGGCACAGGATAGACGTCCAGCCAATGTTCAGTGACTGAACAAAAAGCAGAGACTCCCGGTAGGCGCTGAGCCCTGCTGGTCTCACCAGGAGCAGAGGCTCTGGAGGCTGAGCTGGCGGCACCCTAGGTCAGGCTCTGTGTTTGCAGCCTTGATTTCTTCATTGAAGTTTTTTTTTTTTTTACTAAGCCCACCCCAAAATAATTCTGGTAAGTTGAGGATTTAGAGCTTCTGGCTCTGTGGGGCAGACGCAGTTGGTTGCAAATGACTAACCAAATTCATCTAAAATGTTTAGCTTAAGCTGTGATTCGTTAACTCTCATCACAGACAATCTGGTTAGCTAACCTTCAGGTGTGGTTTGATCAGGGCGTATGCTGTCATTGGGCTCGTCCTCTCTTACCTCTTGGCTCCCTCTTGTGGCAGAGTGGCTGCAGCAGCTCCACCTCTCTTACCTCTTGGCTCCCTCTTGTGGCAGAGTGGCTGCAGCAGCTCCAAGCCTGCGTCCTGGCAGTCAAGTCTGCATCTCTAGCTCTGGCTCGTGCGTCTTGGCTCTGGGTGCCTCTTCAGTCAGTGTCTGTTCCAGGGACCTCATGGCCAGGGAGAGAGCAGACACTAGGATTTACAGTCCCACCAAGATCAGAGGCTGTGGGGGAGAGGCGGCTCCGGAAAGGAAACTGGGCTGCTGATGGTTGGTCATGTGCCTGCCAAGGGGCCGCCAGTGAGCGTGGGGTGACCTGTGACCTGCAGGCTCCTCAGGCTCCTTCCTTGTCTCCCAGGGAGTGCTGGAGGTGCTGTCCGAGGCCGAATGCCACCTGCGGGTGTCTCTCTTTGATGTCACCTACCGACACTTCTTTGGGAGGACGTGGAAAAGCTCAGCGAGGCCGACCCAGTCGCTCTCGAGGCCGCCATCCAGGATCGTCTTCAATGAGGTGGGCCTGGGACTGGGGGCAGGGCTGCTCAGAGGTGGGTGCAGGTGTGCGGGGTCTTGGGACATGCAGTCCAGAGTGGGGCTTCCACCCAAAGGGACCAGTGCACCTCAGACCCACAGGAAGGACGTGGGGCAGCAGGTTCAGTGTGGGGAAGTGCGTGGGGGGTGCTGTATTTCCACACATCTGAGGTGGAGGGCAGCTGTCCTAAAGGGCACGGGGCTTGCAGGAGGGACCTGGGGTCCCCTCACTGGGAGGAATCTCGGGGTTCTTGGAGCGATGTCTCATCTGTCATTGCCACCTCCTTCTCCTCCTCCTTCTGCCCTTTAAGTTTCCTTTCTTCTGTTTTTAGATGGTGGAATTGAGACTTAGTGGAGTGACGTGCCTGGTACAGGGGGGCAGAGTGCGGGCCTGGACCTGTGCTCCAGGCTCCAGACCTGGTGGTAGGGTACACACTGGTTGAGTCCCCTGATCCCCAGCTGGCTCTGAGGTGGGCCGTCTGCACAGGTCTGTGTCATGGCCCCCCAGGTGCTGGCGTGAGGGGTGCTCGCCCGTCAGTGTTGGGGGACAGTGAGGGCAGGTAGTGCAGTACCTGAAACCATCATGGGTCCTCGGGAGGAGAGCTGCCCGGTGTGAGGCTGGCGCCTGCAGTGTCAGGCCCTGGGACGAGCAGGCAGGGGAGTGTGGGAGCGAGGTGGGCGGTCGCTGCCAAGGCTGTGTGGCAGTGGGTGGCCCTGGTTAGGTGACTTCCTTGGCAGGTCCTCCAGGTCCTTCTCAGGGACACCGAGGTTTTGTTCAGAAAGCAGCATGTGACCGGGGCCTTTCCCACCAGGCTGCTGCTTCCTCCTGAACCTGGGAGTCCAAGGAGCCCGAATGCACTGGCTCCTGGTGGGGACAGCCTCGCGGTCCAGTGGCCCAGGCAGTTGTGATTTTGTCTTTCTCGAGGGCACAGAGTCGGGCCAGGGAGCCTGGTGTTGTGACGGTTGTGCAGTAGTAGGTCATGCAGTGGTGACGCGGCTGTCCTCGTCGGTACTCTGGCCCCCAGCCCTGAGGCCAGTCAGGCTGCCTTGGGCTGGCCACGCACCTGCTGCTCTCTGTGCTTCGCTGTCACTAGCCTTAGGACTGTGTGTCTTGACAAGTGGCTTCCAGGGCGCCTTTGCAGGGGAGTGGAGGGGATGGCGCCCCAGAGTCAGGAGGATGAAGCAGAGCCCTGGCTTCCTGGGGCCTGGAGATCGTCCGGTGCCGAGGTGGCCAGCTCAGATGAGTCCTCTCACGGTCTCCATGGCCAGCGTGTCGGGGATCTTGTTGTAACCTGATGTTACAAGTGCGGTGTAACTCGCACCCTGAGCACTGTCTGTGCAGCCTGCGAGTCTCCTGGTGCCTCTGACATGCAGACAGGGATTATCCCAGTCTGTGGACAGTGCTGCTGACCTGGCCTGGGGCAGCCTGTGGGGTCAGGCTGTGGGTCTTCTCATTCTCGGGGTGCAGAGAGAGGGCTCAGGAATCCTGTGTGTACAGTGGATAACGACGATGGTGTGACTCTGGCTGTCTCTCCGCTCCCCCCCGGTGGGGACTTCTGTGGGCCGGGCGTCAGCTTCAGAGCACATTGTGTCCTTCGTCCTTGTCCACCTCCTGAGAAGGTCAGTGCTTTTGTGTCCCCATTTTATTTTATTTATTTACTTATTTTTGGAACCAGGGATTGAACTCAGGGACACTGGGCCACTGAGCCACATCCCCAGCCCCCTGTTTTGTATTTTATTTAGAGACAGGGTCTCACTGAATTACTTAGGGCCTCGCTAAGTTGCTGAGGCTGGCTTTGAACTCGAGATCCTCCTGCCTCAGCCTCCCAAGTTGCTTAGATTACAGGCGTGCACCACTGCGCCCGGCTTGTGTCCCCATTTTAAAGAGGAGGAAAGTGAGGTGTATGGAGGTGGACCTGACCCCTGGTCCTGAGGTGGTCCAGTGGTGGTGCTGGTGGTTGGCCCTGGGGAGGCTGCCCCTGGCATGTCCTGCCTCCCTGTGGCCTCATGCTTCAGCGTACCCTGCACTGTCGACTCAGGAGGTGTCTGTGGGATGTGCTGTGAAGCCAGCAGCGTGTCTCACCGTGGCCCCTGCTCACTCCCTCCTCCTCCCTCTGTCCCTGCAGCCTCTGCACAGTGCTCCCCACCGGTGATCCTCACCCTAGTGCGTGGGGCCCCAGGCAGAAGTGGGGACTTTCCTGCCCCTGCCCCTCGGTCCTTGCAGAGCACCAGGCCCTGTGTCAGAGGTGGTCCTGAGGGCGGAGGCTTCTGTCCCTGTTGGGGTTTGCCCTCTGTGCCTCTGAGGTGCCTTTGCTGCCTGTGAGCTGCTCCCTTGGGGGCTCGCTGCCGGGGGACGGCCCACTTTCAGTGCACCACTCAGGCCTGAGCCGGGAAAGCTGAGGTTCCTCGTTTGTGCTGGTGGCTCTGCTTGGGCTGCATGTCGGAGCTGCCCACCTTGATTTGCCCTCCATTGAGGCCAGGGGCCGGGCAAGAAGAGAATGGTCCCTAGGAACTGTGGCGTCCCTGAGTGGCGTCCCGCAGGTCAGCGAGGTGGGCAGGGTGTGCTTAGGCAGGATGGGGATGCCAGAGACCCTGACTCATCCCTGGCTGCTGTGCCCACTGTGGGCAGCAGAGGCCACTGGTGGCCCAGGAAGCATCCTGCCTGACAGCCGCTAGGCAGCGTCTAAGCCCCTGCTTTGCTCTGACCTCCTTTTCATGCAGAATGCAGAGGACAGGCGCTGCTCACGGTGAGGTAACCGGGAGGACTGCCCCCCGCCGCGGGGCCTGTGCTGTGGGCGCTCTTCAGCCGCATGCCATTGGCGCTTTGCAAAGTCCTGTTGGCTTCTCTTAGTGACCGGTGGTTCTGAGGTTGGGCCCAGGTCTGCTCCTGGTTCCTCCCCTCTGCAGTGGCCCTGGTGATCTGGAGTGGAGTTAGCGAGCTGCCAGTAGTAGGGGGTCGTGTGCTGGGCCATCCTGGCTGTCCAGCCTCCGTGGGGTGGAGGGACTGGCGGGCTCTGGGTTTATTGATCCACCTCTGTGCACGCAGCCCTGCGAGAAGAGGCTCTCAGGACAACAGCGTCTCCCCCGAACAAAGAAGTCGCGCCTTGAACCCCAGGGGGGTGCTTTCCTGTAAGCGATGATTCTTGCTCTGCACCCGTGTCTCCTGGGGGGCCCCGCTGGTGGGCCCGGTGAGCAGTCCCATACCTCCGTCAGCTCCAGGCCCAGAGCTCCGCGTCCTCCTCCGAGACCTTCCCTGGTGGAGAATTGCCTTCCTTCCTCTGAGACAGTTAGTAATCCACTCAGCCTCAAAAGAAGTGCCTTAAACCCACCCCAGAGGCTGGGGTGCCGCAATTTCCACATTCCTCTTTGAGATGACAGAATTCTCCCTCAGGTTCATGGCAGCTCTCCGTGGTCCCACCTCTGGTGGCAGGCTTCTTTTCTCCGTTTGTTTGAGGAGTGTCACTGGGTGGGGACTCTGGGGCTTCTGCTCCACAGTGTGCACCGGCCCAGGGCCCCTTGCAGGGTGGGCTGTCCCTGCCCTTGCCACGGGGCTCGGGGAACGGGTCTCCTGTCCTTCGCATGACAGAGTGGGGGTAAGCAGGCGCAGGCGGCAGAAGTGGGCGCTGTCAGGGAGTGAGTGCAGTCCCAGCCCAGCTCCGAAGCCCTTCCCCTCGGCCCCCGGGAGGCTCACCTGCCAGGGCCCCACTGGCAGGCGCTGCGGTTCAGGCCGCGTCCTGATGTGCGTGGTCCCAGCAGTGGCTGCAGCTTTGCTTCTGAGGGAGCCGTGTCCATGCAGGAGCCTCCCTGGCTTGCCTGTTCACTGGCAGCGCTGTCCTCCGGGAGGGCCACCTTCCTCTTGGCTCAGCAGGGACTCCTGGGGGCTCTGAACCTCCAGCGTGACCCACAGAGAGTGGTTTCCAGAGGAGAACGAGCTCTCAGTGTTTCCAGTGCTGGGCCCGGTTGGGTGGCGATGGCACTGCCTCCTGTTTGGGGACAGGGAACGCTTTCGGTGGGTGGATTGGGTTGTGTGTGCTCATGATGGCAGGCCTTGGGCGCGTCCTTGCTTTTGGGTCTCCTCCCCTCTCCTTTTCTAAGCTTTGCAATGAGCGCTGGGTCTGACGCAGCGTGCCTGTGGGCCAGCCTGCCTGTCACTCGTCCCCTGTGGGGTCCAGGCATGTTAGTTGCACTCCAGGTCCTGAGCCCACTCCTCCGTAGCTGGGAGAGGACAGTGTGTCTCGCAGGGGCTGCTGGAGCATGAAGGAGTGTGTCTCACACAGGCCCCAGGAAGCAGCCGGGTTCCGCGGCAGGTGTTGGTTGAGCTCCTGTGTGCCAGGCCACCGTTAGGAGCTGGGTGTGCAGAGACGGACGAGGTCACGGGTAGCGCTTTCAGCAGGGTTGGAGCTCCCGTTGGTGTAGACCAGGGTTTCTCATGATGGTACCCCTGGCAGCCAGGCGTCCTCTGCTCTGTGATGGGTGGTGAGGGCCTGGGACCATCATGGGACCCTCTACTGTGGAAGCTTCTGGCTTTTGCCCTTGAGATTGCGTGTCCTGGTGGAGGGCTGGTCCAGCCACGCTGGCTAGGCTCCGGCTGTCAGTGTTGGACGTCTGACTGGGAACGGGCCCGTCCCGAGGCCTCGCTGGTGGGTGGCAGCTGGGAGGCCCTCGTGGGTGATTGGCCCTCCCGAAGGTTTTCTGCTCAAGCTGCATCTTTGAGCAAGCTCTTTGGAAGGTGCTGGCTTAATTTCTCTCAGTTCTTCCCTGGCCTTTGGGCCAGCAGGAGGGGGCAGGTCACCCAGCAGGCAGCTGGGGACGCCTGCCTGGTGCAGCCTCTTCCTAAAGCCACATCAGCAGAGCCCGATTTCAGTCTTGTCATTGTGGGTGAGAAATGGAAACCCGGCCTGAGGCGAATGGCGTCGTGTTTTTGAGATGAAGGCATTAGGACAGGAGCGCTTAAATGATTTATGAATCTGTTTACCCTGTCGGGAGGAAGCTTGTCAACGCAGATGAGTGGGAGGTGCTGCAGGGGAACCCGAGCCGGCCCTCCTGTCGTGAGTGGCCTTCTCCCGCGGGTAATTGGATGGGCTTGACTTGAACACTTAATCAGGCGGATTAAGTGGATGCATGGAATTGTCCTCTCAAAATGTATGACGTTGGCATTAATCAAATTCCCCTCCACTAAAGGGCCCGTTTACAGGTGTGGCTCGCTGGGGTGCTGTTGGGTCCTGGCCGAGCCTGTTTCCCAGGAGGGCAGGGGCTCGGGGGTTCAAGCTGTGCAGAGGTCTCCCTGCTTCCGCCCGGGAGCTCCTGCCTGCGTGTCGGAGCTGCTGGTCTTGAGCAGGGTTTGCAGTGGTATCTGCTCAGTCATTTCTGAAGCTGGTGAACCTTGAACTCGGCTGAGGCTGGGTTGTTTTCCAGGTCCTCACGGAGGCCTTCCCACACTGGGTGGTCAGTAAACGGCATGTGGAGGAGCGTGCGTCCTCCTCAGTCAGCAGCCGTACTGACGGGCAGTCTGAACTTGACCTGCCTTTCAGGGTGCTGGCTGCCTCTGGGCAGGGACAGCTGCCTCTTCTCAGGAAAGACATGCTTTAGGGTCCAGCCTGGCCTGCTGAGAGGAGAGCGTGGGGGCCTGTCCTCCCGGCTGTTCAGCCTCCTGGTGATGGTTGCTGGTGGTGAGCGACGGGCAGAGGGCAGCCACCACCGAGCCCTCCGCTGCTTCAGGTGGCGCCTTCAATTGCAAGGTGGCCTCTAAGCC
The DNA here is from genome assembly GCA_020662805.1 of Glaucomys volans. Taxonomy (NCBI): domain Eukaryota; kingdom Metazoa; phylum Chordata; class Mammalia; order Rodentia; family Sciuridae; genus Glaucomys; species Glaucomys volans. Next base: position 96,540 of record JAJEJO010002674.1, read on the forward strand.
GGGAGATGATTGTGCTCACACTGGAGTTTACAGTGGTGTTTTACTGCCAGGAGAGAAACTGCAGTGTTCCTAAAACCGACGAGCACAGGTGTGAATGTACAGGTGAGACAGCGACAGAGCGGGCTGGGCGGTGGGCTTCTCACCTGGCGGAGCCTTTGAAGCAGTCCAGCCACCTGTCAGCTGTGAGTGGTCATCATTTCATCGTTTTGCAATAAAAGATAATAGAACGGCGATTGATGTCTCATGGTGGATGTTTAATGCGCCTCTCTGTCATCCTGGGCTGACAGTCTGTGATTACAGTGAACGTTCTCTCGGTGACACCGTGGTAATGACTCGTTAATAGGGGTGCCTCTGCAGGGGTGGCTCTGCACCCGGCCTTGCACCCGCTCAGTCTGGAAACAGCTCCGCGCCACTTGTGAGCCCTGTGCACTGGTCACCTGGCGCCCGGGGGTTGGCAGATGCAGCCTTCGCTTCCACCTTCTGAGCCTGCGCCTGGGTCAGTTTACCTGGAAGTAACTTCACTGAATTGACTGAAGCAGGAAAAGAGCAGGAGTGGAGGGAGCGTGCTTGCTTCACCCGTCTCTTCTCTCCAGTTCCCGCAGCCCCTGGGGACACAGGAGCCAGAGGCCCCCACTCCCTTGTTGGGATGAAGAGGTCACCAAGGGCGCCTCTGTGAAGATCAGTTTGCATGTCCTCCACTGGCTTAGCCCCCACATCCTTCAGTAAGATCTCTGGGTCGTCTTAAAAGACGTTGTCAGGCTCTGAACTGAGACACTTGGCACCTGGCGACGTCCAAGGGTCCTTCTGGTGTGCACACAGTGAGTTCAGGTGCACCATCACCAGGCCACCACGTGAAACGGGTCAGGTCCATCTCGCAGTCAGGAGGGAAGCTCCGTACTGAGTGTTGGCTGGGCCTGGGGCAGGAGAGGGTCAGCAGATGTGTGTGTTTGCAGGGGACTTGCTCTGTCCTGGGCTGAGGTGGCCGGTTCTGCCTGGGGTCACCTGCCTCTACTGGCCGGCACTCTTCCCCAGGGGGCCTGAGACCAGCTGGCATCTGTGAGATGGAGTTCCTAGGGTTGAAAGCCTGGAGCAGAGGCACAGGGTCTGAGGCCGGGCGACGGCCTGGAAGGACTACTCTGACACCATCTTTAGACGCTGGGGAGTGTCTTCCTGTGCTTATTCTTCCCCCATGGACCCCCTCAGGGGCAGTGCTGTACTGAGAGCTTGTGGCATCCGAAGTGGGTCTGGTACCTGCGCCCCTGGCTGCCTCCCCCTCTGCCGGCTGGGAACGCGGCCCGTTGTCTGGCTCTGCCTGGAGCCCTCTGGTCTGTTTTGCAGCCTTTCTACTTCCACACGTCCTTGAACCACCCAAACATCGTGGCTGTGGTGGAAGTGGTCACTGAAGGCAGCAGGCAGGACGGGACCCTCCAGTCACTGTCCTGTGGGTTTGGAATTCTCCGGATCTTCAGCAGCAAGCCTGAATCTCCTACCTCTGCCTCCCAGGACAAGCGGTATCTGCTTTGTTTTCTACTTCTGGGGCCCCAGCTTCCTTCGTGGTGCTTGCGCCTGCCGACCATAGAGCTTTAAGTGTGCTCACAACAGTGTGCGGCAGGCGAGGTGCTCGTTTTATTTATCATCATTATTGTTGTTTTTGCCATTTCTACGCCAGCTGAGGAGCTGTGCGGTGGCCATGAGCGTTGGGTCTGACGCAGTGTGCCTGTGGGCCAGCCTTCCTGTCACTCGTCCCCTGTGGGGTCCAGGCATGTTAGTTACACTCCAGGTCCTGAGCCCACTCCTCTAGCTCCCGTTGGTGTAGACCAGGGTTTCTCACGATGGTACCCCTGGCACCCAGTGGTCCTCCTCTCGTGGGGGAGCCACCTGTGCATTCTGGGTGCTTGGCAGCATCCCTGGCTTCCCTCTGCGAGATGCCAGCAGCACCTGTACCTAGTGACAGCTCACAGCCTCTCCAGACACTGCCGAAAGTGCCAGGGTGAGTCACCCTGGAGGAGTGTGCGGCTCTGGCGATAGGCCACGACAGGCCCTCCGACCGAGTTTTTCTTGGGACGCTTGGGTTTGGTGATTTTCTCTTGGTGGGGCTTTCTTGCTTCGTGGGCCTTGGGCCGAGGGATGCCCCATGTGCTTGGCATGTCTGGGCTGCCGACGCCGTCCCTGGCTGGGTGTGTTTCCTGCAGAGCCCGTGGCTGGCAGCACTGGAGGGCTCTGGAGGGGTGGCGAGAGGCACGGCTGGTCTGTGGTGCAAGCTGGATGGTTGACGTGGTTCCTGGTCCTGTTTTCCAGGTTGAGACTGTACCATGGCACGCCCAGAGCCCTCCTGCACCCACTTCTCCAGGACCCCATGGAGCGTAAGAACCAGCCTGGCCTTGGCCCCACGGGCTGAGCCTGCGACTTTCCTTAGCGTATTCCTGCGGCCATGTTCCTGCGTGTCAGCTGCCCTCAGCTCAGCTCGGTTGTTTAATAGTGTCTGCAAATGTGTCTTGGATTTGCTTTTTGTATATATATATATATATATATATTTTTTTTTTGGTACTGGGGATTGAACCCAGGGGCACTCCACCACTGAGCCACATCCCCAGCCCTGTTTTGTATTTTATTTAGAGACAGGGTCTCACTGAGTTGCTTAGGGCCTTGCTAAGTTGCTGAGGCTGGCTTTGAACTCGCGATCCTCCTGCCTCAGCCTCCCAAGTGCTGGGATTACAGGCGTGCACCACCTTGCCCGGTGCTTTTTGCATAATTTAAAGCTGAAATGCACCAGCCCAAAAGGAAGGCGTTGCTTTGCCAGGAGAGCTGGGGGTGTGGCCTGTGGCAGCCACCTGGAGGGGGAGGCCTCCTGGCCTCTGGGGACATCTTGCCTAGCAGATGAAGCAGAGGACTGGCCACTGGCTGTGCAGCAAGACCTCTGGTTGTGAAGTCATTGGTTATCCTAGCAGTGAAGCCTTCCAGCTGTGCTGACCTGATGGGGACTTTTGTGGGGACTAAGTGGCCCTGCAGGGGGGCTTCCTGCTGGGCTTCTGTTGGGATGTGTAGCTCCCTTTGATTGGCAGGAGAGGCTCCTGTGGTAGGGACTGTCTGGAAGGACATCCTGGAGGCTCAGAGCAGATGCTGAGCTTGGCCCAGGAGTGTGGAGGGGAGAGTGGTGGGAGGTGGATCTGCTGGGGAAGGTGGCTCTGTCCTTGGAGACGTGGCCCTGACTCCCTAAAAGCCATTGTGTGCACACTGTGGCCCGTGGCAAAATATCTAGTAGCATCCCCCATGCCCCTGAATTTGATGAAAATCTTGAGCTAGGGGAGCAATCAGTTGGAAAGTTAATTTTATTTATGAAGATTGCTTTCAGGTTATTTTTCAATTGAATTTAATTATTTTTGCCAAGATTTTTCTCTCTTGAAGTATCCAGGCTTGGGCAGGGTTCTACCCCAAAGTTCCATGTGAACGCCCTGAGTGGGAATGGGGTGGGGGGCAGCCTCCAGCCAGTGGCCCCTCCATCCGCTCCATTGGCATTTCCAGAAATTTGCTGCTAATGGCGATGGCTTCACATGGTCCAGAGTTCAACAGCTTTGACAACGTGTGGACATTCTGCCTGCCTGCCTCGCCACTGCGGCCGGCCTCCCTCTGGGAGCTGGTGGGGATCCTGGTGACTCTCTTTATGACCCTGGGCAAACGTTTGCTCCAAACCTCACCTTTTTCTTGAGTTTATCCTGGAGGGTGTTTGATGTCCGTACCTAGAAAGCTCCCCATCCTCTCTACGCTGCACGGCACTTCCTTGAGCTGAGGTTCCATGGGCCAGTCCTTCCGTGTGGACCCTTGGGCAGCTCTGTAAGAGCTGGTCCAGCCTGGCCACAGGGGGCAGCTGGCCGAGAGAGTGGCAGGCTGGCCTGAGGCTGAGGCTTGACCACACAGTGGCCCTGGGTTGGACCCCCGTACTGCAAAGCAGACAAAATCCACAAAAACCAGAAAGCAAAATGGGCCCTGCGCTTTCCCTCTCTAGGCTGACTGGGCAGGACTCCCCGGTTTTCTAGACGAGAGTCCTCCCTGTGTGGTGGCGACCGAGTCTGTTTCTTGCTGATCCACCGAAGCGCCTTGGCTTCAGCCCCATGTTGTTGCTCTTCCCCCAGAAAACAAGCACATGACCCTCATCGAGAGTGGCAGCCTGCTGTACACGCTGAGGCCACACCCGCCGCTGGAGTCCGCCTTCCACCTCCTGCCTCCGAACCTGCTGGTGTCGGGGCGGCAGCCGATCCCCGGCCTCCTCCCAGCTCACAGCGAAACCGGTGAGGCTCCTTTGGTCCTCTGCCCTGTGGGTCTGTGGGTTCAGAGTCGAACCTCAGAGGACTGGCCTTCTCCGGGTGGGTGAGTGGCTGCAGTCCTGGAGAGCGGGAGCACGGCCGTCCCCGCCTTCCGGGGAGCCAGCTGAGATCCTGCTGTCACTCTTGCCTTCTTTCTGGGAAATACTTTCCTAAAACACCTCGTCCATCTCCCTGTGACCATGGCCAGCACAGCCACCGTCACTGGCTCTCACCCTTACTGTGCCGTGGTTTAGGGACTTCATTGTCATCGTAACTTCTCAGCTGTGGCAAAGTACGTGTGAAGTGAAGCGCGCCACCTGAGCCATCCCTCAGGGGCTGTCGGTGGCACCTTCACCCCACTGTGCAGCTGCCCCCCATCTCCAGAATGTTCTCTCCTCCAGCTGACTCAGCCTCTGACCCTGAGGTGCCCACTCCCCTCCCGGCCCTGCAGCCCATGCTGCCGTCGTCTCTGGTTGTGGCTACTCCAGGGAGCTCTTGCGAGTGGAATCAGGCGGCACTTGTCCCTTTGAGGTTCCTGGTGGCTGCAGTTTCCTCCTTTCTAAAGGCTGAGTAGCATTTCATCGTGGGAGGGGCCACGTCTTGTTTTTGCTTTCATCTGTGGGCGCCTCGGGCTGGTCCTGTCCTTGGCTCCGTGTGGAGTGCTGCCTGGACTTACCTTGGAGAGCTCGCCCCCCCAGCGGCTCCGCGCCCTGCCTGGGGGGCTGAGCAGCTGGCTCCCAGAGTGGAGCTCGCCGAGGCCACGTGGCTGGAGACCGCTGACGGGTGTGTGCTGTGCTCTGGGGTCCTGCCTGACGGGTGGGCGGACAGCTGCCCCTCCGTGTGCTCGTGTCCTGACGTGCTGTGCTGTCACAGCCCAGGGACAGGGCCAAGGGATCGTGGACGGAAACCTCCGAAACCACGACCCCAAATAACCTCACTTCTCGTCAGTTGATTTACCTCAGGATCTGTCAGGGAGGGGAAGCTGGCCAGCGCGCTGGCCTTATGCTCCTTCTGGTTGTTTCTGGAGGCCTTTCCTGTGGCTGTGCTGAGGAATCCAGGAGGGAGCACAGGGGCTTTCCCCTTGGCCCTGCGCTGGGCTTTCCTGGCATGGCCGAGCTGCTGTGCCCCTCTCTCCTGCTCCAGGAAGAGCCGGCTTCAGCCTCGCGTGGGGTGGCTGACAGGGAGAGCGGTGGCCTGTGGGGTGTGGCTTGTGGGAACACTCAGGGTCCCAGCCCAGCTGGGGCACAGTGGAGCTGAGTGTCCAGGGCTAGGAAGGCTAGCAGAAGGTTCGCTGCTGTCCAAGAGGCTGCACCCTGGGGCCTGGGTGGTCAGCTCCGTCGTGAGCCTGCTCTTTCCCCAGCATCCCGAGAAGAGTGGAGGATGAGAGATGGAAAGTGAACTGCACACAGGGCCCAGCTGCGGGCCCAGCTCTGGGTCTGCCGTGGGCCCCTCGGCTTCAGAGCCCTCCACACCCCTTACTCCACAGTCCTGCCTGTGGCTCCCAGGAGGGGGCTAGATAGAGGGGACCGCATCGCCCTGATTCGAGTGAAGGCTGGAAACCTGTGTGTGGCTCTGCTGCTGGGCTGTGGCCCATCTCGCCGGCCTGGGTGTGTCCTGGCCCTGGCCGGGGTCCCTGAGCTCTGCTGTGGCGTGTTGTCCTGCTCTGTGCCCATGCTGAGAACCTTGTGGCATGTGGATTTTAGGGTCACTGTGGTGGGCTTCCTGACCTGTGTTCTTGGGCCCCCGTGTATCCATCCTTCTGTGACGTGCCAACAGGTGTCCCTGGCACTGCGGCCAGGATAGGAAGCGCCTGCAGGCCCCTGTGGAGTCACTGCTTCCTTGCTGGGTGGGGTGGTGACAGAAGCCCAGGTGCCCAGACAGGCCTGTTTCGTTCTCAGTACCTTGTGGGGAGCTGGGGCATGAAGGGGGCTGTGTGGCAGAAAGCGGGGTTCTGGCAGGTTTTTGGCCAGACGACGGTCTGCATCCGGCGAGGGCAGCCCAGCTGGGGTCCTTAGGCTGATTTTATCTCGAGGCCACATGGTAGTCGAGTTGTGGTTCGTTTGTGAAGTGCTGCAGTGAGGAGGGCGGAGTTGATTTTTGTTGAGGTCATTTTCAGGTCTCACAAGGTCATAATTCCTAATGTGAAGAGGTCCCTTGTGGGGTGGCGTCACAGCCAGGGTGCTGATGAGGCTGCAGGTCCCTGAGTGAGGCCTCCTGCTCATGGAAGTCTGGCTGGGCCTTTGAGAACTGGAACCCAAGGCGGGGTGGGTGCTCAGGGAGGAGTGGTCCAGTTCTCATGGGGCCCTTGCTCTGGAGGAAGGAGCCCTCCCCTTAGCAGGGCGGGGCTGTGATCCCAGCGTGCCTGCCTGTGGACAGCCCCTGGCCACTCCCAGGAGGTTGTGGGGAGTGGGCAGAGTGTGGGTGGAGCTTGGTTGTGGCTGGTGTTGACTGTTGGATGAATGACGGTTTCAGATGGTGGAATGGCACTGTTGCTGGGGACCTCAGACCAGCCTGTGGCCCCCACCTGCTCTGCTCCCAGCACCCCTTGCCTCCCTCAGCCTTTGTCCCCTCTCTAAGGTGGGGACACAACTACATGGGGTAGAAAGTGATATGGACTGGCAAAGTGCCAGCGAGTGCGAGTTGCTGCTCCTGCCTTGTGTCCTTCTGTCTGAAGTCCAGCTGCAACCTCGCTGCCCTGGACTGCATCCTGGAAGCCCTGCTCCTTCCCAGTTGAGTCCCTCAAACACATGGAGAGGAGACTCTGCTGCTGTCCAGCTGCTTCTCCTCCAGTCTTGGCTTCCTGAAGGCCACAGAGGAACTGGTGACGGTGATGCTTACGGGAGGCCCAGCCTGCTCTGGCCTCACTGGGCCTCCAGACCTGGAAGGTGCTGACCCCAGCAGCCGGGCTCCTCCATCTGGGTGCCCCGAGGAAGCTAATCTTCCTGCCATGTGCTGTCCTTGCCTCTGTGCAGACCCGGTTGCAGCTGTGGGCATGGCCCTTGGGGATAGCCACAAGAGTGCCTCCTGCCCACACGTGGGCCACTCTGGGAACAGTGGGCTCTGCCACCGTTCAGCTCCCCTGTGGCTCCGACACCGGGCGCCAGGGTGGTTCTTCCTCAGAGGCAGTCCTTGTCCACCATTGTTCAGTTTTCTAGGAAAAAAAAGCAGCCTGTAGCAGGAAGGTGGGCCTGACGCCTCCTCAGACACCGCGGGTGCCTGTCAGGACGGCCCCCAGCAGAGCAGATGTGCGCCCACCTGTCTGGACGCGTGTGTGGGGAGCCCGGCCCACTTGGATGTGCATGGTGTTACCAGGCGCTCACCAAGCTCGGCGCCAAAGTTCCACTCTCAGAGGCTCCTGGTCCTCCTCGTGGGGTCTGTGCTTGTGGAGTCACCTGCTCACCGTGACGGGTGTAATCCCCAGCACGGCTGGCCCTTCCCTGGAGGTCTGTGAGCCAGGGCAGCTGAGGACTCTCTGCTCGCACCTCCCGGCTGGGGTGCAATAAGGGGGCGCCTTCGTCTCGGGGCTCAGCAGAGATGGTGACCAGGCGGGGACGGTGCCTGTTAGTCGGGTGGCCCCTGGAGTCATGGGCATGGCTGAGCCCAGGTGTCCTTTTGCTCAGAACAGCGTGGCCCCTGCAGTGCAGGCTGTTTGGGGTTCGTATCTCCGGCCTGTGGGTGCACGCACGTCTCTCCTGGGAGCGAGAGCTGCGCCCTCTGTTTCAGGGTTCACAGTGAGCCGTGAGTAGTGAGACCCGCGGTGAGCTCAGCCCATGCTGTGCCGTGGGCACTGCTCCTCCCTGTTCAGCTGTGGGAACCCACGAGCAGAGTTGGGGTTCACACCAGGCCTGCTCCCAGGCCCTCTGCATCCCGCGACGCCTGCCTCCAGGGAGGCTCCTCGGCTCTCCCGAGGAGGCGGTACCTTGGCGACCCAGTTGGCGGACCCTGACCTCTTCCTGCTGACCGGTGCTGCTCTGCGGGCGCCCTGGCAGCCATGGGCAGGGCTGCTCTGTGCATGGGCAGAGCAGGACGTGCAGGGTGGCCCTTGCCCTGCTGTGGCTGCAGCACCTCCATGTGACTGCCTCCTGGCTCCAGGCCACTCAGCTCTCTCACTGTAGCTGGTCTGTCCCCTGCTCTGTCACCTTGCTGCCAGCAACGGGGTTGTATCTCTTCTCTGTCCCTGTTTTGGTCCCCTGTGGTCCGGCCTGTGCTTAGCTCCTCATGCAGCCCTGGCCCCAGGGAAGGGTCAGCCCTTGGCTCTGGGCCTCCTGGGTGCTGCAGCTGGTGGTCTTCCGCTGTCACACCTGCTTTGTGAACATGCAGAGGCCTGGGGGCTGGGGTCCTGCACCAGCGGCCAGGAGCAGCGTGCCACCCCTTCTGTGGGTGAGGGGCTCTGAGCTTCCCTTTGTTTCTGGAGAAGTTAAGACATCGGCAGAGTTAAGGTCAGTGCTGTGAAGGTGGCCATGTGTCACTGCCCTGGAAGAGGGTGGTGTGTGCCTGGGTGGCACGGCCTTTGCTGCCCAGTGACAGGGAGGTCAGGTTGGGGTGGGCTGGGAGTGGTCCAGTGGACAGTGTCCACAAGGGCTGCTCTGTATGCTGGGGCCTTCAGGAGTTGAGAGGGTGAAGCAGGGGAGTCCTGGGAGACTCAGCGTTCTGTGGTGGCTCATAGATGTCCCCGGGTGGGGCACTTGTGAATGGTGCCGACGGTGTGAAGGCTGAGAGCAGGGACCTCAGCACGGGAGGAGGTGCAGGGACTTGCAGATGCACATGGGTGTGACCCTACGTCCGCCGACAGGGCCCCTCTCCCCTGTGTCCAGCTGGCTTTGTGGCCAGTGGCCTTGCTGGTCTAGAGCAGAAGGTTCTGGGCTGCCACTGTCATGCCCCCGTGGGTGAAGCTGCTGTGCTGCTGACCAACATGGTACATGTCCTCAGTGGGCATGCTGAGATGGCACTGGGAGCGCTCCACACCCACCGTCTTGGTGAACTTGTGAATTAAGGTGGAGGACAGAGGTTCCGCCTGCCTGGCGGAGAGTGGAGTCTGTGTGTCTGGCCTCTGAGGTCTCCTCTTGCTCTTCTTCCTGGCCCTGCTTGCCTCCTCTGCCTCCTCTCCCTCCTCTCCCCCGCATTCTCCTCTGGCTTGCTTTGCTGGGATGTTCTCTGCTCATCTGGACTGGCCTGAGCACTGGACGCCATCCCAGGGCCCTGTTGGCTGTCTCAGGGCCCAGGGGCCTTACTGCTTGTCTTCCCAGAAGAAATGCAGGAGCTCTTGGGCACTGCTGGGGCCTCCCGCCTCCCTGTGTGGGCGCCTCGCCTGTTGAGAGCAGGGCTTTGCTCCCTCCCTTCCTGTTTCCTGGCTGGGTGCAGGGAGGTCTCCAGCTCAGGGTATGGCTAGGATGCCCGCTCAGCCACTGTGCAGACGGTGGACTTGAGGCCACCCCACTGCAGGAAGTGCAGGCTGTTCAGCACATTCACATAGTCTTGCAGCCCTCCCGTCGTCTGTCCCTGGGCTCTTGTGGACACAAAGGCAAAGATGAACTTGCCTTCTTCCCTGCAGGCCTGCCCTCCCTTCTGACAGCAGTCTCCTCAGCACCAGGTGTTTGTTTGACTTTGGAATTGTCTTTTAGAAACCTAAGACCCAGTGCTTAAGATGCACATAATCACACAAGCCTGGGAAGGGTCGGAGGTAGGAGCAGAGGAGTGCAGCGTCAGCAGAGGAGGCGCCAATCCCTCTGTAGGTTGGGGGTGGTTGCATGGCCTGGTCCTGTGGGGTGGAGCAGACTGTGCTGGGCGCTGACCTCTGGGAGCCCACGATGGTGCTTCTGGGTCGGGACCAGGGCTTATTTCTTGGGGTGCCACCCCGTCTGTGTTTCTGCTTGCTGCGAAACGTGACACATGGTCCTGATTCCAGCTGGTTCACGGTAAGCGTGGTGATGGGGTGTGGCAGTTGCCTGCCTCCTTGCTGAGGAGGAGGAGGCGCTGAGGGCCCAGGGAAGGGCAGTGGGTGTGCGTCACCTCTGCACCTGTGGTCTCCTGATTGCCCAGTTATACAGTCTCCCTCTGGAGGCCATTTGGGTGGGCTTTGAATGGCTGTGCAGTTCGTGCCCGTGAGGTCAGTGGGCACCTGCCCCCGTGGGGGCCTCGTGAGCTCTGTCCTCCTCGCCCGAGGGGCCTCTGCCTGCTACCTCACACAAGCCCTCCCGCGGCAGGTGACGTCCTCCGGAAGCCTCGCCTCCAGAAGCCCGTCACATGGTACCTGGACGACCTGTTCTTCACCTTGTACCCGTCCCTGGAGAAGTTCGAGGAGGAGCTAGTGCAGATCCTCACCTGTGACCACGTCCAGGAGGTACCGTGTCACCCGCGTGAGGAGGGCATCCTGGGGCTGGGCCAGCCGCCGGCAGCTGGTGCTGCTGGCGTGGACGGTGTGCCCAGCTGATGTGGTCCCGTCTCTCCCAATCCTGTGGCTGAAGCAGGACACTGTTTTTGTCCCTGAGCTGGTGCAAAGCAGGTCTCGGGACCCATCCCCTCTAGCAGCCAGGCCCCAGAGGTCCTCCAGCCCCTGTCCTGGAAGGTGGCAAAGGTGCTGTTGGTTGGAGACACTCTCACCTCAGTAGTTCGCAAAACAGCCCTCACCTAAAGCAAATCACAACCCCACGTGGACACAGGTGACCCGGGCACTGGGCTCACTTCAGGAGGCGACTGGAGAGTTCATTGCTCGCCCCTCAAGGCAGCTGAGGTGGTCTTCCCCTGGCTGACACTCGGCACTCAGCCGTCCATGTGGACACATTCCTGGAAGCCATTATCGGGAGCCCATGGGAGCACCCACCTGCTCCCCTGTCCCTGCCCTGCAGGGGGTTTCACGCCCTTGACTGGGGATCTGCCCACCCATCAGGCAGGGCCGTGCTGTGGCCATGGTAAGACAGAGCACAGGGCCCCAGTGTGCTGCAGGACATTCCCTGCTGAGGGTTCCTCCTCCCGGCCCCCTGACGGCAGCTTGCAGGCGGTAGGAGCCGAGGGTGAGGATGGCTCACGTTCTGGCCCCTCTCAGGACCAGGCTTCTGGGGGGTCTTCTGCACGCAGCTCATCTGTGCACTAGAAGGTCTGCAGGACCTTTGCAGGTTTGGGGGCTTGTCCCTTTTTCCTTTGTCCCAGATGCCCGTCCCTGGCCTTGGTTTCCCCACGTGGCCCACCTACAGATGTGCTGTGCACCGCTTCCGTTCTGCCAGGGCCTGGTCCAGCTGCTCCTTGGCTGAAGCCACCTGCAGGGAGTAGGGCAGCCCTGTCCCGCCTCTCAGCTCTCAAGGACAGGAGGAGGGCAGCTGGCCTGACTGGGAGAGCCGCTTCTCGTGCCCCGGGGCACAGAGGGCCTCGCTTTTGACTGTGCCACAGAGGACCGGGAGACCGACGTGGCGTTGCCTCTGTCAGTCTGGCCTGCAGCAGGGTGCGGGCTTGACAAACGGAGGGCAGAGAAAGGCCCTGGGCTCCTCCTGTCCCCTCCCCGCCAGGCCCTCCTGCCCACTGTGTCCTGGGCCTGCCACTCGGGAGGCCTCGAGGCTCTGGGGTTTTGCCTGCATTTCACCTTGACTGCACGAGGCCTGTTCTCTCCGTGCTCGTGCCTCTGCCGGGCACCGTGCAGGGCAGGTTGTTGGAGCAGCTGGACCCCTGTCTTCCTGTGGTGTTCTGTGGGTGCCCTGCCACATAGCTGTCCATCGGCACGATGGACTTCTGGGCTGCTTCCAGGCTGGGCTCTTAGGACTCTGCTGTGTGTGTTCTTGGGCGCGGATCCTGGCTCTGGTGGCATCTTGAGCAGGAAGTAACACGTCCTTGATTGTCTGCAGGTGGCTGGCTGCCAATGTCTCTCTGAGGCCACAGCCTCTGCCCAGAGCCACCGTGGTCTTTTAGAAACAGACGCAGCGTCTGTCCTCCTGTTCAGATCTCCTGCTGGCTTTGGCTTCTCACTGCCCTTGGACTGACACTAGGTGCCTGGCCCTTGTGGGATCTGGGCTCTGCTGGCTTCCTGACCTCACTTGGAGCTGTTCCCTGGGCTCACCTGTGGACGTGTCTCCTTCCTTCCAGCCACCCTGAGCTTCTGCGGTATGCCACACCTGGGGGGCACCTGGCTTTCTCTCTGCCCATGGTTGTCCTCCCTCCCAGAGGACAGGCTGTGGGTGCACCACACAGTACCAGGGGCCTTGTGGCAGGACTGGCGTCTCCAGTTGTGTGGGAACGAGGAGTTCCATCATTTGGTTCCCATTCCAGTGTTCTGCGAAGTCATCGAGTCTTCGATCACATGAGAGCAAGCGGCTTTTCTGCTCCTCCCATTCTTAAAACCTCGCTCTGCCTGCTGTGGTCTCCGCAGCGTGGAGCAGACGCAGTCTGCCTGGCAGCCAGTTTCCTGGGAGTTTCAGCTCTTTTCTTATTTTTCAGAGTGGGTTGTTTGAAGGCAGAGGTTTTGAGAGTGTCATGGTTAATTTTACCTATTCAGCCTAACCTAACCCTCAAGAACTTTACTGTGTTTTTATTTTGTTTGTATTTTGGTTCCTGTCCCCTGGCAGACACTCAGTTGTCCAGAGACAGCTGAGTTTTATTTTCATTATCCAAAGACTAATAGGCTGAATTTAGGTCCAGTCAGCTTGATTAATGGACACTGGAAAACTCGAAGTCACTTTGCAAAGATTGCATAATTTAATAAGCACAGGTGGCCTGGAGGGACACCACTGTTCGTTGGTTGGAGCACCTGTTCATTTTTTTAAAGATGAAGCACTTTAATATCCAGTGGCCACTCTGGGGCAGACTCCATTTCTGTTGGTTCATGGCTTCCTGCCTGAGCATACACCCATGTCCTTCCCCTTCCTCACGAGCCTCAAGTCTCTGTGGGCACAGAGTTGAAACCTGGTGTGCTCTGCCTGTGGGCACCTATTGTGCGTCCCCTTGTCTCGGGGGAGTGGGCTCCAGACCTTGGGGACCTGAGTCTTGGAGGTTGCCCATCTTGAGAATGGTTAGCCAAGCCCTGGAAAGCTGGAGCAGCCTGGCGATCAGGCACCGCGGGGCATGCTGCTTGGATAAGATGACGCTGTCAGCAAGGCCAGACTCGCCAGGAGACTCTGTGGCCAGCAGGCGTGGTTGGGTTAGGCACCCGTCCTTTGCTTGGACTCATTTGTACCCGTGTCCCCTTGTCTGGAAGCATCTGTCCTTCTGCTTGCCTGACTGCTGGAGCTTCTCTGGCCACCCCTCTTCCTGGTGGTGTGGGAGCCATTCCATATCCCTGTGCCTCTTGCAGGGTGGTGGCCTGCTGGACGGCGGGGCCCTGGAGGTCCTGGAGCGGCGCCTGCATGTGGGTGTGCACAACGGCCTGGGCTTCGTGCGGAGGCCGCAGGTGGTCGTGGTGGTGCCTGAGGTGGATGTGGCCATGACACGTTCGGCCAGCTTCAGCAGGAGAGTGGGCTCCTCCTCCAGGACCAGGTAGTCTTCCTGGGATCCTGGGTGGGTGGGGATGCACAAGGGATCGCGGCGATGCAAGCTGTGGGGCAGGCTGGGTGAGGAGTCACCAGGGCTCTTCCCTCTCACCTTTCTTCCACTTGCGCAGTTATGCCCACTTGAAGCAAATTTGCGCAGTTGGAGAAAGCCTGTTCTCGTGCCCTGACACTTTGGAGTTTGCCGTCTGGGCTCCTCCTGCTGTGGCTGCTGAGGGCCTGGGGAGCCCCTGGCATGCCCAATCCAGATGTGTCCTGGATTGGTTTCCCAAGTGATGGAGAACGGGAGGCAGCCAGGGCTTCCCAAACCCACATTCCGCCATCGCCGCGGGCATCTCCTGATGCTGCAGAGGCTGCTGTCCTCCTCAGCAGTCGGTCCGGAGACTGTGACCCTCCTCCACGTGGCGCTTCTTGGGGACTTGGCTGCAGGCTGCTCTGGCAGTTTGGGAGAAGAAAGCGCTGGCTGGGGACTGCCCGGGGCCCCGCTCTGCAGGGCAGCTCTGCAGGGCGCCCTGGCCACGTCAGCAGTGCTCCTGTGCCCCAGGTCCCGGGTGCTCCCCTTGCTCTTACTCATGGGGTGGGGATGGGCACCGGGCAGGCAGGAGAGACACTCTAACGTGCCCCTGGTTTGTGTTTGTGCCCCAGCTCTGGAAACCAGGCCCTGGTTTTGAGAAGCTGCCTGCGACTGCCTGAGATGGTCCAGCACCCGGCCTTCGCGGTTGTCTTCCAGCTGGAGTATGTGTTCAGCAGCCCTGTGGCGGCGGATGGCAGTGTGAGCATCGCCCTGTGTCAGGCCTCGCCTGCTGACGAGGACACTGTTTCCCACTCAGAGCTGGGTGTGAGCAGCGGCACGAGTGAGCCTCTTCTGTGCCGGCCACTCCCGGCCCTGGCAGGAGCACGTTCTGTTGGCGACAGTGGTGCCCCGTTCCGTGTGCTTCCTGGGTCATGACAGCATTAATCCATAATTATGGGGTTGATGATTGCCTTGAGAGATGAGGCCATCGCAGTGTATTTTTCATATGATCCTAAGTGTGGTAAAGCTTGAATTCACACAAGTGATAAATGGCTTCTTAAAATGAAATTTGAATGTATCTATATCACGATCAGGAGGAGGAATCCATAGATGCAGATGAAGAACTGTGGTTCATAGACATAGTTTCATCATTGGTGTAGATTTCCAAACCAGCTCTTCTCAAGATTCGGTTTTCTGTTTGAGAAAGCCATCTTACTGAGAAGGTGGCCCTGCTGACGGCGTCTTCCGCATTTGGGGGTTGCCCGAGTTGCCGGGCAGCTCTCTGTGAAGAGGCCTGAGGACAGTGCTGGGTGAGCCACTGGGCAGGGGTCTGCAGCAGCACGCTGGCTTCCACGCCCACCCCCATCCTGTGATTCAGAGTCCTGACTAGGGAGAAATTCCAGCCCACCAGGTGCTGGAGCCAATCCGAGGTCACAGTTGCCTTGATGAAGCTGTCCTTCCCAGTTCTGCTTTAATTTGTCACCAGAAATTTTAGCTGTGTGCACGCACCCTGGGGTGGGTGGGCCTCTTGGGGTGGGCGTGGCTCTCGGAGGGGTGGGAGCCTGGGCTGCAGGGTACACCCTGGGCTCCGTGGTGGGTTGGGTGCTGCTGCCAGCTGTGGGAGTGGGGCACGCCAGTGGGGCAGCGGTGTGGGCCTGCTCCCTGTTGCTCTGGACTCCTTCCTCCAGTTAGGCCGAGTCCCTGGGCAGCCTGCATGCTGGCCTGAGGGGCATACAGTGCTTCACCAGGGGCAAGTGGCCCCAGCACGGCTGCTGCCGGGAAGCTCTCGGGTACGTCACGGCTCACCCCTTCCTTTCCAGCTGCAGTCTGTGTGGGGTGGGAACTCGACTGGCCAGCCATGTGGACTGTCCCTCTGCGTCGCGCTCCCCCTTCCCCGAGTCCTTTAGGAGTGCTGGCACCAACTGGGATGAGGCCTTTTCAAATATTTATGCATCCAGGATGCAGATTCCTAATTTCCTTCTTCCTTTTCTTTCCTTCTCTCTCTTTCTCTCTCTCTCTCTCTCTCTCTCTCTCTCCCTCC
>JAJEJO010002674.1:112461-174028 GCA_020662805.1 Glaucomys volans
CTCCCTCTCTCTCTCCCTTCCTCCCTCCCTCTCCCTCTCTCCCTCCTTCCCTCCCTCTCTCCCTCTCTCCCTCTCTCTCTCCCTCTCTCTCTCCCTCCCTCCCTCCCTCCCTCTCTCCCTCTGTCTGTCTGTCTCTTTCTTTTTTTTGGTGGTGCTGGGGTTGGAGCCGGACTTCACATGTGCTAGGCAAGTGCTCTACCCCTTAGCTGCACCCCAGCCCCCTTTCCTTTTTCGAGGCTTTATAAAACGGACACTTCAAGTACCAGCAAAAGCAGGGTGGGTGGCAATGCACGGCCGTCACATTCAGGTCCTTGCTGGGCTTCCCATGCTGGGTTGGCTCTGTGGCAGGTCTGGGCACAGTGTCATTTCATTGGCAAAGATTTTGCCAATGGATATTCTTATAATTGCTTTTTTATGGTGGAAAATGTCAGACATAAACAGAGGTTGAGAGGAGCATCTGATGACGCCTGCCCCGCCTGGGCTTGCGTTTGTCAGCTGGTGGCCAGTCTCATCTCCGTTCTCTCTCCCAGGTTATTTGAGAGCATGTCCTAGACCTTGTGGCTTCTCATCCGTACATGGCCCACCAGGCGTCTCCAGGGGGATAGGTGTTTGCACCAATACCGTGGCCACACTCAAAATGGAAGTGAGTGTCTGCATGTCATCCAATGTCCGCTCAGCCTGGGAGGAGGTTTCCCAGGTCTTCTACTTCACTGGGAGTGGGGGCCGCATGCTTTCCTCTGGAAGCAGATTCCTGAGCAGCGTCTCCCTGCTCAGGCGGATGCCTGGAGTGGTTCCCCCCCGACCCTCCCCACGAGGCCATACTGCCCTCTCCACCAGGTGCCTTTCCTCGTTCCTAAGCTTGCAGAGCAAGTGCTCAGACTTGGGGAGATTCTCCAGCTGACTTGCTGCAGACCAGGAGCTAGAACCTGGAGCCCCGAGGCCCTTCATGGATGCCTCACTTGAAATGGTAATCTGGGCAGGTGGGCCTTCTGGGCCAGGAGAGCCCTGGCTGGAAATTGAGTCCAGTTCATGCTCAGTCACCTGAGTCTGAGTCTTGTTTTGGCCCTGAGTATTTCGTAATCACTGGAAAGAAACCAGATGTGCGTGCCTGGGCTCCATCCTCGGTGCTGTAAACCACCCGCAGCAGCGGCCCCTGGTGCTGGCCTGCTGTGCAGCGTCTGCCTTCTGTGGTTGGCTCAAGCAGCGAGAACCTCCTCGTTGTGGTTTGTCTTGGGTCAGCTGTGAGCAGCTGTAGAAGCGGCCCCTTGCCTGGGCGCGGGCCGAGCGCCTCTTCAGGTCGGAGGCCCAGCCTGCAGAGCAGCACTCCAGAGCGTGCTGGCTGGCCGCCCCGCCGACTCCCCCAGGCAGGTGTGAAGTGCTGCGCCTCGACCTGAGCTGCCCTTTGCATCCGAAGACCGCAGCTCCCCTGGGCAGTAACCCAGCCCCAGCTGCGAAGCCGCGGCGGTCTCACTGGTCTGTCGTCTATGCCTTGGTTCATGCTCCTCGCACAGAGTGAGCTGCTAGTCGAGTTCAGGCTTGCCACCTGCAGGGTGCCCGGCGGTGCCCGTGAGGCGGCAGCAGCGCAGCTCCTGAGCTGCTGAGTTGGAGCTTAAGTGTTCTGCAGTTGTTCAATCCGAATTTCCTAAAATTTAGAAATGCACGTTACAGGATTTTCTTGAGACCTTTCAAAATTATCCTATCCCTGTCCCCTGTAGTGAAGCGCCCAGTGAGGTCACCGCTCATGATGCTGATGTCGGAGGTGACCTTACGCAGGGGGCGTGCTCAGCATAGGGGTGATGCCTGCCATGGAGGGGGTCCCTGTGTGGAGGGGGTCCTTCTGTCCTGAGGTCCTTCTGTGGAGGAGGTCCCTATGGGAGCCCCTATGTGAAGGAATCCCTGTGTGAGGGTGACCCTTAATGCACAGGTGATTCTGTACGGAGGTGATCCCCGTGTGGGGGTGGCCCCCGTGTGGGGGTGGCCCCCGTGTGGGGGTGGTCCCTGTGCGGGGGTGATCCCCGTGTGGGGGTGATCCCCGTGTGGGGGTGGCCCCCGTGTGGGGGTGGCCCCCGTGTGGGGGTGGTCCCTGTGTGGGGGTGGCCCCCGTGTGGGGGTGGTCCCTGTGTGGGGTGAGGCGTGGCCTAGGGGACGATGCCCAGCACAGGGAGCCATGGCTCCTGTGGGGCAGCGTCTCTGTCTACTGCAGCTTGCGGCTTTGCTTCCAGACCCCGCAGGGCTGCTGGGCTTGCCGAGTGGGAGCAGCTTCACAGGCCACAGGAGAACCTGTGCTGAATCTTCTCCGCTTCTTCTAATGGTTTCAAGGAAGGTGGTGACTTGTGTTTTAAACCTGTGTTTGATCTGTGTCTTTGAACCCGTTTGCTGTGTTGCAGCGTGGCTCTGTGTTGCAGCGTGGCTCTGTGTTGCAGCGTGGCGCTGTGTTGCAGCGCCGCTCTGTGTTGCGGCGTGGCTCTGTGTTGCGGTGTGGCGCTGTGTTGCAGCGCGGCTCTGTTGCAGCGTGGCGCTCTGTTGCAGCGTGGCTCTGTGTTGCGGCGTGGCTCTGTGTTGCGGCGTGGCGCTGTGTTGCGGCGTGGCGCTGTGTTGTGGTGTGGCGCTGTGTTGAAGTGTGAATTCAGGACGTTCTGACTGACTTTTGAGTGGGGTTTCTTTGTTGCTGTCCCCTCTTGGGTTTAGCTCAAGTCTGGGGTCCCTGGGCCAGCTGCCGAGTCCTGCCCAGCCCTCCCTGTGGTGGTGGGCTCCATGTGCGCCTGCGTCACAGGAGTGGCCTTGCTTCCTGGCCCCTGAGCTGCTCCGTCTGCGTTGTCTTGGGGCTGGGGTGGCGGCCCTGCCTGCTGGCTGTCGGTGTGTGGGTCTCCATTTCCTTTGGAGGCCAGGTGTGCAGCAGGGCGGCCCTCTCCTCAGGCTGGGCTGGTTGTCACCTTGGGAGCTGCCGAAGGTCCCTTGCCCGTGCTGCTTCCAGGCCCTCGTGGGCTGGGGCGCCACGTGGTGGCCCAGCCCTGTGCCCGCTGGCTTGCTCAGGGGGTGTGTGTGCCTTGTGCTTTGGGTCAGTGTGTCCCCCCGCCCTTCCAACCAGGCTGCTCCGGGTGGAGTGGAAGAGGGTGGTCAGGTGGGTCGCAGCAGGCGTGCGAGTCGACTCTTGGGGTCCTGGCAGTGGGCAGCCCACTGCTTAGGCGGTAAGGGGATCTGCTGGTCCTCAAACCCGGCAAGTCCACGTGGGGTCTGGCCTCAGGAGCTTCCGTGAGCGTGCAGCGTGAGCGGCCTCGCGAGAGCCTGGGTTAGCGTTCGCACCTGCAGCCCGCACGCCCTCCGTCCTTCCCCTGTGCCCTCCGCTCCCTTCAGCAGTCTGCATTGGTGTCTGTCACCACCTGCCACACATTGCCACAGACCTGATGGCTCAACACAATGAGAGCTGAATGTCTCATCCTGAGCAGGAGCTGGGCGCTGGGCTGGAGGCAGGCTGTGGGCAGGGCTGTGCCTCCTGCCCAGCTTGGGGAGGATCCCTCTGGCTACTCTGGCTTCTGGTGGCTGCTGGCCCCCTCGGCTTGCAGCCATGTTGCTGCCATCTTCTCCAGCCTCTCGGCTTCATCTCTGTGTTGCCTTCCCCTGTGCCTAGGTCTCTCTGTGCTTCTCCTGCAGGACGGTTGTGATTCCCAGGCCCCAGGTGATCTGGGATAATGTCTCCTTCTCAGGATGTCGGTCACACCTGAAGTGACCTTTTTCCTTAGAAGTGCTATTCATAGGTCCCCTCGTGTCTTCAGTGGCTGTCTTGGAGCCTGTGACAGCCAGATTGGTCTTGCCCTTGGTGCCTCCTCTGGGAGGGCTGTCTGCCCTCGTCCCTGGTGCCCTGGGTGGACACACCCTGTGTGGTTCACCATGGGCTGCTGCGTTGCAGGGGGTGCTTCCTGCCCTGTGCTGGTGGTGGGATTTCCTGGTCTGAGTGAGGCCTCTCCAGAGCTTCCTGGGCGTTCCCTGGAGACGTGTTCCATTTATCTGAGTGGGTGCCATGGCACAGAGCTGGTTGGGGACATCTTCGGGGACCTGCCAAGGGGCCCAGGTGCCTCCTGACTCTCTGGTTCTCCCGATGCCCCTCATTCCTTGGCATGGCCTTCTCTGTATCCCTCGGTGCTCTCCCCCCCCCCCCCCCCGGTGCGCGCGGGTGCGCGCGTGTTTGTGTGTGTGTGTGTGTGTGTGTGTGTGTGCACCTGTGTGTGCAGCCACGCTGCAATGCCATGGCACTGGACTGAAAGTTCAGTAGGTGACCTCAAGGTTGAGGTCCTGGCCTTCCGACCACAGTACTTTGGTCCGTCTGGTCATCGGTCAGCCTTTGACGACCCTCTCCTCCAGGAGTGTCCAGGATCATGCACTGTACCCAGCGTTCTTGCTCTTGCAAGAACCTTCGACTTCCTTTGCCCCGTGTGGTGTGTTCAGTGTCGTCTTCCTGCTGGTGGAGAGTTTCTTGTTTGGCTTTCCTTATGCTCCCTCGCAGTGGAGTCAGATTGGCTTCCGGGGAGCACTGAGTGAGGGAGGTGGTCCTGCTCAGGGCCCACGCCCACAGGCTCAGGATGTCCATCAGAGGCCATTGTCAGGTTGCCCTGAGCTCCCGCTGGGCGTCGTTGCTCTTCTCCTGGTGAGCAGTCCTGGGGCCCTTTCAGACCACACGGGCCTGCCTTCATGGGGGGTCCCCCAGGCCATCCCTGATGCCTGGTGCAGACGGAGCTCCCCTGCCTTAGTGCTCCCTGCATGCCCGGGGCATGAGGCTCTGCCAGCAGGGCCACTGGGTGCTGTGGGTGTGGCCTGGTGGAGCAGGCTTTGCAGTGCTGGGCCTGGGAGCCCTGGTGCCTAGGTTGGCCCAGGCTTGGCTGGAGGTAGTCCCTCCGGCTGGCCTGTGTCTGTGTGGCTGCCTCTGAGTCGGACACTTGGGCATCTTCCCTGTCCAGCCCAGGCACCAGCTGGTTCTGTGACGAGCTGTGGTTTCCATGCTCTGCCTATTTTAAGAGTTTTGTGTTCATAGTTTCAGGTTTTCAGAAAAACTGGTGATTGTATGGAGAGTCCCCTTGTGGCCCACACCCAGTATCCCTGTTAGCAGTGTCATTAGCATGGGGCATTGGTCGTGACTGAGGGACCAGTGTTGGCACCTTGCTACAACTGAGCTGGGTTTCCTTATCTGATGTCTTTTCTCTTCCGAGATCTGCGGGATGTCACCCGCATCTAACCGGCCCGCCTCCTTAAGCTCAGGAGACTGTGAGTTCCTTAGACCTTCCTTGCTTTGATGAGCCCTGGTTCTATTGAGTTATTTATTTTTATTTATTTTTTTTTACATTTTTTGGTACTAGGGATTGAACTGGGGGTGCTTACCCACTGATTCACATCCCCAGGCTTTTTATATTTCTATCTTGAGACAGGGTCTTTACGTTGTTGGGCCTTGCTAAGTTGCTGAGGCTGACTTGAACTTGGGATCCTCCTGCCTCAGCCTCCTGAGTTGCTGGGACCATGCATGGCCACTGTGCCCGGCTCCGAGGTTCTTTTTAAGGGGGAGTGTGTTAGACACCATGCCTGGGGCTGGTGTCTTCTTCTAGGCCTTCTCCGTGGACAGAGCTGGGAAATATGACATGTGCCCAGCACACAGGACCCCAGACATCCTCCCACGCTTGTAGGTGTGTGTGAGTGAGCGTGCACACACGTGTGTCTGTGCACACGCACCCCTTCCTGCTTCCCTACACACACAGCTTACGAGTGTGCTGGCCGTCCACCCTGGTCCCTTCCTGGCTTTGCCTTGCTGCCCCCAGGGCTTTCTGCAGGAGTACTAGAGTGGAGGATTCTCGCAGCTGTTCCCTGTGCCACCTAGACTGCGGTGTGTCCCGGGTGTGTCCCCTTAGCTCCAGGCTCATCCCCAAGCGTGGTGAGGTTACCTGTTTGAGTTGCACTGGGCCTTCTGTTGTTTGCTTTCAGTGTTAGTTATTTCCCCTCCCCGTCCTCACTGATGGAATTTTAATTTTTGAATGTCTAGAACACTAATGTGTTTAAAAAATGTTTTAATTCAAAATTTTACAAAAGGCGGTCTTGGGCAAGCATCTCACTCCTTTGTCTTTTCCTCCCCATGGCCCAGTCCTTGGTGGCAGCCAGCTTGGCTCGTCCTTCCTGGGTCACCTTGTATGGGTACAATTGGACGCTTGTGCTTTCTCAGCCCCCCAGCATGCGGGGGCTGGCGGGCTCCCTGTGCACATCTGAGTGGTTTTGCACCTTCCTGGGAGAGGCAGCGGGCTTCTGCATCCTTGTTCTGGCTGTGTAGTGCCCCGTCCCGTGTCCTGGCTGCTGGGTTCTGGGCTTCTCCCCAGTGTGCTGCCTCTGGGTGTTCAGATGGGCTCCCCCACGTGCAGCTGTGGTGCAGGAGGCGGTGAGCACTTGTATGGGAGCACTTTTGCATTGCGGGAGGTGGACTGTGGGGGCTGAGAAGGAGCTGACCAGACTGCAGGGCTGGGTCGGCTCTGTTCCCACCAGTGATGCCTGGTCAGGGTGCCACTCGTGATTCTGAGTTCTGCTGAGAGGTGGAGCCACAGTGGGTGTCTCTGTAATTATGAGTGAACCTGGACGTTTTCAGGGGGTCGTGAGTGGCCTGGTCACGTTCCTGCCTGTTCTCTGTGCAGTGTGTCTCTTTGTTCTGCTTTTGGTGTGTCTGCCCTTTACTGTGATAAGCACTACAGCTGTTTCCTCCCAGTTTTGTCGTCCCTCCCCACCTTTTGCCATGCAAACATTAAAAAATTGTGTGTGTGTGTGTGTGTGTGTGTGTGTGTGTGTGGTGCTGGAGTGGAAGCCGGGGCCTTGCCCACCAGTTGGGCTTGGGATGGTCCTTGTCACGCTCAGCTGTGTGCTGCTGTCCCCCTCTGGGCCCGTTTCCAGGTGCCACGGGCCCTGGTTTTGGAGGCTGCTGTGGGCCCGCAGCCTGGCCAGCCGAGTGTGGCTGCATGTCTGTGCCTGCCCCTCGCTTTTCTGGGGATGCTCGCACAGTGGTTTCTCTGGATGAGCTTTTGGGCAGGGGCCTGCCCCATGGAGATGCTGTGGACGCTCGTGTTTGTCGGGGCTCCGTGAATTCACACGTGAGCTGGAGGGTCTGCATCTTGAGGGTGCTGGGTGGTCCCAGCCAAGAACAGGGTGCCTCTGTGCGTGTTCACGTCTGTTCTGGTGCCTTCCGAAGTGCTTCATATGGTTTTGAAAGTAGACGGCCCGCCTCACGCCGGTGACCCGCAGGCCCCGGTCCCTGTGCGGTGCCGTGAGTGGTGTTTTCTCCTGCCTTCTGACCTACATGCGTGTGCTTCGTTCTTGGGCTGTTGCCCATTATTCCCTAAAATAACTGCCATCCTGTGACACCCGCTTTTTGAATTGACTTTGACTTTGAGGTTATTAAGGGTTCATGTGCAGTTGAGGAATGAAACAGAGCAAGCCTGTGTCCCCGTCACCCAGTGCTCACACTTGATGAGCGGATGTTCTGGTCTCAGGTCCAGCTGGTCAGCTGGCCTTTCTTGGCTTGTGCCTTGTGCCTCCCCAAGACCTCCCCCGTCCCAGGCGTCCTCCTGCGCTGCCCTGCCTCGGCCGCCCCTGTGCCTTCTGTGGCCTCTCTGCTGCTGCCCTGGCTGGGGTGGGATGGCTGTCTGACTTCCTTCCCAGCTGGGCCACTTCCCCAAGCTCCCTGGAGCCGGCTCACCGAGAGTCCCTCTCCTGGAGGAGTCACTAGTCACTGCGCAGGGGCTGGGGGTCCCTTTTGCCCTATTCTGTGGCCCAGAGCAGGTGCTGCCTGAGCCAGGCCCTGTGGGGGGCAGTGCCCACAGGAGTGGGTGTCAGGCCTCACACCTGAGCCCAGCAGCCGGGGGCTCGTAGGACCCAGTGGGGGTGGGCGGGGAGGGTGTGGACCAGGCAGGGTGCACTCTCCAAGGCGAGAAGAGACGACCCTGCCGTGTCCGCTGTGGCCTCCGACTGACTCCATCCCTCTGGGTGGGAGGCTGTGGGCTGCTCGCCTCCCAGGTTCCCGCTCAGCACAGCTTTCGCTGTTGGTTCGACACCTGTGTTGCAAAGGCCCAAGCTTTGCGAATCCTCGGGCTGGTCCGCAGAGCGGCAGGAGTTGTAGAGCTCTCCTGAACTTTGCACAGGTACCTGACTGAAGATGACCACCTGTTGGGTGGAATGCAACCTGTGAAATGGTGACTGTGCCTTCAGGTGACTCTGCAAGCACCATGCACACAGGGGAGGCCCAAGGACACCGGCGGCCTGGGGCTGGGTGTCCCTCTCCACCGAGGATGCATGAAGGACGTTAGCCAGAGCAGCTGCCATGGTTCACACCCCTCTGACCTGGGGGAGGTTTCGGCTGTCCCTGCTGCTGCCTGTCCCATGGCCTCTGCTGGAGGACCGGCTGGGAAGCAGAGGTGCAGGCGCACCCCCCGCCCCTGCACACTCCACCTGGGGTGGGTTTCACCTCAGTGGCCAAGAACCCAGTGTCCTCTTTGGAGAATGCTAGAGAACACGCTGTCTGAGGAGGCGCTAGGACTCAGCTGGCTGTTCTGTGTGCTGGGTCCCAAGCCCTTTGTGCTCCTGAGGCCCAGCATCCTGCAGCCTGGGCCCCGGGCTCCACCTCTTGCCTCTGCTCCTGGTTTGTGTCC
The DNA here is from genome assembly GCA_020662805.1 of Glaucomys volans. Classification (NCBI taxonomy): domain Eukaryota; kingdom Metazoa; phylum Chordata; class Mammalia; order Rodentia; family Sciuridae; genus Glaucomys; species Glaucomys volans. The sequence continues at coordinate 121,125 of JAJEJO010002674.1, forward strand.
CTGGGTGGGTCTCAGCCATCTTCTGGGTGCTGCTGATAGTTCCGGGTTATGAGGATCGTGGGTGCAGAGGTCGGTGCTGATGGTCAGCCGGGACACCAGTCCTCTTCCACCGAGAGCGGGAGTGCGTTAGCCGGGGCCGCCGCAGCCTCCACAGCGCTCTCGCGCCCGTCTGTGCCTCCTCTGTTATGAGCACCTACATCTCCCTCTCTGTTTCGTCTTCCTTCTGTGACCTGCGTGATGCGGGGACATTCGGAGACACTTCGACAGCAGTTTCTCTTTAATTCGTGTTCAGCTGGTGTCCTGAGTGCCCAGCTCGTCAAAGTTACCTGGCCCAGTGCTGCATCTGGAAGTGGCCTCAGCAGCTGTGGGTGTGAGCACTGTGGGGGCAGGTCCTCCCCTTCTGCCTCGGCGGGCTGTGCCCAGCAGGACTGTGCCCAGACTCGGTGGTATGGCAGCCTGGGCAGGAGTGGAAAGCCCTTGCTGGGAACCTAAAGGAAATGAAGCTCATGAAGTGGCATGAAGTCCTAGCCTGTTGCCATAGAGGACCATGAGTCCCCTGGGCTGCCCTACACAGGACCCCTGATGGCTGGCGTAGAGCCCAGAGATCATTCTCTCAGTTCTGGAGGCTGCAGACCCAAAGTGGCTCCCTTGGGCCAGAATCGAGGTGCCGCAGATCCCTTCCTCCGGAGCTGTGGGCGGGCCTTCCTGGCTCTCGCCGTTGGTGCTGGCCTGTGCCGCCCTCTCCTTGCGTCAGCACGTGACTCTCCCCACCTGTCTCCCTCCTGCTCCAGCTCATGCCTCGCTGCCCTCTCTTACTGGGACGCTTGCCCCTGGGTTCAGGGCCACCCTTGGTTCTCAGGGGTGATCTCCTCTTGTGGGGATTAACTGCGCCTGCAGAGACCTTGTCCAAGTACAGTCTCAGGCACAGGCTCCAGAGATTAGGGAGGGCAACGCCTTTTAGGGCCCACTACTCAGCCCATCCCAGGGACTCCGGACTGTGGCATTTCCAAAGGCCAACGTCTGTCCTGTCTGTGGCTTTGTTCACTTTTTGCTCCATTGATAGGACCTGGCTCATAACTTCTTTGGCATTTTGTATCATGTTTATTGTAGTTTAAAGTCTAAATGGGGATGATTCAGTGTATTTTGGACTTTTTTCTTTTTAGTTTGCATAGATTCAAATCTAAGTTTGGCAGGACAAGAAATGATCCAGCAGCTGACTCAGTCAGCTGTGAGCTGTCCTGAGGCCCTGGGCTTGAATGATCCTCCTGCCTCAGCCTCCTGAGTGTCAGGGACCACAGGTGTGTGTTGCACGCCTGGCTAGCTCATCTAACCCTGACCCCGGAACTCACTGAAGGGAGGAGCCCTTGCACTACCCTCGGATGCAGGTCCCTGACCTTCTCCCGGAGCATGTGGGTTGCCAGGAGCTCCTGTCGACCATGCCTCTTGGGCCACGTGTAGGCTGATTTGTGGCTAGGTGCATTGCCACCAGTCCAGGTGTCCCATCGAGGTCCTAGAGTGACAGTGGCTCACTAGCCATCTCTTCGTTAAACCTGTTAAGCATAAAAATGAAGAAAAATGGGTACTACGTAACCAGCAGATACTGCACACAGAAGAGATTTATGTTGGTTGAAAACAAAGAAAAACAAAACAAAACAAAGCAACCCGAGAGAACCATGAGACATAAAATGAGATCTCAGCATCGCCTGTTTTGGAAAGGGTCGTGGAAGGAGCTGCACGGACAGCTGGGAGCCTGGCTGTGTGCTGTCTTTGGGTCCTGCCGTGACCTGCTGTTTGTGCCGGAGGCTTTACGAGAGCGGCTTGGCCCTCAAGTCCCCAGAGCGTTTGTGCCAGGTTTCCTCACGGGTGGTAGCAGTAGATCCACCCAGCTTTGCTGACACCCTGTCGTTGCTTGGCACCCTTTGCTGATCGTCACGCCTCCAGATGGGGCCACAGACGCCGTTGTTACTCGACAGAGGTTGACAGTGGCATTCACGTGCTTTGGCCCCTTAGTTTTCTGACTCTGTGCTTTCAGGATGGGTTTTAACTCCTTGAATCGCCAGGGATTCAAGTCCCCTCACCCACCACAGGGGCATGAATGTGGCCGTGTCCTGCCTGACAATCTGAAATTGGGCTCTGGTGAAGGATCAGCCTGGGCTTTGCCAGAGTGGTCAGTTTGAAGGCCAGCTACGTGGGAAGAAAGAGTATTAAACAAGAGGCTGGTTCTGGATTTTTTTCCATCGTGGATGTAGAGGATTGTTTCAATCAGCTTTTTTGTTGCTGTGACTTAAAGACCCAACCTGAACCAACTATAGAGGAGGAAAAGTTTATTTAAGGGCTCACGATTTCAGAGGTCTCAGTCCATATACTGCCAGGTCCATCATGGCGGAAGAGTATGACAGAGGATAATGATGATCAGAAAGCAGAGACTCCACTCTCCAGACATAAATTATATGCCCCATAGCCCTGCCCGCAGTGCACCACCTCCTCCAGCCACACCCCACCTGCCACTCACTTAATCCCATCAGGATTAATCTCCACTGATTAGGTTATGGCTACAACCCAATCATGTCTCCTTCTTGCATTGTCTCACACATGAGCTTTTGGGGGACACCTCAGGTCCAAACCACGACAAGGATTTAGCAGGATGGGATATTATCTGGCAAGGAGCAGCTGGAAGAGACTGCAGTGGATGGGGCTGGGACTGTTTCCTGGTCTGTGTTCAGACTGGCTGGTCCATGAGCCAGGCAGTGGTTTAACCCGGAGAGGCCAGGATTCCTGTCACAGGCTTTTTGGTGTGAGTGTGGGATCCACTGTGGACCCCGCTCCACGACTTCCCTCTCCAGTCAGACCTGCAGGATCTGCTGGGACCCCAGTCGCTGTGGTGCACATCAGCAGGCCCCGTGCCTCTGCTTTTCTTGAGCTGATGCTCTGCACACCCCAGGCTTCCCTTCCTCACCAGCTGTCTGCTCCCTGTGGCCCTGTCGTGGTTGGGTTCCTGCACTTGGCAGTGGTTAAGAAGCTCATCTGAGGATACCCCGGAGCTCGGGGCATTGCCTCTGAGTATGTGCCCCCTATCAAGGGAGCCTGCAGAGTCCTCCATTGCGAGCTGGCGCACCCCAAGGCTCAGTGCTGGGATCCAGCAAAGACCTCGGCCAGCGGTATTCTTACTTTTTTAAAGAAATAAATGGATAAAAGTGGGAACTTCAAAGCATTTGGCTGAGCCAAGCCCTGAAACCATATTTGTGAAGGGGACTTTCTTGAAATGTGATTGCTAACCCTTGAGTTTCCTCAGGGTCCTCCTTTCTTTCATCTGGCCAAGGACGGAGAAAGGAAAAGAAGAGTCAATGTATAAAATTTGATCTGACTGATTCCCAGTTTGATATCAAGTCACATCTATGAAGTGCGCCATTTTAAGCTAAAACTTTGCTGAAGAATGTGTGCTAATCATTTTACTTGAACTTGAGTTATGACCTGAGCACGCACGTGCACCCTGCAGTAGGTTCTGCAGAGTTTCTCATCACTAACACCACGTGCCGTTCTTACTCGTTGGATCTGGGGAGAACTGGCACAGTACCGAGGGTTCCCAAGCCTGCAGGAGGGTCCTCGAGGGAACGGGGAGTCCCGGCAACAGTGCTGATCTGCGGGAGGGAAGTCGACGCATCGAGGCAGGAAAGGAGACTCGCGTGGGGGCGGGTCCCTGGGTGGGTGCTGCCCTGTGTGTGCCGTGCCCTCCTGTGTCAGTTCCTTCTTGTAGAACGGAGCGGAGTCCCGCTGTGTGCTGCACGCAGCTTGGGCAGATCCTGCACGAAGCAGCACTGTGGCTGCCCCCCGGGGCTCTGTGCTGACCCTGCCCGTGTCCCTGTTCCCCTCCAGGCAGCCGCGGTCTCCTCCTCATCCAGCCTGGCCTGCATGCGCGTGGTTCGCTGGGCCGTTTGGAGCCCAGAGCTGGACGCCCGCGTTGGAAGGGTGACTTTGCCTCTGCAGGGCGGGATCCTGCACAACCCCTCGCGCTGCCTGGTCTATCGGGTGCCCTGCGCCAGCATGAGCTCTGAGGAGGTAAGCCGCCGTGTAGTTCTTATGTGTGATTCTTCTCCAGCGAGCTTCTAGCATGTTCTTTCATTTTCAAAGCCAGAAGCTGGCAGTGTTGCAGATGTTTCAGGAAACAGTGTTTTTTCACATCACGGATGTGCCCTTAGAAAGACAGAAAAGAGCTGGGTACGTCAGTGTGCACCTGTGATCCCAGCGGCTCTAGAGGCTGAGGCAGGAGGATTGTGAGTTCAAAGCCAGCCTCAGCAACTTAGTGAGGCCCGTCCCAACTCAGTGAGACCCTGTCGCTAAATACAATAGAAAAAAGGGCTGGGGATGTGGCTCAGTGGCTAAGTGCCCCAGGGTTAAAAAAAAGACAAGGATGATTTTGAGCCGGAGTCAGTGTGGACTCAGGGCGGCCAGCTGTGGGTTTCCTGGCATCCGGCTCATGTGTCCACCTCTTGAGTTGCCTCAGGTCCATCTGTGCTGCCATGCCTCGTGCACCTTTGTGGGGGCACTTCTGTGCCACGCTCCTGTTTGTGCCTTGCAGGGAGGCCTGCGTCACCTGAGTCAGGAGGGTGCATGCCAGCCCAGCATCTGACCCAGCCCCCGCGTCCTGCAGCGTGGCTCTCCGTCGCACTGCACTGCCGCTCCCCTGGGGGTGTCGCGTGGCAAGCCCACGGGAAGTGTCAGGTTCTCAGTTGCTGTTCTGGGATGGGATGTTCTCTAAACTCCAGTCTGGAAGGCTGGTGAACGTAGGGAGGGTGGATTGAAGTGTGTGTGGGTCGCACACCTGGCCTCCATGGTGGCCTTGGAGGATCACCACATGGGATGGCCTGGCACTGCTGTCTGCGCTGACCAGTGTCTGTGTGGGTCCTGACCCTCCGAGTGTGTGGCTGTGTGGGCCTTGCACTCAGGGCCCTGCACTCCTGTTGTCTTGTTCTGAGGCAGAGGGCGTACCTGCTGTCCTAGCGTGTCACTTCTGTGCTGGCTCCACCACAGGAGTCTTGTCACTGCTGCTTGGGGCCTGAGCAGGAGAAGCTGATCCCACAGCTGAGCCTGCGTGGCTGCCTCTCTCCATGTGCACGCTCTGCAGCTCTCCCACAGGGTCTGGCTCCAGCCTTGCAAGAGCTGCCAAAAATCCTGAAGCTATGTGTGTGTGCATGTGCACGCGCGTGTAAACGTTTACTCCGTGCACCTCAGTCCTTCAGCTTTTGGGTGTGCACATGGTGTTGGGCAGGAGTGTTCCAGGTCTGGCTGGTACCACACACTGCCATTTTCCAGGAGGAACACCTTTTCTGAATTCTGGTTTCTCAGCCTCTGTAGTGTGACATGGGGCCAGGTGATTCCCTGTGGGGCTGAGCTGTGCCCGGAGGGTGTTCAGCAGCAGCCCTGGCCGCTGTCAGTAGCACCCAACTCCGCAATTGCCACAGCCCAGAAAGCCTGCAGGAGCTGCTGAACGTCTCTTGGGGGACAGAATGGCCCCTGGTTGAGGACCGCTGCCCTAAGCCGATAAGGTGAATGAGATCAGTGGGCTCCTGCGGCCCCCTGGCTGCTCTCCTCTGCCCCCTCCTGATGCCTCGGGTGCGGTCAGGTCAGACTGGTAGAGACTGAGGTTCGCCCAGCCCGCCCTGGGCCAGGCGACTTCCTGTCCTGTTCCTTTGTTCCCTGGACTGTGTTGAGCACCTACCGAGACACCAAGAAAAATGTCCCTGATCTCATGGAATTTATGACTGAGTAGGGGTGGCAGACATTAGCAAAGAAAAATGCAAATAGTATAAATACTCCCTAAGGTCCAGGTGAGGGGTCTTAGAGTGTGTGGTCAGCGGCACTTCCCTGTTGTTTAACACTCCCTAAGGTCCAGGTGAGGGGTCTTGGAGTGTGTGGTCAGCGGCACTTCCCTGTTGTTTAACACTCCCTAAGGTCCAGGTGAGGGGTCTTGGAGTGTGTGGTCAGCGGCACTTCCCTGTTGTTTACTGTGAAACACAATGACGTCATGATGGTGAGTCCTTCTCCCATAACTCCTGCTTTTCCCTGAGCCCATAGCCCCTTTTTAAAAATGTATTCCTCTCTCCAGAAGCTGCCCCTTCCAGGTCTTAGTGGAGACTTCGCTGTTCACCTGTGTTTTCTAGTGCTGCTCCCAGTGTGTCCATTTTAGACCTCGTGCGTCGACCTCCAGTCCGATGGATGCAGCACTCGCTCTGTTACACACTCCTGTCTGTCTTGAAAGGCTCCGCTCGGCCTCAGGTTCTTGGGTCTCAGATTGTGCCGCACGGCATGGCACGGCTGGCTGGGGACTCAGAGCGGCTGGGAACTGGAAATCACCAAGGGAACTAGGGAGAGGGAGCCCCCGAAGTTGCTGGCCTTGAGTGGCAGTGGGGGTTTGACCCTGAGCAGCCGGTGGGGGCACTGAGAGCTGCCCTGGGGGGCCTGCCATCCAGCTGCAGCGTTGCCCACTGGCAGGAACGTGTGCAGGAGAGGTGGACGGGCGTGGCCCAGGCTCTGGGACTTGGGAGTGGTGTTGCTGTGGGAAGCAGGGCCGCAGGAGGTTGTCTGCACGCTGTGGCCTGCACGCGCTGGGCTTGCCTCTGCCAAGCAAGAACCCAACAGCCTTTCTTCATGGGATGTGACCAGCCTCAGAGTCCGATAGTGTGAGCTTTTAAATGTCCGTGAGACCATCTGCAGTGATTGGCACACACAGAGCCTGGGAAAGATCCACTTGTGGGGAGAAGACAGGAATAGGCACGATCACGGAGAGGACACAGGTGTTGGAGTCGTCAGACAGACTTCAGCTGAGCCGCTGCGACCGAGCGGAGGCTTACCCAGAAATGGAGTCTCTTTATCTGAAAGTCAATAGTAACAGTCTAAAGAAGGAAGACCATATGACCACTGCGACTGATGTAGGAAAGCACTGGACAGGATTCAGCCTGTTGGTGACGAACCTCCGAGCAGCTGGCAGGGGCAGGAGGCGTCCTGGTGGTGAAAAGCTGCGTGCTGTCCCGCAGGGTCGGGATTGAGGGAGGGACACCCACTCTCAGCTTCCAGCTGGTGCAGGTCTCAAGGAGGAGGGCATGTGCAGCCTGCTTGTGGACAGCATGTTCCTCTGTGTCAAAGATCCCAAGGAGTCCAGAGGGGACTGAGGAGGAGGCTGGGCAGCATGGGAAGCCGCCCTGGCTTGGCTGTAGCAGCAGCTGGCGGAAGCAAAGTGTGACAGGGCTGTTTCTGAGCCTCCCGTGTGGTGCAGACACCACGGCAGGTGCTCGCGGCGCCGTGTGCTGCAGTCCAGGCACGTGCCTTTGCAGGCGCCATCTTCTCATTCTGGTCCCGCTCAGGTGCAGTCAGAGAAGACCTCGTACAAGGGAGACTAGCGCCTCCTGCCTGGAGGACTCCAGGTGGCGAAGGTGGCAGCTCCCTCCAAAGCCAGGCCGCAGGCGGGTCGGCCTCGGGCTGCGTCCTCCAGGCTGTCTTTTTGTAGATACAGACTGGCTGATTCTGAAATTTGTACAGGGAGGCAGGTGAGTTAGACGAGTCAGGCACTCTTGAAGACGGACAGTGCGGTTAGGAAGGCGTGCTGCGCGATGCCCAGACTCTGGAGAGAGCGGGCAGGCGCGGGGCTGGGCTGGGCGGAGGGTGGCCGCTGCACTCCAGCAGCGCTCCTCCTGGCTTCCCATGAGATCTGTGCAGCCCGGTGGCTGCTGGGTGGCCCGGCTCCCCTCCCACAGCCCTTCTCGGCCAGCACAGGGGTAGCACCTGTCATGGCCTGAGTCGCAGCATGTGCAGTCTCACCTGTGTTGCGTGTCAGAGCCGGTCTCAGGTGCGTGCCGTGCGATTTTGTTCCCATGACGTTCTCAGGACAGCTGGACTCGCCTGCTGGAGAAGTTGGCAGGGGCAGCCAGGGCCAGCGGGGAGCCACGTGGCCACAGCGGGGCAGCAGCAGCACTAGGCGGGCCCGTCTGGATCCCGACTGGGCGCTGGCTGTGGATGTGCTCAGGTGGAAGCACGCACCAAGTAAAAGTCAGTGGTGCACGTTGACTGAAAAATAAAAATGCGGTGATTTATTAAGTATTTTAAGCTGACTCCTACTTGAATACACGCCTTCCTGTGACCCGCACGGTCTTCTGGGATTTCAGCATCACACTGGTTGCTTTCTGCTCTGAAAATTAGCTGACCGTTGCTGAGAACGTGTGGCTGCAGCTAACTTGGCCTTACTGAGGCCTTGTTTTGGGGTGGTGTGCTGTGCCTGGGGGCCATTCCAACAGGAGTGCTGACCAAAGGGTGGCTGTCCTCCCACTCTCCACCCTAGGTGAAGAAGATGGAGTCGGGGACAGTCCAGTTCCAGTTCTCCCTGGACCGGGAAGAGCCTCTGGACACACCCATGGAGCATGCCAACGGCCCCAAGGCAGAGCGGCGGTCCTGCAGACGACCTCCCTCGTCTCCCTCCGGTGAGTGTGGGGACGTGAGTCTCAAGCCCAGCATGGCTTCCCTCAGTTCCCAAGCAGGTCCTGAGTCCCACACAGCCATTGTCAGTTCATAGGATAATCACTGGGGATGGCTTTCATCCGAGTCAGTGGATTTCTGCTTGGGAGGATGGTGTTGCAGGACAGTGTGATGAAGTGTAGCCTGTGGGACACCTTCAGGTGGCTTTCCTGCAGGCCTGGGGCTGCCAGCTCTGTGTGACTATTGGCGCATCTGTCCTTCTGCTCCTGGAAGCACTGTCTGAGACGTGGGGATCAGGGACATCAGGATGTGTATAAGGAGGGGGTCACAGTGGGGTTGAGTGGCACCGGCCCTTAGAGGCCAGCCCTTGCCCCTGGGTGCCTGGGTGGAGGAGCTAGCGAGGACCATCAGCTTGGCCAGTACCCTGTGCTTGAGCCTCTAACTTGAAACTGAGCTCTGCTGGGAATTGGCTTGTGGTGAAACGCAGTGACCTTGAGGGGATAGTCTGCGGAGTCCACCGAGCTGGTGCCGGGCCTTGGCTCCTGGCATTGGAGCCCTTGCTGGCTGAAGGAGCCCTTGGCCACTCTCTTCTTTCTACCAGTTGCAGATGGAAAGGTAGGAAAAGAGCAACGTGTAAGCCCCTGGAGTGGAGTGCCCTGCTCCCCCACACTCCTGCAGGCTCCCTGCGGGCCTGTGGGCCCTGGTGCCCAGGAGGTCACGCCTGGTCTTGTCCTGGCACTGAGGTGCTCTTGATTCTGTCACTTGGGAATGGTTTTCCTCAGGGTGTGGTGTGCAGAAACTGGCTGAATTTAATCTTCTGATGGGTGGGGCAGCCCATCTGTTTCTTTGGCCTGGAGCTGGACGTACTGGCCTCTGTGGTCATGGTCTTCTGGGGTTGATGAGATACCTGGGGCCAGCGCAGTGAGCGCATCCCCCTGCCGCTGGCTCAGCTCACAGGAGCGGCCCCCTCACCTTGGTGGTGCCCCCCAGTGGTGAGGCAGTCGCTGCAGGATGAGTTTTTAATCTGAATGACAGTCTGGCTGTTTTAATGTCCTCGTTTGCTAATTCTAAGATCCTTGTCAGACGGTTGTGATTTGTTCTGACGGGTGCATAGCGGCTGCGTGTCTGGGGGGGCTCCGTGTGCTACTCAGGATGCTCGCGGTGTGCAGCGTTCAGGTGGGGCGGAGGGCTTGCCCATCACTTCCAGCTTATCAGTCCTGCAGTTGGAACATGGAAAAGCTCCTTGCCACGTTCACTGAGACCGCCCTGGTGAGACGCCAGCCCGCTCCTCACCACGACTTCCCTCCTGCGATGGACAGGCCCAGCCTCTGACCCAGATCAGTGTGGATGGGTTGGTTTTGTCCTGACTGGGTTGTATTTTCCTGTCTCCTTGCATGTCTGATGATTTCTGAGTGCAGTCCCAGATACTGTAGATTTTCCCTTATCGGGTGTTGGATATTTTGTATTTGAAAATATCCTTAAGCTTTGGGAAGGAATCGCTCCTTTCTGGTTTTGCTCTTAGGATTTGTTAGGTGGGACAGGGCTGGTTATTCCCCTGGGATGACGTGGTCTACCAGCTGGCTGGCAGACGGCCCGTCTGGCCCTGTGGACACCAGAGCTGCTCACCCTGCTCCTTTCTGGTGGTCCTTGTCCCTATGCTCTCTGTGCCAGTAGGTGCTTGTGGGGATTGCAGAGCCCTCTGTCACCCCAGCCCGTGGGCTTCCTTGGTCTCCAGGACTGAGCTCCTTCTCAAGGGGTGCCCTGTGCTCTGACTGGGCCCCGCCTCCTGACCTGCCAGCCAGTGGGGCCCAGGCAGGGTAGTCGGGGGCGGGGTTCCTTTCCTCCCTCAGGATCGCTCTCCTCTGTGACCTGAGGTCCAGCATCTGCAAGACCATTGTTTTACATATTTTTTTCTAAATTTTTAAAGAGTGTATTTCAGATAGGGCGAGTCTGGTCACCATTGCCCCACCTGCCTGGAGCAGAAGTCTCAGGCCCTGAACTTGCATCCAGGCTGAGGCCAGCAACTCTGGAATGTTCCAGGCCTCTGAGTTGCAGCCATGCAGTGTTTTCCACCTCGCTCGTCTTGGCTCAGGCTTCCTGCCCATGAGCAGGTGGATTGCTCCCATGTGCTACATTTATTTGTTTTTGAGATATATCCTATTTTTTAAACTAAAAAATCCATGGTGAAGAATAGCCAAGGCAGTCGTGAGGAGGGAGACTTTATCTTTCTTTGTTTGCTGACTTTACTGTGGGGCTTATATCTGGATCAAGATGGCGCTGATGCGGAGAGAGGTGAACAGGCATGGGTGTGAGTTGCCTTTCCACAAGAGACTGGAAACCGTACAGCCTTACCACCGTGTGGTTCTCGAAGTCAGAGTCCAGGGGGTCTCGTGGCTCAGATCTCGGCCTCAGCAGGACAGGCTCCTCCCGGAGGTGTAGGAGCCTCCTTCCCTCACGCTCTAGCTTCTAGAGGTGCCTGTGACCCACGGCCCCTCCTCCTCCTGCAGAGAAGCCGCTGGCCTCTTCAGGCCCGCCTTGACTCTGACCCTCTGGCTTCCTTTTCCTTAACAAGGATGGTGTGTGTGCATTGGGCCCACCTCAGGGTCCGCTGATAGCAGCCTTCTTCCTTTGGCGATGCTGCCGGACATGCTGGTAGGTGTGGGGGTTAAGCCATGGACATCCTGGGCGTGGGGAGCACTTACTGTGCCCACTGAAAGGAGGACAGATGGAACAGCCAATCAGTGGTGTGGTGTGATTAGCTGTCCACGTGGAAAACATAAAATTTAGTCCTAACTTCATACAGTACAAAAATAAATTCCAGATGGAATAAAAACAGAACTTTAGAAATTTCAGGAAAAATTAGAAGATTAGAATTAAAAGAATTAAAAGTTAGTATTAGGAGAAAGATTATAAGAAGATTTCCTCTGTGTCAGGCGTAGTGGCGCACACCTGTAATCCCAGTGGCTTGGGAGGCTGAGGCAGGAGGATGGTGAAGTCAAAGCCAGTTTCAGCAACTTTGCGAGGCCCTAAGCAACTCTGTGAGACCCTGCTTCTAAATAAAATGTAAAAAAGGGCTGGGAGGTGGCTCTGTGGTTAAGAACCCCTGGGTCTGATCCCTGGCACCCCCCAAAAAAAAGATTTCCTCTAAATCAATAAGATATAGATTAAACAAGACAGAAAATGGACAGAGGGCATGAAGAGGGATTTCTGGAGAAGAAGTCAGGGTGACTGATAAATGTCTGAAAGATGCTCAGTTTCTCTAGTGATCGGAGAAGTTCATGATAAAACGAGAAACGGTTTCTCCTCCTGTGGAAAGTCCAGGTGCCTAACAGCGTGGAGGTCAGGGGATGCGGGTAAGGAGGGGCTCTCACCTGGGGTGAGTGTGCAGGTTGCTTCCTGGCCCAGCTTCATGATGTCCACTGACCCCACAAACTCCTGCCCCACAGGCGGGGAGTAGCAGCCACGGGGAGGGCTGTCTTCTCAGCCCGAGGGCCAGCCTGCAGCACCTTACAGGGAACGAGTGGGAAGGAGAGGCCCCTGCCAGCAGGCACGCCCACTTGCCTCCTGCGCGGTGGTCCACGCCTGCCCCGGGGTCCTCAGCTGTGAAGTGGGATGGATCAAAGGTAAACATGTAAAGAAGGAAGCTTGAGGGCTCTCAGGACAGAGAATTGGGATGCTTTGGGGACCTTGGCCTGGGAAGGCCGTAAGCCACGGAGAGGGGGAAACGTGAGTGGGTGAGCAGGGCAGCGCTTTGCCAGGAGCAGACTCTACTCGGAAGGTGAGAGGCCGCTCTTAGCCTGGCAGACACGGGCAGAGCGCACAGCCACTGAGCTGAAGGGAGGCGCCCCTCCACACCGTGGTGGATGAAGGGCACTTGGGCTTCAGAGGGCCTGGCGTGGGCAGGGGCTGACCTTAGTATCACCTGCCCTGCTGTGGCCAGCCTTCTGTTTGGCAGCGCCGTGGGCAGTGATCACATGGCTGGGCCCCTTTCAACCATGGGTTTGCTGGAACAGAGATGCAATCCTGCTGGAAGCCAGGCGGCCAGCAGGCACCTCTCCGTGGAGCTTCTCCAGACCGAGGTCCTGATGCCCTGATGGGGTCTGGTTCTTCCCGGCTGCCGCCCTCCCTCCCTCTCCCCATCCACTCAGCAAATGCTGACTCGGGGCTGTGAGCACAGGTGCTCTGAGAGGCTGTGTGCAAACCATCCAGCCACTGCGTGTATTAGGTGGCACGGGGAGGTGGTTGGGGGGTGTAGCTGGGGACAGGAAGTAGTGGAGATGTTGTGCCTTCTGCTGAGAGTTGTTGTGAACCTAAAACTGCCTATAACATAAAGTAGATTAAAAAAGCAAAGGGTGAGGACGGGAGGAGGGCCTGAGAATGACTCGTCTGTCATCCTTGATTCCATTGACATGTGTACAGGATTTCTGCCTCTAGAGTAGAGGCCCACTCATGGCAAAGGCCAGCAGCCTTTTTTCTGTAGAGGCCAAATAGTAAATACTTGAGGCTTTGTGGCCAGGCGGTCTCTTGTCACAGCTCCTCGGCTCTGCTGGCGTGCCCTGGACGCCATCAGATGACAGGAGGACAAACGGGCAGAGCCGTGTTCCAGCAGAACTTCATTTGCACACCTGATCTGACCTGGCCTGCAGCCGCCTGGGCTGTAGCTCTCCTTTCCTCTTTCTTCAGCAGGAGGCACTTCCCATCTCTTCCTGCTTTTAGTACTTCCAACAGAAGGCGGGCCTGCTGTTTAAAGGTCTGGGAGACTCACCTCTGACCCCCAGGACCTGATGCCTTTTGAAGGGTTTTTGGCAACCATTTATATTTCTTCTTAAGATTATTGGTCTGTTTTCATTTTCTTACCTGTCTCGAGCTAACTTCGGAACACACCTCATTTAGAGGAATAACTGGCCTCACCTAGTTTCCAGAGCTGCTGGGATGCAGTTGCCCCCGTTCTAGAGTTCTGACTTGTGTCTGGGCTGAGATTCCTTTCTGGTGTCTTCCTGACATTGGGCTCTTCCTTTTTGGTCAAGTGGATCCATAGTTAACCATGTCACTAGTTTCTTAAAGAACCAGCACTTGGTTTTACTGATTGATTCCCTTGTTCTTTAAGTTTTTATTTTTATCCTTATATCTAAGCAATTTAATTTTAATTCCTGTGCCTCTATATTAATTCCATCCTTTCAATTTCTTCAAGTTTTTAGAAAATTGAAAGCTTAATTATTGCCCATCTATCATGTTTAGTAGTGAAATCATTTAAAGTTCTGCAGTTTTTCTCCATGTACATTTTGGGCCCCTGTTTCATAGCTTTGTTTGGTGCTGGAGTTGGAGCCCAGGGCCCTGGATACTGAGCATGGGCTCCACCCCTGAGCTGCATGCCAGCCCTGCTTCCTTTTCACCCAGAATTTGGAAGTGTTTTAAGTATCTCCACATTAAAAAATATGTGTCTACTAAACCCTTCTTGCCTTTTCTTAGGGAAACTTCTCTGGTCTTTAAAGCCCAGCTTGAGGGTCCTGTCTATGGCATAGCTTTCTCTTCGGCATCCCACGGCCTTTGGAGATGCTGCTGTTTCCTGCAGTTCTTCTTTCCCTGCTATTTTTGGAGTATGTTCATCAGGTTCGCTTGTAACAAATAATCCCCACATCTTGGTGGTTTGAAAGGAAAGGCTGTATCTTCTACTGTTACTGTGTGCTGGTTGCTGCTGGGGTGGCTCTGCTTGTCATGGACGACTGGCCAGAGAGAAGGGACGGCCTTGAGAGGACCTTGTTCTGTCAGTGAGGGGTCTGGCCCAGAGGGGACGCACGCTCTTCTCCCACCTCGCTGGCTGCCGGTAGCCGTGTGCCTGTCCAGGCTCGGGGACTGGGAAGCTCCGCTCATGCAGAGGGGATGAGAGGCAGGTGTGTGTTTGCTCAGCCCTGGACACCATGGAGCGTCTCCCTGGGGAGCGTGTCTTGTCCATTTCACGCTGCCCCTGGAGTCCTGGCCACCATAAGGCAGGGCCAGGGGAGGGGCCCAGGGGGGTGGCCGTCAGGGTTAGTAGTCAGGGTTACTCCTGGACACATTGGCAGTGAGACTTCCTGAGATGCAGAGCTATTGGGGACACACTTCTAGGTCCTTACCTAAAGATTTGCCATCCTGTCCTCCGCAGGGAGGAGCCCGCTTTGGTGGCTGGCGGGATCAGAATGGCGCCGTTGTGCAGATGTGCCGGAGCAGCATGATGTGTGCTTCAGCTGCTGTGGGACCTGCCGGTCCACACGGATGGAACCTGATTTCATTTGGCTTATTTAATTTGGATTTATTGCTGCCTTCGCGTTGTGTTAATATGATCGCCTCCAGCCCAGGTTCCAGGCGTTTGAAGACATTGCCTCCCAAGACCCAATCTAAGAGGCTTAAACAGCCACGAGTGCTTAACTGATGATGGAAACTTTCCCTACTTCAATATTTTACCAACTTATACGGCTCCTGTGGAAGTCTTAACGATATGTGGCTGTCACTTTAAGTGAGGTACTTTGGCTTTCCGTTATGAATAATCCTTTTTATTTTTCCTATAAAATTGCCAGGAGCAGAGGTCTATTCATCACCAGCGAGTGTGCGCAGAGCCACTAGAGGGCACTCAGTCTTTATATTTTGTAAACTTTGGAATTTCCTTGACCCATATTTTGCTTTTGAATGTTCCAGTGGTACCAGAATTTTGGATCGTTTGCTTAATAGCTTTGAAAATAGCCCTGCAGCAGGGTCGTTGGACACGTGCAGCTGTGGCGTCTCCTGGCCCAGGTGGAGTTGCCCCGTCCCCCGCCTGCCTGCCGAGCTGCTATGGTGGAGCATCTTCTCTGATGGGCAGCGCGACCAGCGAGTCGAGCAGCAGCAGCAAGGGCGACTTCAGCCACCTTGTGTCAGTGTGGGATGGGCCTGTGCGTTGCTGAGGAGGACAGCGGGTGTGGTTCAGAGCACCGTGTGGCTTTGGTGAGGCAGTGGTGCTTGTGACCCTGACCCTGAAGGTGGCCCAGGCGCAGGGCTCTGGCAGGCCATGGAACCTTGCCTGTCCACTGGGGTCTGTTCCCTGGCTCCCGGTGGTCCATACGTGTTCAGCATGGAGACCCCGCCCATGCCCATGCCCATTCCGTGGCTGTACTTCCCTTTGTCTTGTCTTGGATTTTGCCCATTTCCCATTCCCATAGTCAGGGTCTGAGGAAGAATGACTTTTTACCCAGAAAGCGGGGTACAGGCCCTTCAGCTGGGTTTGCCTTAGGAATCCCTTGTATCCAGGGTACTGCCAAAGACTGATTCACCCCGTGTTTGCACAGCCTGGTGGCAGGAAACTGCTCTTGGGCATCTTTCTTTAGATCCCTGGGTCTGCTTCCAGGACAGTGGTGCCTCCCCTGCCCCCCCCCACCCCTCTGCTGTGTGGCCACAGGGGTCTTTGAGGCCCAGGTGGCCTTTCCCTGCCGTTGGTAGGCAGTGGCCTCCTGCTGCCGCCCCCTGCTCCTTCAGGATTGCGCTCTCCCCTGGGGTAACTGGCCCTTTAGTTAACGGGAGGGAAACTGGGCGGTTGTTCCAGGAGCCGAATGTTCTCCTCCATCAAGTCCCCTGGCCCCCCTGCCTGCCAGTTTTCTTCCCTCAGCTGCAGGCGTCTCAGGAAGGCAGCTTGGATTTGGGGGTAAAGAGCTGATGTGGCCTCCTACCCAGGCTCCAGTGGGAGCTGCCCTGGGGGCCATGCCTCCACCTTGTCACGTCTCCTGCTGTGTCAGGGCTCTGCGTCCCCCAGGCTGGGACGCTGCCTTGGTGGAGGCTGCTGCCCTGTCCTTGGCGTCTTTCTGTGGCTTGGCTTGGTGCAGGCAGGTGGTAAGTGTCCATGTCGGGCTGAAGGTGGGAAAGCACTCTCCTTCCTTTGCCTTATTTCCGTTTTTCCTTTTTTATGGTGGTATAACTTGGATTCCAAGAAAGGCCCGGCTTGAGAGGACAAATGGTCACTCAGTGGCTTCCTAGTTCAGAGGACAGTCCCACGCCCCTCTCCCCTGGAGTCCCCCTCCTGGGGCCTGCCTCCTGCTCCCCTCCTGATCCCCACGTGCTGCTGGCGGGGTGACTGCTGGAGGAGCAAAGCCCTGCTTGCTCCCTGGGGCACCAGGAGCAGGGCTGATGGGCAGGCTGGAGAGCGCCTCCGTCTGGCTGTGCTTCAGGGCGGCTGTTCTGAGTGACAGCATTCTTTTCTATTCTCTGTCTGATGTGCATAATCAGGTTCACCTCTGTTGGGGACGGGCCAGGGCACAGGAAGGGGCTCAGGTGCATTGTGGGAATTCTTGCCACCTGGACCAGGTTTGGTAACAATCTCATGGTGTAGCCTTTGCCATTCTGTCCATCCACAGTGCTGCCCGAGAACCCTGGCCGAGGAGCGCTCTTCTCTGGAGGAGAGGGCAGAGGCTGCGTTAAGCCTGGGTCTTTGTGAGACTCGGTGGGACACGTGCCAGCCCATCCTGGAGTTGGAGTGCACGCTCCTGCCTGGTCTCCTGAGGCCAGCATTCAGTCAAGTGTGGGCGCTGGGCTTCTCAGAGCTAAACCGAGAGAACTGGAGTGGACAATCGAGACTTTGTTGACAGCGGTTTGAGACTGATTGGAGAGTAATGGAGTGTCGGGGAAAATTAGTGTTCTGACAGGAGGCAGGATCTGCGGTGGGACCGGAGTCTCCCTCGTCCCAGCCATCAGCAGGGCTGCTCCGGTGGCAGTCTAGACCAGTGGCATGGAACCACTGATTTGGTCCCTCTTGCCCCTTCTTGGTGAGGCGTGGCACCTGAGGGTGCTGGTGGCCCCCAGCTGCTCAGTGTGACTATGGAAAAGAATGTCTCTGGGCCCCTGTGCTCCTCTTAGTGTCCAGCTCACATACCTGAACCGAGTCCGGTACAGGGCCAGACGCTGACTCTGCCCCGGGGAGGGAGCCCAGCCTTCATGCACTCTGTGGGGAGAGGCAGCTGCTAATTGGCGTCCTTGGTTTAGCTGGGGTGTCCCCTGGCTCTGATGACCCCTGAACTGACACCCTTCAGGGACTGCATGAGGACAGGTGCAGGGGCAGCCCCTTGCTTGCCACCCGGCTCCAGTGGGTTCACGGCAGCCTGCCACGTGGTTCCTCTCTCGTTAATGTAGATGGGGACACACCTGCGAGTGGCCAGCCTCTTGCTCTTTCACTTTAACCCTGTCCGGGCTGCCCTCCCACGCTGGCCTGCCCAGCCCACCTCCTCTAGGCGCCTCTGTCCTCCGTGGGGTGTGCCAGCTTTCATCAGGGGCTGTTTTCAGGAGCCCTTGGTGTGCTTGCGAGGCTTTGCTCTTCAGCAGTGCTCTCGGAGGTTTCTGCATGTGTCCCTGGGCACGTGCGTCCCTGGGCATGCACAGGTACCGTGCACACCTGTCTTTGTGCACATGCATGCTGCCCTGGGTCCAGCCGGCTGGTGCACAGGTTCCCAGCATACACTGGCCCTGGGTGTGCCGGTGGAGTTGGGCTTCCCTGCCAGGCTTGCTGTTGTGAAGGTCCAGGGGTCACTCCTGAGCCCACGGTGTTCTCTGGGCAGGAGCAGCCCCTTAACCAGTGGCCACTGTCATGTTAAGATGAGAAGATTTGAAAGTGAGTTACTCTGTGCTCTTGGTGTGTTCCTTGGCCTGTGTCTCCTGGGGCTATGGGTTTGGACCCTCTTGCCTGGGACTTGCAGCAGGTGTCTCAGCGAGGCCGCCAGAGCCTCGTTTAGGCTGTTTGCTCTCCAGAAGGTAAAATTGCGTAACAGTCACAATGAACCACCTGAACATACACAGCACACAGTACCCAAATTTGGGACTTGGGGGAAGTGCCCGTGAAGTTTGGTGTGCTTTGGGGGAGCAGCCTCCCCAGCACTCAGGTTTTCCTCGCCTGCAGGGGGCTCGGAGCCCGGCTCCTAAGTGCCGGCTTTCTTTTAGCTGAGGATAATGGAACCATTTCCTGCAATTTTTCCTCGTTACCAAGATCAGCCTGCAGAGTGCTCCGAGTCCCCATTTCAGGTGGAACAAAGCAGAAGTGCTGTGGCGTCTGTCCCGCTTCACCTGCAGGCAGTTTCGGCAGGTGGGGGCTGCCTCGCAGAGCCCTGACCCTGGGGAGACGTGCAGCTGGGTGCTGGTGGGGACAGCGGCCCTGCACTGCTCCTGGTGGGGAAGCCTTCTGGAAACCAGGCTCGCTGGTGGGTCTGCCCGCGCCCTCTGAGTAGGGAGCCCCAGGCTCTGCTCCTGGAACCTTGTTAACCTGGCTTGCAGAAGAGGGCGCCAATGAGCAGGCCCTGCCTCAGAGCTGCGGGTGGGCCGTCCCCTGGGCCACGGAGCTCCCTCTGGCCCATCCTCATCAGCGAGTGCTCACAGGGCCTCCAGCAGGTCCCTTGGCCTGCAGTGAGCCTGCAACACCTCCTCAGAGGATTCTGGAAGCCCCGAAAGGGCTTAGGCGGCCTGTTGGCCAATGGCCCTAGCAGTGCTGGCTTTGGGTGCTGTGCTGTGTCTGTCCTCCTGGTAGATGGTCTTTGTTTGTTGTTCTGTTGTGGTCCAGATGGGACAGGAAGCCGTTGGCTGTCTCTGTGTGGATGGCACTGTGCTGTGAACGTGTGCCTGCCTGAGCGATGTGCCGTAGATGTCCGGGTTCCAGGAAAGTCTGAAAGAGCCGCTTGCCCAACACTTCATGTAGTTGTGGGCCCCGTGGGAACTTGGGTAGCAGAGGCTGCGGGGGAGAAAGGGGAGCCAAGAGAACGCCTGGTGGCCACAGGGGTGAGACCCTGGGGAGAGGGCCCGACTGCTCAGGAGTGTCAGGTCCTGTCTCCTTGAAGAGGAGGAGAGCAGTGAGCCAGGCAGGGCCACATGGAGACTGGCTGTACCTCTAGGGGCAGCAGGAGGGTCACCCTGTAGGCCAGTGCCCAGGGCTCTCCTCCTGTGCTGGCTACAACCTGCAGACCTTTGGGGTCGGGGGCAGAGGAGCCTAATCAGGCTAGGCTCCACTGTCAACAGGAGGTGGTGACCACAGTGGGTGAAGGCCAAGGGTTGGCATGTGTGAAATGGGTGTAGGTGGTAAATGGCGGAGAATGGATTTGCATGGACACTGCAGCCGGCCCTGTCTCCAGTCCCTGTGCTGTGGCAGGCGGCAGGTGCGTTGGCTCCATGGGAGGCTGCTGGCTCTGCAGGTAGCCCCAGGAAAGCAGCCTTGGCCTCTCCTGTGTCAAAGGTACTGTCAGCCGCTTGCTCCAGGGGGACGATGTGAAAGGGGGCCTCCACACTTCCTGGTAGGCCTCCTGAAGTCCAGCCTGCTACCACCTGGAGTAAGCAGGACCCAGGGGCCAGGAGGTGTCAGTGGACACTAGTAGGGCCACCAACTGGGCTTTAGCCTCTGCTGTGTTTGCTCAGAAGAGTCCCTTATGTAACGAAGCGGTGGGTTGTACCAGGGAGCTGAGAGCCCCTCTCTCCCGAGACCGCGGTGTGTGAACCTTGAACCTGTGGGCGCGGAGCAGACGGGTTAAGAGAGCTCGAGTGTCAGAGAGCTGCCATGCGTCACTGCCATGCGTCACTGCCCACATTTAGACCTCGCAGCCCAGGAGGAAGGCGGCAGTGTGTGAGGGCAGAGCTGGGCCCCACACGCCCTCCGCACCCTTGCTCAAGGCTGATCTCCTTCGGAGACTTGGCCGAGCTGTCTGCCGCGTTCTGTGTGCTGCTGCGCCTTGGGATGGCCCTGGAGCTGCTGTGCAGAGAGGGGTCTAGACCCCGCTGCTCTGGGCCCCACAGAGGCGAACGGCTCCTGTGCTTCTTCCCAGGTCCACCTGTGCCAGTACCCCAGGGTCTTGCCGCCACCCAGGACTCACCTGTGGGACCAGGGGTAAGTCCAGGCCTGATGGGCCCACTTCAGAATTCCAGGATGAGGCCTTGGCTGGACTCCTGAAGCACCCCTTGCCTCTTCAACCTGAGCCAGTCTCTGTGGAGGCCCGCTGGCTGGGCCCTTCCCACCCCGTCCTGTAGCTGATCCTGATGCGCTGACTCAGCTGCCTGTTGGTGGTGTCCGCTCTGCTGTCAGAGCCTCTGCCGTGTCTCCAGGCCATGCTGTGCTCTGCTGACAGTCATGTCTGACCGTGGAGATGCCCTCAGGGCTGATGGCCTTTTGTATTTTTCTGGGACACTGAGGTAGTCTTCACCTCTTCCCTCTCCCAGACCCACTCTGCCAGGAGAGGGTGCCAGGGGGCTACTGCACTCAGGGCCACAGCTGCAGATGTGGCATGTGGACACTTGTCCAAAATCACACACCTGCATGGGGCTGGACTTTCCACGTGGAGAGATGGGCTCTTCCCAGCTTGGCCCTGGTGCTTGGTGGCTGTGCTTCTGGAGTACTGAGCTGCCCAAGGTGCTCCCCTGTGGCCCTGGGTGGCTCCGGCCGCACGATTCTGGCGAGGTCAGAGTTGGCTTGTTCTTCCTGGTGACTCTGCGAGTGCCCCCGGAAGTTGACTTCTAGGAAAGCCCAGTGGTCGGTGGCCCAGCCTGTCTCCGGAAAGCAGCTCTAGTGTGGGCACGCAGCTTGGCAGCGGCGTCCCAGGGGAGCATCTGTGCCTGGAGACGCAGGGCTGTGGATGCCTCCTGCCCCCTGCTGGCCTAATCTGGCATGTTCCCTGGTTTCTGTGTCTCCCTGAGTGCAGGCAGGGAGGGCTTCCAGTGCCTCCTGGTCTCGGGGGCCGAGCAGACCTGCGTGGCCTTCCTGGCTCCCTACAGAGGCTGCCAGGATGCCTGCTGTCCTGCTCCTTGGGGCCTCAGTGCCAGCTGCTGGAAGCGAGCATCCCAGGGCAGTGTGTGCTGGGAATGGCGCCTCCCGTGGAGTGCAGGCCC
This sequence comes from Glaucomys volans, assembly GCA_020662805.1. NCBI lineage: Eukaryota > Metazoa > Chordata > Mammalia > Rodentia > Sciuridae > Glaucomys > Glaucomys volans. Next base: position 142,437 of record JAJEJO010002674.1, read on the forward strand.
CTGCTGCCTTCTCAGGGGCATTCATTTCCAAATAGAAACGTGACCCTTTGTAGGAGGCCTGCCTCTTGCCAGGTGCTTGCCCCGCCCTCGCCGTCCTTCTCACTGAGTCCCCCCAGTAGTCCTGCCGGTCAGTTGTCATTTTCATCCTTTTTTTACAGGTAAGGGGACTGAGGTGAAAGGCTGGCCGGCCTTCACAGGGTCACATGATAAAGAGGGTGGGATGGTCTGTCTCCCGTGGCGGCTGCCCGGGCAGTCACTGCCTTGGCAGGAGGCTCACTGGGCAGGGACACCAGTGGCTGGATCAGAGGGGACCTTGGAAGTGTCCAGTCCAGGGGTGGGAGTGGAACCCAGGGGTCTAGCCCTGTCCACCCTGGAGTGGAGGCTCTTACCTCATCTGCTTGCTTTTCCTTGTTGGTATATTTTTATTCCACCTGTCACCTGGGAGAGACCCAGAGCCGTGCTCTGTGGCGAGTGGGGGATCGGGAGAGGCTCTCGGTGCAGCAGCCTCTGACCAGCAGCCGCTGTCCAGCAGCCTGCTGTCGTTCCCTTCTGGGGCGGATCCGGTGTCCGCGGCTCCCTGGGCTAGTGCCGCGTGCGTGGTTGCATGCTGTGTGTGTCGGGGCTTCATTAGTTGATAGGGGTTCTCTTGCCTTCCAGTTGTCACTTTCCCAGCTGGTGACATCCCCACAGTCCCCGGCTCCTTGCCGCTCAGCCAGAGCCACTCCACGGTCACCTGAGGACTCCCAGCCCCAGGCAGTAAGTGCCCCGTCTTGCCTCCTGCCTCCCGCCTCCCCTCGCACGTGGGCCTCCGTGCCTTGCAACCGCGGGCAAGCCTTGGATTTTTGAGCCATGTGGTCCTTGGTTAGGTGATGAGGACCTCCGTAGGCTCTGTGATGTGGGCTGTGGGGTGGGTGGGGTGGCCTCTGCGTCTCTCTGTGCTTCTTGTGGCCACCATTCTGTCCACCATTCTTTCTGGAGACTGGGGAGAGGTGTGGTTCTGGCCACAGCGCTTGGTGCAGGCTGCCCTTCCCTGAGCCAGCGGAGCCAGCTGCCGGCGGGGTCTGTGTGTGGAAGGAGGAGGGGGTGGCGTGTGGGGCTGGGCGGGCCTCGTGCATCCGCGGCCCTTTCTTGCCGCTAAGGGAGGGTTCAGTTGGAGGGGAGATAGACTCTGTGCTGACCCTGGCCACGGGGGTTCCTGTAGAGCTGGTCCAGAGCTGGCCGGCCGCCTGCAGACTGCACCTCTGGTCTCGCACTGGTGCGTAGAGGAAAGCAGTTCTTCTGGCCACCCGTTAGCAGACACTCTCGCGCTGCCTGCTCTGAAATGCCCCTGCAGCCCACCTATGTGTGAAGTGACTGCTGTTTTCTGAGTCCCGCCCGAGACATGGTGTGTGGGCTGTCCCTGCTCAGCGGAAGCTTCCAGTGTGACCCAACGGAGAGGGTGATTGGGGTCCCACACCTCCCCACCCAGACACCCTGCCTCAGAGCAAGAAACTGGAAAATTCAGGACACACAGGGGCCAGAGCAATGCCCAGGCACGCTGGCCAGCTCTGAGGTTTGAAGGAAGCCTCCTCTTTCTGTCCCATAAGCGTCTTTGACGTTAACTTGCCGTCTCAGGCATCAGATGCCCCCTGTGGTTCGACTTGTTCATGAACTTGATGGTCCTTCCTCACAGCTTCTTGACTCACAGATCACCGCACGGAACAGAGGAGGCACAGTTAGGGTTTTGGATAAAAAACAATGTTGTGGCATCCGTATGTCCCAAGTTAGGTGGAGCCTGCTGACACTCAAGTCTGCTCATTGCTCACCTGTGCTACCTGCAGCGAGCCTCCTGCACTCGTGGAGGGGAAGGCTGCCAGCCCTGTGAGGCCATGCAGCCATCCACCCCATGGAGCCAAGCCTCCTTGGTAGCTGCAGGATGGGGCCCCTCTGGCCTCCCCTGGAGGCCTGTTTTGTCCAGCAGGAGTTCCCGTTGGAGGGCAGGGTCTCTCATCTGGAAGCCGACCTGAGTCAGACTCCCTTGGGGCTGGAAACGCCCGTGGCTGAGCCCTTACAGGAGCTGCCGTTCACCCCGCTGCACGCCCCCATCGTCGCGGGAGCCCAGCCCAGGAGGTGAGGTGTGGCTCCAGGAGGGGTGGGGCCAGCAGTGCCGCCTGCCACCCTGCCTTCGAGGCCGCTCTCTGCAGAGGTGTGTCTCTTCCTTCCTCTCCCGGGCTGGCTGAGGACCTGTCTGTTTCAGGGCTGGAAGCCAGCTCTCCAGAGCCACCCTGGCTCTCCTGCAGTCCTCTGGCTTTCCTGAGATCCTGGACGCCGGCAAGCGGCCTGCTGAAGCCGTCAGCCCTGCCGATCCCGTGCACTTCAGCCCTCAGAGGGAGGAAGCAGACTGTCGACAGAGCAATGAGATAGTGCTCCAGTTTCTTGCCTTCAGCAGGTAGCTGCCGTTTCCTGTCCGTCCCGCCCTGCTTCCTTGTGCTGAGGAGCAGCTCTCTGTGGCTCTGGCCGGGCAGACACCGTGTTCAGGTCTTGTTGGATCGAGCAGTGCTGTTTTTCATATTAATTAATTAATTTGTTCTTTTTTTTTAAAAAAATCAATCAGCACATACTTCTATGTGTTTCTGGGGTGCAGTGTGATAATTTGATATGTGTATACATGGTGTAATGATCAAATCAGGTAATTATTTCCATCTCCTTAAAGCTTTATCCTTTTTTTGTGCTGGGAACCTTTGAACTGCCATCTGTTTTTACTTTTATTTTGGCTGGGACCCACCCAGAACCATCCTGAATGCCAGGAAGCCTGCTTTGCCCAGGCTTCTCTCCTTAATTAAAATGTGTGTGACGTTTGCCTGATTCTCAGACGTTAGAGTCGCTCACAGTGCAGGATCTTCAAGCCAGGAGGGTCCCTGTGCCTGGTGTGGCTGCTGTGCTCCTGGCTCCTGCGATCACAGTGCAGCTGTTCCTGGTGACCAAGCAGCTCCTACACCAGGTCCCAGTGGCTGTCTCCCTGTCCCACAAGTGCGTCACGCCAGGCCCTCTGCTGTGGACGCCTGATTAACCAGAGCTCTTTTTGGATTCAGGGTGTCCCAGGACCCCCGAGGAACTCCGTGGCCCAAGACTGTGTACTTCACCTTCCAGTTCTACCGCTTCCCGCCTGCCACGACGCCACGGCTGCAGCTGGTCGAGCTGGCTGGGATGGGGAAGACGGGCTCTGGCTCCCTGTCCCATGTCCTTGTTCCCATTAGCAAAGATGGCTCCTTTGACACTGGTAAGTGCTATGCAGGCGACTGGAGCCTGCCCTGAGTTTCCTGTGTGCATGTCGTCGTTGACAGCGCCCATAGGCGCAGCCCGCGTGCCCGCACTGACCAGCTGCACCCACCCTGGGCCTCCCCCCCAGACGTTTTAAGTTCATTTGTAAATATTTTCTTACATTTCACCACAAAACTAAAGAATCTTGAAAAACACAAACTTACGCTGTAGTTTTACTATGCTGTAGGAAAAGTAATTCCTTGATGCCATCAAACGTCTAGCCAATGTTAATATTTCCTCAGTGACTTTGTGATTTTTAAAATATTTAACAAACTCCTGTCTGCGCGTTGCAGTGGGTGGACCCTGTGCCCTGCCCTGTGCCCTGCGTCCGCAGTGGCTGCCGCCATCCCTGTCTCTGTCTTTCATCCTTCTTTGTGGAAGAGTTATCCCGCAGAGCGTCCATCCCAGTCTGGGTTTTGTTTGGGCCCTGAAGTCAAGGGTCTCCTGTCCCCGCTCCCTGCGTTGGAGCTCAATGTGTGGTGGTGCGTGGTCCGTTTTCGTCAAGGGTTCCCTGTGTGGGTGACGAGGACTCTGCCTCTGCAGCACTGGGCCACCGTCGCTGCTCCCTCTGGCACAGCAGCAGCCATCACGATGTCGCCTGCTCTCAGCCGGGGTCTGAGGGTGCTCAAGGCCACATCCTGCTTTAGAACACCTCTGCGTGCCAGCCGGGTGCTTCCCGTCAGCCTTCCGTCACTGTGACAAAATACCCGAGAACAACTTAGAAGAGGAAAGGTTTATTTTGGCTCACGGTTTCAGGGATTTCTGAGCATGGCTGGCTGCTCCATTGCTTTGGGCCTGAGGTGAGGCAAAGCCTCATGGCAGAAGCACAGAGCAGAGGAGTTGCTCACCTCTTGGAAGCCAGGAAGCAGGGAGAGAAACAGGAAGGGGCTGGGGACAAGAGACGCCCTCTGAGAGCTTACCCACCGGCGACCTGCTTCCTCCAGCTTGGCCCCACATCCTGCAGCTCCCGGTAGTTGGTTCAGTTATGAACCGTGAGTGGATTGTCCACTGAGGAGTCAGAGCTCTCCTGGTCCAGTCAGTTGTCCAGATCCCCACCTCTGAATGCTGCTGCACTGGGGACCAAGCCTGCAGCAGGAGCCTTTCAGGGGCATCCCAGATCCAGACCGCGGTCCTTCTGTAACCGAGGCTTCCCCTCATCCGCTGGTCACCTGGAGGTGTGGTTGGTACAGGAAAGGCGGCTATGATAACGTGTCCTCCAGAGGTGGAGACCAGGGGCTTTTTCCCTTCTGGTTTTATTGTAGACGAGTGGATGGAGACCACAGTGGATGGAGCATGCCTGACGTGACTGTTTATTGACGGTGGCTTTCCCATCTTTGGTTGGTGACATGTCTCATAAGGGACCAAGCTGGGCTCTGACTGCCACTGTGTCCTGAGGTGGGCAGTGGAGGGCGGGAAGAGTCACGCTCAGATTCTGATGCCGCAGGAAGCAGTTCAACAGCATCAGCGTCGACAGGAGACAAGGGCGAATGCAGTGCTGGGGGTCCTGGGCCCCCAGGAGGCTCTTGGATAATAACCAGGCAGGCAGTTTCCTGGGACAGTGACTGGATCCCTGAGCTTCCCACATAGCCTCCAGGAAAGGCAAATGGGTGGCTTTTTGTGGAGGTGACCCACAAACCCGCAGTTGTAAGTGGTTTGGCACAGCTGTCGGTACCTGATGGCTCAGACAGACGCATGCTCAGGAGAGTGTTATGAAATGTAGTTCAGAAGATGATCCAGGAGAACTTCACGTCCTGTCTGGAGGGCGTGCGCCCTGTGCAAGCATGCCTGGGAACCTAGAAGCCCTGACATGTACGTTCTAGGCCACCAAGTGGGTGTCGCCCTCTCCCAAGAGAATCACTATCAAATCTCATTTTATGGTGTCTTCTGACCACAGTGCCCCAAGGTTGGGAATTCGCTCCTCCAAACAGTCTGAACTAGGAACTACTAACTCTAAACTTTAATTTAAAAAAAAAAAACCACACTTTTTATGATGGGTCAATGAAGAAATCAAAATAGAAGTGACTTATTATTTAAGACTAAATGAAAAGCTCCTGTTGTGAGATGCAAGTGGCCCTTACGGCAAAGGCACGGTTTTGGGAGCTGTGCTGGGGAGAATAAGGACAGCTCTAATCGTTCAACTCTGCAGGTGTCGGGGAGGAAACAGACTCAGTAAAGTGGAAGGAAAGGAGTTTGGACATGAGGTAAATAGGTAGAAAACACGCCATTGGAAGGGCCAGGCAGGCAGTTGGCACTGTGGGGGGTCAGCAGGCAGCACCCCCAGGTCCTGTCCAAGGTCAGCATCAGCTGAGTGGGAGGGGGAAGCGCAGGTCACACTTTTCTTTATATGGTGTTTACTTAGCACACTGCACTCGTGGGAGCACGAGAGCCCCCTGCACCTGTGGGGGCCCGTCCTGAGCTGGACTGGCTGACGCTGGTGGAGCTTCACAGCATGCACACCCTGGGTCAGCTCGGCCTCAGCGCCTCAGACCAGCCTGCTGCGGACCTGAAGGTGGGGTGGAGGAGGCCAAGCCCCCGCCCCATCCCTCTCCTTGCCCCGCGGGATGAACCTGGGCTGGGTTGAGAGGGCCGTGGAGGCTCAGCCAGGGGAGGAGGTCTTGACTCACTGACCCTAACCGCTAGGTTTGCAGCCGCGCCTCTGGTTGGCTGCTGTCCTTGGGCAGAGAGCAGTCACCACCAGGGCAGCCATCCCTCCAGGGATCACTTCTCCCAAACCAGCCGCCTTTCCTTGGCTGATCCTCAGTGACCTGTTCCCAGAAGGCTGGAAACAGATCAGAATTATGCTTTGGTCTCGGGGCTGCTCTGCCTGCTGCTGAAGCCTTGTCCTGTCCACTCGCATTCCAGGTCTGTCCTGTCTTGATCCAGTGTAGCTCATCAGAGGTTCTGCATGGAGGGTAAATGGTGGCCAACCCTTTAGAGATGCTCCTGATTGGAATGAATTTCCATGCTGATTTCCCAGACAGAAATTAAAGTCCCCAAATTTAAATGTCTTTACAGGTTGATGTCAAAAGAAATTAAAGTCCAAAATCAAATTTTCTTGTCATTCTCAATTAAATTCAAAGTCCAAAATTCTTAAGTTTAAGTCCAAAAAAAAAAAAAAAAAAAAAAAAAAAAGCAGACATTTGTTTTCCAGTTTCCGCAGAGCTGAGTCTCAGCCACAGGTGGCTTCTGCCTGTGCAGGTGTGGACTTCCTTGGGCAGTTACGTGCAGAGGCCCTACCCTAGCTGACAGGCTGGGGTTGGGGCTTTCATGGCCACTCTCAAGCCAATTCGTGCTGTTGAAATATAGCACGTGCAGAGGAGGAGCTTGCAGGGCTCCAGTCCCACAACCTGAAATAAGGGGATGAGCTGAGCGTGGTGCTAGGTGCTTGTAGTTCCAGCCTCTCTGGAGGCTGAGGCAGGAGGCTCACAGGTCCAAGGCCAGCCTTGACAACTCAGACCTTGTCTCAAAATAAATAATAAAGGGCTGGGGATGTGACTCAATGGTTAAGCACCCCTGGGTTCAACCTCCAGTACCAGAAGGAAGGGAAAAAAGAAAGAAAAAAGAAAACAATGGGTGAATTTTATATTTCAGAGCAGTCTTGGGTCTAATAGAGGGGGAGTAGATGGGGCAGAGTCTCTCCATGCCCAGCCCCTTCTTCCCCTGTTTTAGGGTCTCACAGTGGTGTGCTGTGCTTGTTAGGGAACTCGGGTGGGCTTATTCCTGTCTGCTGAAGCTCCTGCTTTATGTCAGGGCTCACTGTGCATCCTGCAGGCTGAATTTTGGCAAACACAGGATTTCATTGCCTTAAGGGTCCCCTTTGTGGCTCTTGGCCCTTCCCACTGTCCCCTGGTGACCACTGGTCTTTTTCCTGTCTCTAAGGTTCTGCCCTTTCCACAACCTCCTGCAGCTAGAATCAGGCTGTACGAAGACTTTGCAGACTGGCTTCTTTGACTTGGCAGTGGGCAGTCAGGCTTCCTGTGCGTCTTCTTGTGTGTTCCTAGCTTGCCTCCCTCCTCCCTCCATCCCTCCCTCCCTCTTCTCTCCCTCCCTTCCTTCCTCCCTCTCTTCCTCCTTTCTCCTTCCTCCTCCTTTCCTCCCTCCCTTCCTTCCTACTCCCTCTCTTTCCTTCTTTCTTTTGTTGCTGAAAGCATTCCTTTGTATGGGTACACCAGTTTGTTTATTCATTCACCCATTGAAGGGCATCTTGGTTGCTTCCAGCGTTTGGCGATGGTGAATCAAGTTGCCGTGAGCATTGGCACAGGGCTGTGGGTGGACGTAATCCTTTAACTCACTGGGTGAGTACCAAGGCGTGTGCTGTGGGCTCTTTGCGCTAACAGTGTGTGTGTGGTGAGGAGGAAGTTGCCACTCTGCCTTCCTACTGGTGGCAGCTCTACATCCTGGCGACATTTGGGTTGGCGGCGTTGGGCTTAGCCCTGCAGTGGGTGTGGTGGTGTGCGCGTCTGAATCTGCAGTTCCCTGGTGACATGATGCTGCTCATCTTTCCATGTGGGTATTTGCCACCTTTAAATGTCCTTCGTGAGGCGTCTGTTCCAACAGACGTCTGAGCAGGTGTACCTTTGCTTTGGATGCAAGTCTTTTATCCGATGCGTGTTGGCAAATATTTCCCCTTGTCTGTGGCTGGTTCTTTTCGTCTCCTACTGGGGTGTTTTCAGAGCAGATATTTTTAATTTTGATGCTGTCGGTCCACAAGTTATTTCTTTCATGGATTGTGCTTGGTGTTGTGTAAAATGTCACTTCGAATGTGACCGAGGTCACCTGACCTAGTCCCCCGTTGTCTCCTGGTTGTGTGGCTCTGTGCTCTACACTCAGGTTGGGCTGTGATCCATCCTGGGTTTATTTCTACAGAAGGCGTGGGCCTTACAGAGCAATCGGTCTGTGCAGGGCCGTCCCTTACGCAGAAGCCCCTTGCCCGTCCCCACACCCTGACCTTGAACCTCCCCAAGGAAATGCTCTCCTCATCATTGTCTCTGTCCATAGCGTTGTCACCTCTGCGTGTCTGAGGGACCTTCTTGCAGCTCGACTCTCCAGTCTGCTTTCACTTGCCTCCTGAGACCCCTTAGCTGCCGTCCCTGCCAGAGACACTGTCCTGGCTGCACAGGACCCACGGGTTCGTCCTTGTAGACAGGTGCTGGGGTCGTCTCCAGCCTTTGGCCCTTCCAATGGCGCTGCCTTGAACCTTGTCTTGGTGTGGGCATGCGTGCTCCTGCCGGGGGTGTGCCGAGTGCAGGTGCTGTCCTGGGCTGGCTGGGTCAGCTATGTGGCTCTGTAGGCGCTTCCCAGGGCTTGTCGTCTGCATACCCCCAGCTGTGGATGAGTGGGAGCTGCTCCCCAGCCCCACCAGGGCAGAGTGGCTGTGGCCGGCTGGGCGGGCAGGCGTCTCTCACGGGTCCTCCTCCCGACTGAGGACCCTGTGTCCCCATGCTCACTGGCCCCAGGAGCTTCTCCCCGGGACGTGCTTGCTCACATCTTTGGCCACTTCTGTGGTCTGCTTGTGCAGCGTCCTCGGTCCCTCTTGATGTCCTTCCTCAGATGTGCTGGCGTTGTCTCCCCCTGGGGCTGGCTTGCCTTCCGGCTCTGCTGATGGCGTCTTTTGCTTAACATCAGTTTTTCATTAAGATTAAGTCCGTGTGTCAGTGTTCAACGGACACGTTTCCTACGCTGGACATACAAGGAGTTTGTCTCTGCAAAGTGTTGAGGATTCCCTCCTGTGTTATCTTTTGGAAGTTTTGTTTATTTTTATTCATTTATTTATTTTATATTTAGACCAGGACTTCATGTGGAGCTCAGTTCTTGTGTGTGACTGTCCTTTGCAGCACCCAAAGAGCTAAGAGGACACACCCCCCTGTGAAGTGACCGCCAGTCCCAGACCTCAGGTAGTTATTCTAAGGAAAGTTTGTTCCCAGAGTCCAGACTGGCCTCTGAGTGAGTGAGGGCAGATGGAAGGATGCCCGGGTTTAGCTTCACCAGGCCATGCCCCTTTCCATGCTGGGGACCCTGGGGTAGAAGTGGCCCTTGAGACATTGTGTTCTTGGCCGCCTTGGTCCAGTGGGAGGTTCCACAGTGTTCTGGAACCTGCGTGTCGTGGGCTGGGCTCTGCAGACGTGGGGTGCTGCTCAGGGTGGTGTGTGGGCAGCATTTCTCCTGGTCGCCTCTTTTCCCTCAGAATGGGATGATGTCCCTCTGGCATTTCCTTGGCTGTCCTCCCTACTCTTTCCAGAAGCTTCCGCTGGATTTGTGTGCTTCGATCTGCTCACGTGGGTCTCTGTCCTTCCCACTTGCTCTTCGCTTCTGGCCTGGATTGTGCTTTTCTAACGTGTTCCTTACGTGGGGTCTTCCCAGGGTGAGAGCCAGGCCCTTGCCAATGTCTTTTCCTGGTTCTTGCAAAGAGAGGCCCTCATCTGACCAGCCCTGGCCCAGCCTGGCACTGAGCCCGCTTCTCGGTCTCCCTGTCCTTTAGCTTGCCTTCTCCTTCCTGGCCTTCCCAGAGCCCCGCCTGTGTCCTCACCTCCAGGAGCCGCCCGTGGCCTGTGGTCCCTTCAGTTCTGTTCATCTCCCCCATGGCGCCATTCGAAAGCAGATTGCAGCATGGTAACGCATCCCCTCCACACCTGTTGTGCACAGGTCCTGGGGACACAGATGTGTGTTGTCACATTCCAGGTAATCCGTGGCCTTCCAGGTGAACTTGCCCCGGTGAGCCCGGGTGGCTTTGATCAGTTTCAGTTTTGTGTACTTTTAATCTCTTGGGTCTGGAATGGCAGCCTCTGTCTTTCTCGTGAGGAGGCTCTGGGAGGCTGAGTGAGTCTGTGTGGCCGCCCCGCCGTGGCTGCCCCGACGTGGCTGCCCCGCTGTGGCTGCCCTGCTGTGGCTGCCCTGCTGTGGCTGCCTGGCTGTGGCTGCCCCGCCGTGCCGTGCAGTCTGCCCGCAGGGCGGTGGGGCTCACAGCTTAGATCGAGTCTGGATTTTGTTGTGAGCACTTGGTTCTCACGGCTGTGTGCTTCCTGTCCAACCCCACCAGGAGGCACAGGTGTCGGGTGTCCCAGCTGGCCACGTTACCCCGATGTCTGCAGTGGACGAGGCCGGCTCCCTGGGCTGCTGGGGAAGAGCTCTCCCGTGTGTCCCCTCAGCCGTCCTCCTGGGTTCCGCCCTCGGCGGGGCTGGGCTGTGCTGGGTTGCTCCTTGAGTCTTCAGATCCGCGGCTGTTTTGGGGTTCTCATCTGATCCCTTATCACCCGCATTCCTTGGGAATAGGGGTGAACCGCACTGAGGCGCCCAAGGATGCAGGAGAGGTTCAGAACTTCCCCTTCATTTGCCACTTCTGGAGCGGGAGTTTGGTGTGGTGGTCACTCCAGGGTGGGGGTCTGAGGTGTCTGGCTTCTGTCTGAGAGTGTCACTTAATCATTTGGGGTTCTGCCCACTTCTGGTCACACTGGCCAGCAGGAGCCCTTCAGGTGGCCTGGCAGCTCCTTCCTCCTGCTGTTCTGGCCCAGGGCCACCTCCCTTCCTGGCCCGTCCAGTGTCCTGGCCGTGTCTGGCCAGCCCTTCCTGAGGAGCCTGGCCCTGGGAGGGTTTCATCACTTGGAAGCCTCTCGCTGGGAAGAGGTGGGGAGCCCCTGTCCCAGCACAGGTTCACATTGGTTTCTAATCCAGACTTAGGGTTCAAACATCCCCTTACTTTATCTGTATTTCTCTTGTATGGAAAGCCGTCCATCTTGGTAAGTCTTAGTCGCCTGCCTTACAGCCTCGTCCTGAGCCTCCGGGACTGCACTGCTGATCTGCCGTGCGGCCGTCCTGACGGGTCGAGGCCTCGCAGCGCTCCTCCTAGGTTCTGTCCCACTGGGACCTGGAGGGAGCCCTGGAAATAACTCCTTCCTCGGTGGAGTCACGTTACTGATTTGATATTCAGTGGGATTCATTTGTTTCACTTCGTTCTATATTTGCAGTTTTACATTTGCTTTCCTTCCTTTTTTGATTCCATTTTTAAGAACGTTTGCACAGCTTAAAACCCAAGACTGTGGCCAAGTGTGCCCTGGAGCTCTTGCCATGCTGCCCCTTCCTGCTCTCCTCTGTCCTCGGTCTCCTCGAGGATTTTCGTTTCCTGTTTATCCTCCTAGTATTTTTGTTTGCTTTTTGACAATAAGCGTGTCTGTCTTTGCTCTTTCCCGTTTCCTCTCTTCAGTTGGTAGCACAGCAACCACTCTTCTGCACCCGTGTTTCAGTGGACGCCGGATCCTGAGTCCCACTCCATATGGGTGTGGCCTGCGTCCCTTCCTGGAGCTGTGTGGAACTCAGTGGGTGATGTTCTGTAGCTATTCTCTTACTGGTGGGCCTTTGGGTTATTTCTGGTATTTCGTTACCCCAAGCAACGCAGCTGTGAGTAGCCTGTGTGTCTCTGGGATTCCAGGCCGTTTCTGTGTGGCAGCCCAGTGCTATGGAACTCCGTCCAGAGTCAGGGCATTTCCAGGTGCTGCTCCCGACCCAGCACCTTGCACCAGCCCCACCTCTCAACGGCTCCAGCACCTCCGCACTGCACATGGGCACCAGGCACGCGAACCTTTAGGGACACACTCAACCACATCCACACCATGGCAGTGATGCTGGCAGGCATCGTGCCAATGTCTGTCAGGATGCTTCCCCTCTGGGTCCTGCCAGCACCAATGAGGACCTGTGTCCCCATGACCTTGCCCACAGATGAGTTGTCCAATTTTGGGGGTCTTATAGTCAGGGAGATGTGAAATCGATGGTTAGTTAGGTTTTTAAAACACAGTGACTAAAATTCCTGACTAGAACAACTTAAAAGGAGAAATTAATTTGGGCTCATGATTTCAGAGGTTCCTTCCATGACATCTGACTCCATTGCTGTGCACCTTACGGTGGAAGGGTGTGGTGGAGGGAGGCTGTTCAACTTGTGGTAACCAGGAAGCAGAGAGAGAGAGGAGGAGGAGCCAGGGGACAAGATAATCCACCTTCTCCAGCCACATGCCGCCTGCCTACAGTTGCCACCCTGTACAGTAGTCCTTTCAAATTGTTAATTAATCAAATTGATTAATCCACTGATGAGGTCACAACTCTCAGTCCGATCATTTCACCTCTGAACATTCCTACACTAACACAGATTTTTGAGGAATACCTCATATCCAAACCATAACATTCTGCCCCTGACACCCAAGAAGCTCATGTCCATCTCACAATACAAAATGCGTTTAGTCCCCCTTGAGAGTCCCATGGTCTTAACAGTTTCAGCATTGCCTAAAAGTCTAAGTTCTCCTCTGAGCTTAAGGCCAACTCTTGGTTGTGAGCCCCTGTGATGATGAAAAGCAAGTGTCCTGTATCCAGTATATAATGGCACAGAGTAAACACGTCCATTCCAAAAAGAGGAACAGTGCATACAGAAGGAATGGGACCACAGCAAGACAAACCCAGCTGGGCAAATAAGTCCTGTAGCCTACCACCAGGTCAGAAGCGCTCTCTAAAGGGTTTGAGCAGTACTGCCCCCATGGCTTTGCCAGTTGCTGCCCAGATGACCCCTCTCTGAGGCTGACTCTGTTTGCAAGCAACAGCTCTCTGGGCAGTCTCCACTGCAGCTTTGGCTTCTCATGTCTTCACACGTTGCCCTCTCAGGGACTGCCTGCAGGGATTCTGACCCTGATACATTTTGCCTGACCTCCCAGGTCTTCCTTTGAAATATTTGCAGAAGCCTCCATGACCCCTTAAATCCTGCATTCCTGGAGAACCAGCACCTGGTGGACATTGCCAAGATCTCCCACCAGCTTGGGCAGTAGCTGGGCCCTGTGGGATCATGGCTGCTGGGTGGCTGAGACTGGTGAAACAAAATCCCAGGGAAACAATTTCCTAGCACCACTGTGTGAGCAGAGTCCCCATGGTCTCTTAAAGAAGTTTCCAGGTCTACACCCTTGGCCTGCAATGGGTGTGGTCTTGCTGATTCCTGGGTTGACATCCTTAAGGCATCTTTCCTGTTGTCTCTGTGCAAAGTGCTTAGCTTCTCTTTAGTGGTGGTAATCTCTTCAACAGTTACGCCTTCCTCAACCCAATATTATCTGTGCTTTTTCTCTGACTAAGCTACAAGTTTTAAAAAATCCATCCTTTATGCTTTTTGCTTCTCATTCTCACAAGTAAACCTGGCTAACAGCTGCCAGCAACACTGATATCACTGCCTGAATGCTGTGCTATCTTGAAGTTTACTCTGCCAGGTTAATTAGTTCATCACTTTTAAATTCAGCTTCATAGAAAGTCTCAGAACATGGGAAAAATGTAGGTAAGTCTTTTTCTTTTTTGCCAGAATGTAGCATGAATGGCTGCCAGCCAGTTTCCAAGAGTCCCCACTCCTCTCTGAACCCTCACGAGCACAGGCCCTGCTGTGCACATTCCTGTCGGCGCTGTGGTCTTCTGAATCCATCCGGAATCACTATTAATTTCTGCTTACACATTCTAAGGCTTCTCTAGCCCACATCTCCAAGCTGTTCCAAATTGCTCCTAAGAACCAGTTCTAGAGGCTTCTGAACCACCTGGTCAGGTTAGTCACAGTGACAGTCCCATGTTTAGTACCATGTCTGTGTTAGTCAGCTTTTCATCAGTGGCCAAAGTACCCGACAAGGACAGTGTGGGGGTCAGGTTCATTTTGGTTCATGGTTGGCAGGTCTTGGTCCACTCCATTGCTCTGGGCCTGAGTTAAAGCAGAACACCCTTCACGACAGAAGGGTGTGGCAGAGGGAAGCTGCTCAGTTCATGGAAGGCTGGGGGAGAGGCGGAGGGAGGGGAGGAGGAAGGAGGGAGAAAGAGAAAGGGCGTGTGCACGCACAGGGCCGAGGGGACAGACATAATCCCCCAGTGCACAGCCCCAGGACCCACCCCTTCCAGCCACACCGCTCCTGCGTAGTTAACGCCAGTCCAGCAGTCCTCTCAGATTGCTCGTTTTTTCTGTTTCCTTCGTTCTGCTCTTTCTGGTGCTCTTTACTGTTGTTTCCCAGTTTCCTGAGTTGCTAGTTGGCTGTCTTGACCCTTTGTCTTTGTGGACGTGCCGTGACCAGGGCAGGACTCCTCCTACTCCTCCTGATGACAGCCGCGGGTTTACTGGCTCTTCCTGTTGCTGTTCTCTGGAGGGTCCTCCTTGCTTGACATAGTTATAAGTAAGTTATGAATTGAGAAAATTTTGTTACTAATTCCAGTTATTACATGGTGATTGGAGAACACCATTTGTGTTGCGTCTGCTTTGCGGGGTGTACCTGGGTGTCCTTTGGGGCCTGTGTGCTGCCAGTCTTGTTGAGGTTTCCAGCGCATCTGAAAGGCTGTGCTGTTGGGTGGGTGCCCGAGGACCAGCTGTGCTGCCTCCTGTGACCTTCCCTGCTTCCGTCCCTGGGTCTGCCTACGAGTGGCAGGTGCTTTGCCCCCGTTGCTGCTGCATTTCCCTCTCCTCCCCATCGTCTCTGGATTTCTGCTGTCCTTGCTGCGTGGGCTGCACAGTTGTCTGATCGTGGAGCTGGGTGTTACGAGTATCCCTGATCCGAGGGAACTGCGTGCTGTGGATCTCCATGGGAAGGTGGAGATTGAACCAGGGCGCAGAGCAGCCACCGGACTCGGGTCTGGTGTGGGACTGGAGCTGGCACCGCTCCACCTGGGGAGCGAGGGTGGGCTGAGCTTGGGGACGCAGGTGCTCCTGTGCCTGGAGCCTGCTCTGAGTGCAGGGGTCGGTTGTCACCATCACAGCTGTGACGGGTGGGATGACACAGGTGTTCTGCTGGGGGCTTTGGTGGTGCTATTGGACGGACTTTGGGCAGCTGGGGACTTAGGAATGGCTTCTGAGGAGCTGGACGGGGAGCACAGCAGGGAGTAGGGGAGTTGGGAAGCCCGTTCTGCGGGGCGACCCACGCCTGTGTGCTTCCCCAGGGCACTCGGCATCTTGGGCAGTCCTCCCAACCCCAGACCTGAGCGCTGTGTGGACAGGGACCGAGTCCTGTCCTTGTGTGCTGCCTGTGGTTGTTGCTGGGACCCGGTGGTTGTGTGGAGGTTGGCGACTGATGGGCTGGTGCTGTGGGATGGGGCATCCTCAGCAGGCGGTGGAAAGAACTGGCTGGGGAGCAGGGAGGGTCCAACTTGGCCTTGCCGGGATCAGGTGCACCTGGGACCCCAGGGGTCTGTGCCTGGTAGAGGTAGAGGATGGAGAGCCTGCGTAGGTGTTGCTGGGGAGGTCACCCCACAGAGGTCTGGTCTGAGTGCAGGGAGGACCTGCACTGCCCCTTCTGTAGCTTGGGTCTGCGGCGGATGGAGTAGGTGCCCTGAGTGCCATGAGCCCGGGCTTTGGTGCTCACGGTCTGTGACACAGGGGTCCCAATGACATGGGGATCCCACCTGAACCTGGCATGTCCTGAGTTCCAGCCAAATGCTACAAGCCACTGAGTCCCCAGAGCAGGGCGGGCTGAGTGTGGGGCAGGGGCCTTGCCACCTCTGAGATGCCGTGCTGGGCATGCCTGCCCAGCGCGTGGAGGTGGTGACGAACTCCCCTGGCTCGTTGTCCTGGGTCCTTGTGTACCTTTCTATTCTGAGATGTCCCTTCAGGTCTCAGCAGCTGCTTCCCTGGGACCTGGCCTGGGGCTGATGCCCAAGGTCTCAGGCTGCGCCCCTCCCTCCACTAACAGCCCTGCCACCTGGTCTCGAGGACAGGCGGCCCACGATGGAGTCACAGAGGGAGCCTGTGGCCCAGGGGTATTTAAACCTCCACCGTGTAGGACCAGGCGGACTCCTGCCCTTCTTCCCAGAGGCCAGGGCTCTGCTCCTGGGGTGCGTCACCGTGTGGGTAGACCTGGGTGCGGACCGGAACTTGTCGGTGTTGCCGTGCCTGCACCCCACCTGATGGAGCTTCCCTGCCTTTGTGTCAACTTAGAATCACCGATAGGAGGGAGAGGCTGCTTCAGGTGAAGGCCGGCTGCAGTCTGGCTCTGGCTTAGCCCCCTAGGCAGCAGGCCTCCGAGAGGAGCCCGAGTCCACCTGGATGCTGCCCAGCCTGTTAGGGCAGCTCTGTCCCAGGTCCTGGTTCCCACATGGCAGGCGTGAGGAACTGTCCCTGCTTGAGGGGGTGTGTGTGTGTGCGCGCGTGTGTGGCTGCGTTTTTCCTTAAATTCTGTGTGCCCAGAATAATAAGCTTCCCGGGATCCTCATCAGGGCCCTGCTCCCATCCATCACAGATGTTTTACAAGGACTTGGTGAAATCCATAAATCTTATTTTGGGAGTTTACTGTGTATGTTGAGAAGTGTTGTCTTGTGAACATGACTCTTGGCTTTGTTAATTGGGGCATTTGTGATGTTTTTGATTAATGTGTTTATTAACTATCAGTGTGACGGAAGCAGAAATTAGTCATCATGACCAGAGCAGAGATCTCTTCAGAGTGTAAAGATGATAAATGACTCCAATTACCTCTGGGCCTCGTGGGGCCTCCCGGCACAGGGTCTCCTGGCTTCCAGCTGAGGTACATGGTGGGCCCCGGGTTCCTGAAGCCGGGCGAGCAGCGCTGGTTCCTCCGCTACCTGGCTGTGCAGACCCTGCAGATCGACGTCTGGGATGGAGATTCCCTGCTCCTGGTTGGATCTGCTGCCGTCCAGATGAAGGTAGGCCTGCCTGGCCGTGTGGCTCCCAGGACAGTCCACCGGAGTGCCGTCACGGTCCAGCACTGGACTGTGGCTCGACTTCCTTGCTGAGAACAGGCCGAGCCCTCTGTCCTCTGAGCAGAAGGCCTGGAGCTGCTGGGCTCTTCCGTAACTGGCCTTCCAGGTCCTGTGCCTCCTGCTCCTTTGAGGTTATGATGTAAGCTTCCTGAGGCAGGTGCCAGTGGGTGGCCTTGCAGGTGGAGTGAACAAGGACACGGTGTGAAGACGTCGTGACCCATCCTGTTGTTAGTGAGCAGATTCCAGTTAGAGTTTCAGTCCCCCAATCATCCTTTCCATCTCCCTGTGTGTGACACCTAGGTCTGTCCTGCCCTGCCTCCATCCTGGGCTTCTTCACATCGATTGTATGCAGGGGACCCCAGGGGGCAGAGGAAGGTGACCATGACAACTGCTGGGTACAGGACAGGCCTCCTCTGCTGCTGGGTGTCCTGGGTCTTATTCTCCGGCCTGTGGGTGAGGAGGGGAGGAGACACCATAACCACAGCTTCTGGGTGTCTCCTGTCCTGCCTCAACCCCGAGTGGCCACGTCCTCCTGCACTCCAGCCAGCTGCCTGCTGGACCCCTGTATTGACGTGACCCTCCAGTGGCCTCTGAGCATGAGACACAGGCCTGGCCGTCGCTCTGCCCCTGCACAGCACGTGCTCACAGATGCCTGTCCTCCCACGTGCAGGACCAGGGGTCCCTGACGGCATGCTGCTGTTCCTGGGGCCCTGCTGGCCCTTCCTCCTCTGATCCCGACTCACTGCCCACCCTGACTCAGGCCCTGCCTCGGTGTCTTTAGTGAGGAGGATGATGCTCCCTGGGGTGCGGGTGGGCTTCTGGGGTAGGTGCCTGGGCAGGGTCTGGTCGTGAGGACGCAGCTGCTCTGCCCTCCTCGTCCTCTGGGTCGTGGCAAGGACCCTGGAGGGTCATCATGGCCCTGCCGCCCGAGGCCAGGGTGGGGTGCCATTGCCTTCGTCTCTGGCACGGGCTCTGCTAGAGGAGGAGTGGAGATGGGGGGATGGAAAGGCCCCACGGGCAAGCGAGGTCTCTCCATGGGCCTTGGCCCAGCAGAGCCCCGTGTCCCTCTTTGCCATCGTACCTGGAGACGGAAGCCATTTGATCTCCTCCCACGTGGGAGCCCTTAAGCCAGAGCCGTGATGTTTACTGACAGTTGGATCAGTTAGAACTGAGTTTGATGTTAAGTAAAAGTCTTCTAGATTTAAAACTGAAGAGGCCAAGGTGGAAGACGAAGGTCACCGGGTCCTGCGTGGTCAGTGCTGGGAGGGAGCCCAGGGCTCGCGTGTGCCCACATTCTGTGCCCGGCCCGGCCTGGTCTTCGGTGGGCTCGTGTTCTCCTGCCTCTCCTCTGCCTGCGGTGGGGCGTGCAGGTCTTTGCAGTGCTCTGAGGCTACGCTTCGCACATCTCTTCAGATTGCGTGGCAACCGGAAGAGCGGCTGCAGCAGTTGGTAGCCACGTGCTTCGTTTGATGTGCATCCGAAGCCCACTGATAACAACCAGGCAGTTGTTCAGCCTGATTCCAACTCACAATTCTGACTGAACACCTGTGCTTGTCCACTGTCCCCAGACGACAGGTTCTAGGCCGCAGAATTCCTTGCAGAGTGAGGGCCGTGGGCGCAGAGCCAGCTAGGTGCAGCCTGGAGGGTGGCAAGGCCTGCCGGTGGGAGGGTGCCTGGCTGCGGCACGTGTGTCCTTTTAAGGGGCATCAGTGAGCCTTTTAGGGCCTCGCGTCTTGGCAGGGGAGGTGCTGGTGAGGCTGTGTTGCTTCTCGAGTTCTCCAGAGGAGTCTTCCCCCGCTCCCACTTTGAGGGTCCACCTGTGGACCTGCCTGCTGTTAGTTGGGCAGTGGGCACAAGCAGTGCCAGGCTAGCAGGTGCTGGGTGGCTGGGAGCCCCGGCCCAGGGCAGGCTCAGGTCTGCCTCTCCGTTCCTGGAGACAGGCGCTTTGGTTGCTGTGAGTCCTGGAGACCGTCCACAGCTCTGCTTGTGTGTGAGGGGCCTGGTGACTCCGCAGGGCCACACAGTGGAGGAAGTGCAAGCTGGCCTGGGGCCGGGGTTCCAGCAGCTCCTGGGCTCGGGCCGAGGCCTGAGGGATGGAGAATGATGAGCAGATGACCGTGGTGGAGAAGGTCCTGCCGAGCGTCCTGGCTCTGGCATTTCCTGGGCTCACTCCGCCAGACCTCCCGCCGTGCCTCAGCCTGGCGCTCTATCTGACCCCCTGTGCCTGGTGGCCCCTGCTCTGGCCCTCTGGGCTCCTCCAGCTGCAGTGAAGCCCACCTGCCTGTGCCCCTGACCTGGCTGGCCCCCAGCGCTGTGCCCATGCTCATCAGTTCAGACTTCTGCTCTGCTGCCCACCTCTGGTCTTTCTCCCCAAGAGGGCTGGTACCAGGCCGCTGCCATCCCAGGGCAGTGTTTTCAGTGGGCCAGTCAGGGGCACGTCCAGGGTTTGTGAACAGCCCCTGATGCTGAGGATGGTGTTTTAAGAAGGTGGTCCCTGCTGCGTCCCCCCACAGTGCAGTGCGGGTTAGGGTTTGGGGTTCCTGCCCTTCCACACACGCTCTGCCCCTGCTCAGTGGCCTTTCTTGGTGGGTCTGGCGCTTCTTCCACTGGCAAGGATGCCAGGAAGGGGCATGGTCGAGCCCCAGCTCCTGAGTGCCCGTGTCCTCCGCAGCACCTTCTCCGCCAGGGGCGGCCAGCTGTACAGGTGCCACACGAGCTGGAGGTTGTGGCCAGCGAGTACGAGCAGGACACGTCGGTGGTGAGTGGAGACCTGACCAGGTTTGGCAGCATCAAGCCCATCGGCGTCCACACGGTGGTGAGGGGCCGGCTGCACCTGACCTTGGCCAACGTGGGTGAGTCCTGGCAGCTCAGCCTGGGTTTGTGCCATTTCCAGGGACGGCTCGTCTCCCTGCTGGAGTGTGAGGGGCAGTGACAGCGTGGGCGCTGTCACTTGGCGGGGATCAGCAAGGGGCCGATCAGCGTGGCTTCAGAGTCGACCTCTGCTCCCGAGCCCCTCCCGATGTTCTTGGTTACCCACCAGGATCGAGATCACGGGCCAACTCAGGCTGGCCTGCGTGACGTCTTGGTGCTGTCTGTGGGTCATCCCAGTGACGGTCCTCAAGCGGCTGGGGTGTGGGAGGGCAGCCCGTGCCCTGCCCTTCACGGGAGAGGTGCCCTGCAGCCCAGGAGGGGGAGCACAGAGCTCCTCTTGGGTGCCGTGACCTTGACCAGTGTCCCCGTGGCTGCTGACAGACTGCGCGGAGCCCTGTTCTCATCCGTCCCGTGTCTGGGCTGGGGTGGGGCTCGGAGCGGATCCACCTGAGCTTCCCGTTTCTGACAGGGCAGTAATGGGCCCGGGGCTGCTGAGTGCTGGTGGGTGGAGGTCTGGAGAGGCCAGGTGCCTGCCCATGGCCCCCCAGATGGCCAACAGGGACCCTGCTGGTCCTGTGGCATGCCCACTGACCTTACCCTGGGGGTTCTCTGACAGGGCCGGGCTTTTCTGGGCAGAATGGAAAGCACAGTGGGAGAAGCCGCTGCACAGCTTTTCCAGGTCCGTGAGGGTGGCACACAGACCCCAGCATTTTATTAGGGAATTTCCGTTGCTCAAAACCCGGTCTGACGTCGCATCCTGGCCCCATGGCCACTCCACGGTGTGGGGGCACAGCCCAGGGTGTCAGGCTGTGGTGGTGGCAGGAGGGAGCACAGCCCAGAAGCCCCGGGAGGTTCTGCTGCCTCTTTACCAACGTAGACTCTGAGGCTGGAAAGGAGACAGTTTGGACACAGCGAGACTCAGGTTCTGAGCAGAAGAGGAGCCCGCGTGAGAAGCAGGCGCTATTGAGCGCCTCGAGCCCCTGGAGGGGTTTACATCGGGTCCAGCCCGCAGTGCGCAGTGGTTCCGGGCCTTAAATCTTATCTTTAAAAAGAAAGATGGGCTCTGCTGTTTGCTATCTTCAATTGTCATTTTCATACTTTGCCTGCAAGAGAGAGATAAGCCCAGGGGAGGGAGAGTCACGGCCTGCGGGAGGGACTCGTGCAGGGACCGCACGGCCCTGCAGCTGCGCTTGGGTTTCCTCAGTGAACTTTGTGGGGTTTTTTGAGAAAAAAGTGGTGTGGCCTTCATTCTTTATAAAACTGGTTATTGTGCGTGGCGTAGCGGGCGGGCACCAGCACCCTGGGCAGTGGCTGTGGGAGCCTTCAGAGGGGGCACGTGGGTGCAGCCTGGCTGGCTGGATCCGCTCCCAGCCCATGTTCCAGGTGGAGGCCAAGCAAGGACTCAGGACGGCCATGGAGACGCAGGCATCTGCCATCCCGCCCAGCGCTCCTGGGGTCTTGTGGTGGGCAGAGGATGGTCCTCTGGTTTGGTGCTTCTGCCCCCAGACCCCTTGATTCCTCAGCAGCCTCTTCCACACTGTCCTCCTATCGGTGGCCTGATCTTGACCTTGAGACAACTTTCGCTGCTGTCCTGCAGGGTGGCCAGCACTGTGTCACTGCCCTTCCCTCGGTGATAGGGGTTGTGAAATAGGCCAGCAGGTCAGCTGGGAGATTGGTTGTCACTTTCACAGCCTCCTGGAGGGGCCTCCCAAGGAGGCAGCTGTCAGGGCAGAGGGCCTGTAGGTCAAGTGTCTGTGTCTGTGGGGGAAGTGTGGCAGCAAAGTGCGTGCTCTGGGGAGAGCCAGGAGTGTGGACTTTGATGAGTCGCCGAGGTGCGGAGCCAGACAGCTGGTGGGGGCCCTACCTGCATGTGCGGAGCGCCCCCTCTGCCTTTGTGTGCGGAGCACCCCCTCTGCGGGCGCCTCCTTCCCCAGCATCACCCTGTGTTGACGAAGGGGAGGGAACCCAGGTGAGGCGCACAGGCTGCTCACCCCGTCTGCTTCCCATCTTGCAGACACGCAGTGCTGTTGGTGTGAGTGCCCTCAGGGTGGGGGTGGGCCTGGCTGGGCCTCCTCTGCAGGTCCATGTGACCCTGTGGCCTCGTGGCTGTGCTGATTGTCATCACCCGCCCTCCGGGAGGCCATGCTCCAGGAATGATGGCCGCCCACCTGTGAGCTACGTGGACCAGATCCCGACCTTGAAAGAATTCCCTGGGTCACTGTCTCCCAAGTGACTCGTGTCACAAGCTTGAAATAGGCCAGGGCGCATCACAGTCAGATGTGGGTGGACCAGAGGCCTCATCGGTGATTCAGGGACCCGCTAGCCATCAGATGAAGAGGGTTGAGAAAACTGCAGGAATTCTGGGCTCCCCCAGATGTGGGATGACCCCCTGCAGACCCACAGTGAGTGGAGGTGCCTGGATCAGGTCCTCAGGACATGGCAGAGAATCCACGCGAGAAGACACCTGTCACACAGGAGCCAGACCAACTCAGGGCCAGTGGGGCTGGGGCCCTGGGCCGTGACCCTGGAGGAGGCTGCTGTCCCTGGCCTTGCTACCTGCTGTGGCCACCTGTCCCCATGCTCGGCCTGGGAGCCCCTGTAGGGCCTGTTGCTCGCCTGTTGTGCCTTGCCTGGCACCTAGCACCAGGGGAGTGACTGTCAAGGATGGTGGCACTCTGGCCAGTCTGGTGCCTGTTGTACCTTTGAAGAGGAGTCAGGTCACGAGCCAGGAGCCTTTGGTGATGCCAGGAGGCACTGTCGCCAGACTCCCCTTCTTAGTGTGAGCATCAGACTCTGGATGACAAGCCAGGGCCAGAAGAGGATCCCAGGGAGGAGGGGGTGTGGGAGGGAGGCCAGGGGCCCTGGAAAGAGTGCAGCGGCACAGGCGGGGTGCCAGCAGGGCCCTGGCTCTCCCCAGAAGGAAGTAGCCCCCGCTGTGGATGCTGTTCCCAGCCACAGAATCGAAGCCTGGCGGAGGGAGGTGCGGAGGCTGTGTCTCTGTGGGCGGTAGGGGGGCTCTGAGCCCATGTAGCCAAGGCTACCACCCCGCCACGCGCTGTGGAGCTGGTATCAAGGGCCAGGAGAAAGGACCGTGGGGTCAGCCTCTGGGAAGAGGTGGCCACTGCAGGGCTGCACCTCATCCTTAGCTGTGACAGCAGCCAGCACTGACACAGAGCTTGGCAGTGACTGCAGGCGATGACCCACATTTGAGCAGACCGTGAGCTTTGGAAGCTCCTGGGAGAAGACCCTGTGTGGGTGCCAACATGCGCCCTGGAGGCCTCTGAGCACAGCCTCCGGAGCTGCTTTCTGAGCGTTGGTCTTGAGGAACCCAGGAAGGGGACGGTGGCAGGAGCATGAGGTGGAGCTGCAGGCCTGCTGGGGTGGCGGGGAGGCGGCACTCCAGATGAGGACAGCTGTGGGCTGCTTGAGGAAGGCCCTGCAGGTCCCCTGGCAGGACAGAGCTCAGCCCCAGTCTGCCTGCAGCTGCCACAGCTGCCTCCCTAGCCCCGGCCTTGCCCTCTAGCCCCTCGGGGGTGCCAGTGCCGGTTGAGCCCCTCTGGTCTGATCGACCTCTGCAGGCCTTCAGCGTGTGAATGCACTCAGCATTGGGCTCCACCACGGTAGCAGGAGGAACCCAGGGTGCAGGTGGACCAGAGGAGGGGCCCAGGGGCCCCCTTCCCTGGGACTGAGGAAGCAGGCAGTAGGGGACACAGAGTGGGGACCCAGCGGAGTGATTCCTGCTGCCAGCAGCTCCTGGGAAGGTGACCGGGGTGCCTGGCCTGTGGGTGTCCGTCGCTGTCCTGCCAGGGCTGGCAGTAACAGCCAGGCGCTCATCTTGGATGGGACATCGTTAGCTGTGCTTGCCTCTCCCCGAGGGGAGGTCAACTCTGGGTGGGCATTGTGGGTGCTGCCTTCACAGGAGGGTGGCCCAGAGAGGCCCTGTTCCCTCGGGCCCTGGTCCTTGGCAGGCTCTGGGGCACTGCCCTGTTGAGCTGGAGGCGGCGTGGCCGAGTGACTCCGGAGGCTCTTGCCTGCAGGTGCACTCACCGCAGGAGCACTTGTCCTCCCACTGTGCCCTCTTCCAAGGCTGAGGTTGCAGGACACCTTCCCTGTGGAGGTCCAGAGATCCAGGACCGAGAACCATGTTGACTGGCAGGTGTGGTGGCTTAGGAGGCTGAGGCAGGAGGATTGCAAGTTGGGGGCGAGCCTGGGAAACCTAGTGAGACCCTTTATCCAAAAAAGCAAAAAGTGCATGTGAGTCCACAAGAGCTGCATGGCTCCGACATTCACAGCCCTGGGCGCACGCTGGGGGCAGAGGGCGAGGAGCCCTGCCTGCCAAAGAGCATTTAGAGCCGAGGCAGGCGCTGGGGCACCGGCAGTGGGAGGGCACAGGTAGCACCTGGAGACTGGAGCTCCTCAGGGCGGGGACTGCTGGTTGGTCAGCCTCCCCTTGGTGTCTGTCTCATGCTGGATACTTTTTATGCAGGTCACACCTGTGAACGGCCAGTGAGAGGGCCTAGCTTGCTGCCACCATCCAGGTCTCGGGTCATCTCTAATGATGGAGCCAGTCGCTTCCCTGGGGGCAGCCTCCTCTCAAGGGGAGGCCCAAGACGTGAGTTGAGGCCGTGGGGCTCCGTGGGTGGTAAACAGCCCGCGTGGGGCCGGGTGGAACGAGAGGCAGGGCCTGTAGGTGTGAACGTGTCATGGTGGTGGTGTTGTGGGGGCCCAGTGTCCAGGGCAAGTGGTGGCTGTGACCGGCCCTAATGAGGGTCCTTAGGATCCACCGCCCACCAGGTGGCTCCAGGCTGGCCCCTGTGGCCCGCAGTGTGGTTTTATGGGGAGATGGTGGTCCCATGGTGCATTCGTGTCTGGTTAGCGGCTCGCCGCGGGGGAAGAGGAGACAGGAAGAGGTCAGGGTGAACCTCAACTGATTTTGAAAAGCAGATTTGAAACTCCCCATTGGTTTCCTAGCCAATTTCAGAGCGTGGGAAAGACACGCCTGGGTCTGAGGGCGAGGTCTGGGTTTGGTGAAAGTGCTTTCCACGGCGGGGAAGCGCTGGAGGATTTGTAGCCCCTTAGAATTAAAACTCCGGATCTGAGTATAAATGTGCCGTTTGAGCTAAACATGGGAAGTGCTTTTTTTAAGAATTTTTTTTTAGATGTTGATAGACCTTTATTTTTGTTCATTTATTTATATGTGGTGCTGAGAATCAAATGTAACGCCTCACACATGCTAAGCAAGCGCTCCAGCACGGAGCCACAGCCCCAGCCCAGGAAGTGCTTTTTAAGTACCCTTCCCCACATGTTGTAGATGGTCTCGTGTGAATCCAACCATGAGCCAACTTGTGTGACTAGTCCTCTGACTTCACTGGCCTTGAACTGAAACTCCAGGAGGGAATCCAGAGCCATGGCTTGTTGGAGCTGGGTGGGGCTCTGGATGCCATGTTGCAGGCCCTTGGGGAGGCCACTGGTCATCCCTGAACCTTGAAGCACAACTGAACTCTTCCAGGGAGAGGGGCCTATGTGTTCAGCAGAAGCTCAGAGGGACCCACGACCCAGGGGAGCCCCAAATATGTTCTGGGTCCACTTCTTATTTTAATATGGAATATTAAATTTTAGGCAGCTCAGACCTGATTCTGCGCTGGGTTTCCTCCCGGATGCTTGGGCCCTTACACACGCAAAATGCTCCTTTGGGGTGGTAAGACATTGGAACCAATTCAGAGCATCTAAAAAGCAGTTATATGGCTTTAAAATAGAATGGTGGGGAGGGACCTGGAAGTGGCACTTGTGAGGGGGAGGGGGAGATGCTCCAGAGGATGCCCTCCATGTCTGATGGAAGGTGGAGCCTGGCCAGGAGGCCCCTGCAGGCCTCGGTTTCCCCGAGGAGACTTCTGGTGGTGCCTGTGTGCCCCCAGCACCCGGCTCCTAGGTTGGGTGCCCCCTCACCTGCCCATCTGGGCCAGCAGCTGGTTGTCAGGGAGTCTCGTGTCAGCTTGTGATGTGGCCTTGTCCCTGAAGACAGTGCCACCACCACCTGTAGCCCTGCCTCCGCGGGGAGGGTTGGGGCGAGTGTGACTGCTTTAGTCACCTGCCGGTGGCTCTTCCTATGTTCAGGGTGTGAGTAGCCCACCCTCCAAGGACACAGGCTGCTCTTGGGCTCAGGGGTATTTGGAGCAGCTTTGGAGCCAGGCTGGACCTGAGCTCCCCCAGCCAAGGGGTACAGCCCCTCAGAGCCCCCTGTCCCTGAGCTTGGCTGGTGGCGGTGCACATGGCTTGTGCTAAGGACGCCCTGAGAGCACAGCATGGTGCCTGCCATCAGGGCGCTTCCCCAGGGGCTGCCTCTGAGCGGAGGCCACGTCCTGGCTGGTGTTAGTGCCCTTTAGATCCCAAGGATGTGAGCTTTCCCCTGCGAAGTCACCTAGTGGTCTGTGGGTCATGGTGTAGCCAAGGACCAGAACCCAATTACTTTTATCTGAGAGGCTGGTGAAAGAAGAGGTGCTGTGGGGCCCGCCTCTGGGGTTGCCGTCTGCCAGCCCCTTAGAACTGGGCACATTGGACCTGCAAAGCAGAGTCAGGTCCACTCTTGGAGCTTCCCGCCCGGACAAAGTGGTTCCGGGCAGCCTGCCACCGTCTGCTGTAGAGTGTGGACTCCACGCGCCCACCTGACTCCTTTTCTGACCCTTCAGCAGGAAAAAATGTGGTCCAGGCACAGAAGCTGGCCGATGTGGACAGCGAGCTGGCGGCCATGCTGCTGACCCATGTGAGGGGCGGCCAGGGGCTCCAGGGTGCCGGCCAGGAGGCGGATGCCGTCCGCAGGCGCAAGCTGGAAAGGATGCGGTCTGTGCGCCTGCAGGAATCCAGAGGGGAGCCGGGCAGCTGCAGAGCAAGCGCCCTGGTGAGGCCTGTGTACCCTCGTCTGTCTCCCTCCTTCCACGTGGTCCTCTGTCACCTTTCTCTAAGGCCTGGTTACAGGAGACAAGAGAATGGGACTTTTCAGCCATCAGGGGTAATTTTCAGGTTGGAATTTTCTGGAAATCTTTTAAGTAAAGCTGATCCTTGGGCTTCACTCTTGGAAGTTGCTTCCAACTTTATCTTGGCCATGCCTTGGAGCCTGGTTTCTAAGAAAGCCCTGGGTGATTCTGAGGTCCCCAGATTTGAGGGCCAAGAGCTTAAATGTCTGGGATTGTCACTTGAGTCAACCTGACAAAAGAATTCCCTTTTCTGACTGAACATCTAAGTAGACCTGTAAAGTTTTGCAGTGAAGAAATGGGGGGAGAGAAGGGCCAAGCCTCATGGTATCTGAACCGCTGCTGCTGCCACCAGCCCGGAGGATCTCCCGGGAACATGGCAGCCTGCACCCGCTTAGCCCCTGCTGGAGCCGTGTGCACTGGGGGATGGAGACGCCGTGGTCCCTGCCAGCAGCTGGGGAAAACAGAAACCAGTCTGTTCAGTCTCTGGGGAGAGGAGGTGCTGTATCGAGGGATGACTCTGGTGTGGGGAGGCGGGCACGTGAGTGGGCTCTGGTGGGTTTGGACCTTGGTGACCTCTGCCTGGCCTCCACGCCCACCAGTCCTCCACTGACAAGCTCTGTCAGCTGTCAGGTGGGCTCCCTGGTGGGCCCCTCAGGGAGTGGTTGGCCTGCACACAGTGGGTCCTCAGCAGCAGTGGCTATGTGGTGGTGTCCTCATCAGTCTGGCCGGCTGGCTGCAACATGCTGGAGTGGTGAGCCAGCCAGGCATGGTGGCAGTCGAGTCACTGGCCCTTCACCAGCTTCCCTTGGTGTTCTGAGCTGGTGGCTTGCAGGATGTTGGTGGAAGTGACTCAGGTGATTGCATATTAGAGGTACCTGTCACTTCCAGAGCCCTCACAACCTCCTGAAGAAAGGGTCAAAGCCTTGTGATGCGGCTGGTGCCTGAGTGTCATGGACTGCTCTTGTTGGGCTGGCTTGCTCCCCCTGCTTGGTCCTCTGCATGGTGAGTTTGCTGCATCCTGGGGCAGCCTTGGCCCCAAGGGCTGTGCACCAGGCAGGCAGAGGACACTGGGCCATTTCTTTTCCCTCCAGAGTCCCACTTCCAGCAGGCGGCGGACTCAAGGGAGCCAGAACTGGGCAGGAGGCCAGGTGTCACCCAGAGGGTTCTGGGGCCTGTGGGGTGGGAGCAAGCACCAGGAACCCGAGGCCCCATCCTGCAATACCAAGGGACACTCCATCCCTTGTGCCTTATCTTCTTTGGCTTACTCTGTGTCCAGTACCCGGGACAGTAGCTGGCCCGTGGTGACTGTGGTGGTCAGTGGTAGCCATGCCCATGTCCAGCCACAGGCCTGCGGGAGACCCTGGGCTGAGAAGGGGCTGTCACCTCTTGTGCAGGGGTGGGGATGCTGAGGGGGTGCAGGTGACAGAAGCCATCATGCAGGCCCCCACCCTGGTTTCTGGCCCCGCTGCCCTGCTTGGCAGCGGTCCACGCAGTGCCGGTCCCACACACGAGTCTGCCCCTGGCAGTGCCGGCTGCATCTGGTCACCAGGGTCAGGTTTCCCCACCCAGCTGCCCTCTGTCCACAGCCTCCTGCTCCACAGCCAGGCATGCCACCTGAGTAGCACAGTTAAGGTGTGCTCTGCAGACGGGTCAGGCCGAGTGCCGTGGAGGAGAAAGCTTTGCTTTCCAGAGATGAAGTGAGCAAATGGCCTGTTGTCTCATGCTCTGCCTGTGCGATGTGCCCATCCCCAGGCCAGTGTCCAGGAGCACACTGGGAGTGCCGAGGCTGGAGACCGAGGGACCCAGTGGATACCTTCACTGTTTCCTGCCTTGGACTTGAATTGACTGAGAAACAGGATGGGAGTCCTGCAGTCGCGGTCCATGTCACCGCTCTTAGTGATGACTCTCATGGGTGACACTGACCCTGGAGTGCTGGCTCATGCTGGCTCACGCTGGCTCACGCTGGCAGGCAGGCAGCTTCCTGGCATTGAGCCTGGGGTGTAAGGACAGACCCACCGACCTGGGTGCTGCCAGCCTTCTCCACAGCAGGCTCTGCACCCTCAACTTGTTGCCTCACAGGAGCTGTGTGGGCACCCACGCTGTCACCAGGCAGGTGGACCCAGAGGGAGGCGGGGAGGCAGGTGGCACCATGTGGGCCAGATGGTGCCTGGGACTCTGCTCCGGAGTTACCCTGTCTCCCATGGGTGGACAGGGTTGGGTGTTAGGCTAACAGGATTCTTTTTGGCATGGAAGGAGAGAGGAATGGGCAAGAAGGCCCCTGTCACGGCCCCCAGGTTCCATTATGTCTATATTACACGAAGAAATGTCACCTCCATGCCCTGCCTGGGACAGCTGGTGTAATAGGCAGCCTTGCACCTGTCTTCAAGTGGCCACTTCTTAAAGCCTGGGGACTCCTTCACTGGTGGGCAGAGGGGTATGGTCCCTTCTACTGGACAGGCGTCAGAAGGGTGCAGGGTTCACATCTCAGGGATGAGTGGCCATTCCTGGTCCCCTTCTCATCCTAACTGTGTCTGACTCTATGACCCAGCACCACCAGCCAGAGATGTCACTGCTTGGACAGGGTCTCATGGCCAGATGCCCACGGGAGGCCTCCATGTAGGGAGGGCCCTCACCTCCCTCTCCCACCTGCAAGGGAAAGGCCAGGGCCTTGGACATTGGCACGTTGGTATCCAAGTCATGGACGTTCGAGATTTGGATTCCCCTCACTTGCTGGTTCAGGCAAGGCTGCGGGTGCAGTAGGCAGCTCACCCTCCTGCTGTCTTGGCTCCTTGGCCTGGTAGGAGGTTCTCTGTGCCTGGCCAGGCGGGTCTTGGATCAGCTGGGACACCCTGGCATGGAAAGGCCCGTCTGGACCTTGAAGCAGCTCACTCTCTAACGTAACGGCAGAGCAGGGCAGCTGAGGGACACCCTGGGCGGTAGCTCTGCGTCCTGGCACGTGAGCAGGCACCCTGAGCCAAGTGAGGCTGCTGGGAGCCCAGGGATGGGCACGTGGGGACACGCCTCCTGCAGACTGGTCGCAGGCTCTCGACACCACACGGAGACCTGCGGGCCAGCCTGTCACCAGACTTAGTTTTGAGGCCATCTTTCATCTTTGAAACCACTGTTCACCTCCCCCCACTGTGCGGGGGCGCCACCTTGCAACTGTGAGGGGGCTCTTAGGAGCAGGCTGGGCAGCCCCTGCTGAAAGGCGGAAAGCGGGGTGCTGTGTGGACCTCCGCATGGAGGGAGAGGCATGGCCCTTCTCTGCTCTGGTGATGGGGAGACCCTCTGGGGTGGAGGTGGGCTAGTCCCCCGAGCCACAGGCCAAGGAAGGGACAGGGGTCGTGATTTTCCAGGAGAAATGTGATGTTCTGGCGTGGGGGAGCCCACCGGGCCCCTCCCCAGGAGCGCACGCGCCTGGCCTGCCCACCCAGCTGGCCCCGTGTTCACAGGCCCGGCAGAGCGTCCGCGCACAGCACTCCCGGGACCTGCAGGTCATTGACGCCTACCGGGAGCGCATCAAGGCCGAGAGCATCGCCAGTGTGCTGAGCCTGGCCATCACCACGCAGCACACACTCTACGCCTCCCTGGGGACAGCTGAGTTCTTCGAGTTTGTGCTTAAGAACCCCCACAACACCCAGCACACAGTGACCATCGAGATCGACAACCCTGAGCTCAGGTGACAGCTCCTGCCGGCCGCTCCCTGGGCCTGTGCCACGCGGATTGCTGCCTCTCCGTGGGGGAGGGGGTTCTGATGGTGAGCCCGGGCCTCACCCTCCCTCCCACTGCCTCCCCCAGCGTCATCCTGGACAGCCAGGAGTGGAGGTACTTCAAAGACGCCGCTGGCCTGCACACGCCACTGGAGGAGGACATGTTCCACCTGCAGGGCAGCCTGGCCCCCCAGCTCTACCTGCGCCCCCGGGAGACCACCCATGTTCCCTTCAAGTACCAGAGCTTCTCCGTGGGACCACCGGCCCCAGTGCAGGTGTGAGCCCAGGCCAGCAGGGAGGGTCCCTCGCTCAGCCGGGAAAGGGCGGCACTGTCTCGTCTCTGCATGTCCCCACGTCTGGCAGGTGGATCAGCCCTCCACCCGTGTCCGCCCCACTTGTCACTCAGGGTGCACCCTGTACCTGTTCTGTGCGGGCAGCCCAGGCCTGGTGTGTCAGGCGTGTGCAAACCTGGCCAGAGTGGGCGGGCGGGCGGACTGGTGGCCTCACACGCCGACACCGTGTGTGTTTCAGTTTCTGAGGGACCTCTGGAGGTTGGTTCCCCAGTATGAGGGTCGTCACTCAGGGTGGGCTCGGGGGACCCCTAGGCTGGCTCTGCAGATGGGCCTTGGACTGAGTGGGCCTTTGCTTCAGGCAGAGCGGGGCTGACGTGGGGCCTGCACCCGTGGGTTGCTGGTTGGCAGCTGCGGGAGGCTGGCACGGAGTGGGCAGGGTGGCGCTCACCTGCCTGCTGCTCCTGCTCCTGGGTTTCCCACAGGCCTGTGCTGAGCCCGGCTCCGAGAGGGACACCGACGCCGGGTCACCTTGGAAGTCCACCACCACATGCACCAGGCACGCCAAGGTGGGAGCGAAAGACGAGAGCTTGGCTGTCCCGCGGCCCTGCAGTGGCCATGCCCCTGACCCCTCCGCTTTCTCTGCCCTCCTGGAGGGAGGAGTCTGGGCGATGGGGGCGGCGGGGTGGGCAAGGGCCGCAGTGGGCCTCCAGCGGGGAGGCCTCCAGCAGTGCGGCCTGCTCAGGTGGAGGGGT
>JAJEJO010002674.1:174038-192234 GCA_020662805.1 Glaucomys volans
CAGCAGTGCGGCCTGCTCAGGTGGAGGGGTGGGCAAGGGCCGCGGTGGGCCTCCAGCGGGGAGCCTCCAGCAGTGCGGCCTGCTCAGGTGCTGCTTCCGCCTTCGCAGACAGGACGCGTCTGCTCTCCGTTGTGCCGTAGACTCCCTGGGGCTGGGACTTCCAAGTCCCCATCACTCGCCTCCTCCCACAGCTGTTGGGCAGAAGGTCTCCTGGGCCGCCGCCTCTGCTGTGGGTGGAGCGGTCGGGGCTGCAGCTCAGCCCTCAGCAGACAGGTGCAGAGGGTTGCCTTCAGCGGGCCGTGGGGAGCAGCCAGGGCAGGGTAGGCTTCAGGGGGAGAGCATGCAGGCTCTGTGGGGTTTGGTACTCAGGGACTGGGCCGATGACCCCTCCGGGAGTTTCTGAGACCCTGCTTTGGAGGGGGAGGGGTTCCTGGCAGCGTGTCGGGAGGCATCAGGTAAGGGAACTGCACGTTAGATTTCAAACAGTTTTACTTTAAGGTTCTTTTTATAGCAGAATGATGTTCCTTTAGCATAAATTTGGAGTTTTAAGGAAAGCCTCAGAAATTTTAATGAGTTTACCATAATGGCTGCAGGGCGTGCCTCCGACAGAGAAGGGCTTGTGTCCTGACCACGTGCCATGGTCACTGCCCCTGAGCACAGTCTGATATCGGGGGCTCCTGGTATCTACAGTTTGGGCCCTGCTGTCCTTGGATTCCGCATCTCTGAGCCGCTGGGTGTGGGTGACCCTGTCACCTGCAGAGGCCTCTGTGGCTGGTTGTCCGGGGGCTCTGGTGCTGACTCCTGGCGGACCTGCCGTGAACTCCCTGCGCACCATCGCCCGGGGGCTCAAGGCTGCGCCTGTTGCTCCCTGGGTACAGAATGGGGGCCTTCCAGTCCGTCCCTCTTGCCGTGGGTCCCCTGCAGACAGGAGCTCACCCAGCGGCCCTGGCCCCCTGAGGCCCACTTAGTCCCGTGAAGTCCAGCTGAGTGTCAGTCATTCCCTTCATTTATCCAGTTTCAAAATTATGAGCCGTGGTTCAGCCACACAGGGAGGCGCACGGGAAGGTGGGACCGCAGGGGGGACAGCATTTAAAGGGCATGCCGTACTTGAGAGAACTAGCGGTGGCACGCCCACTGCGTGCCCGTGCTGGGTGCTGTCCCAGGCCCTGGCCTGGGGTCCCCTCAGGGTGGCCTGTACTGTGGCCCCGTCCCTGCACCTCTGACAACGCCTGCCTTCCCGCCTCCCTTGGTGAGGGGCCAGTGAGCTCTCCGCGCTGCCTCGGAGGGACCTAAAGCGGCCCTGGGCCTGCGCCTGTCCCGAGGCTGGCTGCTCTCCTCAGGTGCTGTTCCGCGCGGGCAGTGGGAAGCCCATTGCTGTGCTCCTGCTGACGGTGGAGCCCCAGCCCCACGTGGTGGACCAGATCTTCCGCTTCTACCACCCCGAGCTCACCTTCCTGAAGAAGGCCATCCGCCTGCCTCCCTGGCACACGCTTCCAGGCAGGTCCCTGCCGTCCCCGTGGCCGGCCTCTTTCAGGTTCAGTTGACTGGAAGAGGCCTCTGCCCAAGGCGGCAGGTGGCATCCCGGTGTCCCCCATGGTGTGTGGTAAGCCCTGCCGCCGCCTTCTTGCCTCCTCTGAGGTGGTGGGTGTGTGTGTGACCAAGGCCCTTTCTAAACCCAAGCCTGGGGTCCGGCCCTGCGGCAGGCCTGCTCCTCCCAGCTCGCCCTCCGGCAGGTGCCTCCACACCACTTTTGTTCCTCTCTCGGTCACTCCTTTTAGTGACTCCTCCAGGAAACGGCCAGAAGTGTGGCCCAGGGACCCCAAGATGATGGTCAGGATGCCCTGTATTTCCCTTCCCCAGCTGAAGGACTGTGGTCCCTCTGCTGTCCCCTCCTGGGTCTGTTTCCCAACCCTGTGGGTCAGGGTGTCAGCACTGTGCCCACCACCCTGCCACCTGCGCTGCCCACAGGCCACACTGTCCTCCCCATTGCAGGCGCTCCCGTGGGCATGCCTGGTGAGGCGCCCCCCATCCATGTGCGGTGCAGTGACCCCAACGTCCTCTGTGAGGCCCAGAATGTGGTATGTCGTGGGATGCTGTCCTCGCCAGGCGTCTCTCCTGATGGGGTTTCAGGCTGGTGGCTTCGTTTCAAGGAGGTGGGGGCTGTACTGGCACCTGGGAGAGCTTCCTGAGCGGGTTCTCACTGTCTGCTAGCAGATGAGTTCTCTGATCAGCTGCATTTAAGTGTTAAGAAAAGGCATGAAGCACAGTGAATAAAACGATTGGTAATTAAGGCACTTGCCAATCGCCGCCGTCGAGGGCTGGCGGCAGTGACTGTGGGATGACTAGCTCGGAGGCTGGATAAAACCTGTGCAGAGTGATTACTGAAATCAGAAATGGACCCAAGGAGCTGCTGCCTTCTGCAGTGGACGGGCTGGCGAATGCCGACCAGCGACAGGAGGCTGCGCCTGGGAGGGGCTCACACCTGCCTGGCTTCACAGGCCTCAGGCAGCTTTAGGGGCTGGACTGGGTGGAGCGGGGAGGCAGTGGTGCTGGCACCCATGTGCCCCACATCCACTTGGCAGGGCCCTGGGGAGCCCCGGGATGTGTTTCTGAAGGTGGCTAGTGGTCTAAGCCCAGAGGTCAAAGACTTCTTTGTCGTCATTTATGCGTAAGTACTCAAGACAGCAGATCTGGAAAGGGCACTGAGGCCGGGAGGGGCAGGTCGGGGCTGCTGGTGGGGGTGGGGGGCGCGCTATGCCTGTCTGAGAGGCAGGATTGCTGCTGAGTTTTGGGCTGGTAGGGCCTTGCAGAGGACATCCTCTGCTGGAGTAGCACAGGTGGCCAGAGAGATGTGGGATGCGCCTGTGCCCACCTAGGGAAGCATCCAGCCCAAGAAGCATGGCAGCCCACTCCTCCCCAGCTTCCAGGCTGAACCTCTGGAGGGACTGGAGCTGGACCACCATCAAGTTGCCCAGTTAGACACCCCAGTCCCTCCACTGTCTCCTCTTGGGGCCTCTCTCCCAGCTACACATGCAGGTTGGGAGATTTCCTGCAGGGCTTCCAAGAACAGGCCAGGGTGTGAGTCAGCTGTGTCCAGGGGTGGAGGGCTGCAGCATTGTCCCCTCCATGGGACCATCTCAGCCTGGACTCCTCCTGACAACCCATGGAGATGGGTCACTGGCCTGCTTCACGATGCGGTCAGGAAATCTCAGCCGATATGTAGGCACAGCCGAGTGCTCAGACCTGTGACCTCCACCCCTCCCCCCCGTGAGCAGCCCACCACCCTGCACAGCTCTTCGGAGGCATTTGGGCAAAGCTCAGGCTGTCCTTCATCCCACGATGTGCACTGCCTGGGTGCCAGTGGGGGGTGTGGGGACAGCCCACGCCTCAGCCCATGCTTCAGCCCCGCCCAAGAGCTTCCCCTAGGCGGGTCAGCAGGGCAGGGGTGGGAGCAGCTGGCCCAGCCCCGTCCCGGCTCCACCCTGCCTGCAGGACGCCTGCCTTTGGAGGGCTTTGCCCTCTGCCTGAGGACACTTGCAGACAGCCCCTGTTCCTTGCAGTGACCGCTGGCTGGCAGTGCCCGTGCAGACGTGGCAGGTCTGCCTCCACTCCCTGCAGCGTGTCGACGTCTCCTGCATCGCAGGCCAGCTGAGCCGCCTTTCCCTGGTCCTGCGGGGGACACAGAGCGTGAGGAAAGTGAGAGCTTTCGCCTCGCACCCACAGGAGCTGCAGGTGGGCCTCCCCGCTGCCCAGCTGTCCACGAGTCCTCACAGCCCAGCCGTTAGGCCAGCTGTGTTGGACATGCCAGGGAGGGCAGGGGACAGGGTCGCCCGAAGGCCAGGCTCTGGAGTTAGGGAAGGACTCTGGAATGGAGACACCCCGGGGACACACTGGAGGAGGCCATGCAGAGTCCCACCTGCAGGCCTGTGTTCTGAACCCAGGGTCACCAGGAGAGGGCCTTGCCCACTGCAGGCCCCGAGTTGGAACGGGGGCCAGGCTCCAGATCTGAGCAGGCCCCGGGCCCGTGGAGAAGTCACCCTCACAACCTGGTGACTCTGAGTTGCCCTGGTCAGTGGGCTCGGGTGCTGCGACTCTGTTTGCAAACCCGGAGGCTGTGCCCTGACTCCCCTCTCGCTCTTGAAGACAGACCCTGCGGGTGCCTTCGTGCTGCCACCTCACGGGGTGCAGGACCTGCATGTGGCTCTGAGGCCCCTGCGGGCCGGCAGCCGCTTCATCCACCTCAACCTGGTGGACGAGGACTGCCACCAGCTGGTGGCCTCCTGGCTCCTTTGCCTCTGCTGCCGCCAGCCGCTCATCTCCAAGGTCTGTGAGCTGTGGGAGAAGCACTGGGGGACCCTGGGCTGGGTGGGGGTGCTTGCTCCACATGGTCTGTCCCTCTCGCCTACATGGAGGACCCAGCATCTAGGGCTGGCCTCGGGGCGTTCTTGGAGAAGGAGCCCAGGGCCATGACTGGGACCTGGCCTGTCCTCCCCAGGCCTTTGAGATCACAATGGCAGTGGGCGAAGGCAAGGGTGCCAACAAGCGGATCACCTACACCAATCCCTACCCCTCCCGGAGGACCTACCACCTGCACAGCGACCACCCTGACCTGCTGCAGTTCAAGGAGGACACCTTCCAGGTGCCGCAGGGGCTGCCCAGGGGCCTCGGGAGGCCTGTGGGAGGGCAGGCACTGAGTGGTCAGGGCTGCGTCCAGGAGCAGGGAGTCTGGGGATGGTGACAGGTGCCCCACACCCCTGGGGACTTGCTTCAGGAGGCAGGAGACTCGCTGAGGGCCCTTCTGCCTCTATCTTGAGACCCTGACTCATAGCACAGTGGCCGGGAGGGGCCCCGTGGCTGCCCCTGCCTGCAGTTCTTGGTCTGCGTTGTCCACACCTCAGTCTTCTCCCATCAGGAGGGTCGAGGGCAAGAGTTCGTAGGTTGCCAACTTCTGTGTGCAGGCTGGCGCCTGGGGTCTCCCCAGCATGCTGGGAGGGAACTTGGGAGAGGTGAAGTGGACATCCTTTGTCAGCCATGACCCGCTGGACTGCCTCACTCTGAGTCGAGTTTCTAGAAGCTGCTGGCAAGGCCGGGGTGCGGTGTGGAGCCTGCCCAGCATGCCCAGGCCTGGGGTTCCATCCCCAGCACTGAGGCGCTGATAGTAAATTGGGGGCAGCTCGGGTGGGCACTGGTGACTCCATGCCTCTTCCAGGTGGGAGGAGGCGAGACCTACACCATCGGCCTGCGGTTTGCGCCAGGCGGGAGAGTGGGGCAGGAGGAGATCCTGATCTACATCAATGACCACGAAGACAAGAACGAGGAGACCTTCTGCGTGAAGGTCATCTACCAGTGAGGGGCCGGCGGCGCCTGTCCACCCTCACCTGCCCTGCAGCATGTGGCCCTGCCCCGCTGGCTGGGCCTTGGCTGAGGGAGGAGCAGTGTGCCCTGGTCATTCTGCCAAGGCCGACCAGGGCTGCAGGGCGAGTTTCCAGCTGAACGGGACTCTGGCCGCCCTGTCACCTGCTCTGCCCGAGGTGCATGTGAGGCAGCCCATGGAGGTTGTCACCACCTACCTGTAACTTAGTTTTGCTTTTTTTTTTAGCAAAACGTTATTTTATGAATCATCCTAAATGGTAAAATCATGCTTTTCTTACCGGATTTTGTATGAACGTAATGTATTTGCTACACGATATTTTATACTGATATTATTTTGTATTTGTTTTTTAAATGATATTGTCTGAAGCTGCACTCGGCTTGTTTGCCCTTCCGCCTGTGTCATTTCCCTGCTGACTCCACGTCGGGCTTTCCTGTCTGCAGCATCAGCCCTGACCGCCCTGGAGGGGACACAGAGCGGCCCCTGGGGCTGGCCCCAGGGCACTGCAGGGGGTGGGGTGGAGTGCGGGGTGCACTGCTGAGTGGAGGTGACCTGCATGCCTGGCACGCCTGGCGGAGTGCACGTGGCCTGGAGATGCGCAGTGACAAGCGTCCCAGAGCCAGCCCTGCCGTGCGGGGCGGAGTTGGCCTCCTGCCTCTCGAGTGCCCTGGCTGGCAGCCGGGGAGGAGCCAGGGAGGTTGGGGAGGCCAGTGGGCCTCCTTCAAAGCAGTGCTAGGTTTCCAGGGTTTCTAGGAGTAGTGTTCTATCTCCTCCTCCTCCTGCCTGCCAAAGCCACACTCAGCTAAACGGAGTCAAGCAAAATCCACGTGAGCTGCTGTGGCTTCCCACGTCTGTTGGTGATTCGATGTTGTCTTTATTTAGAAAGAAACCAAGGCACTTGAAACGGTTGCTCTGATTCTAAGTGGCTGGGAGATAGCCGCCATGTTTCCCAGGAGGGCAGAGGTGGTGAACTCCGACCCTGACACAGGCTTAAATGTTTTTAAGCAAAAAAATTGAAATATTTTAAATCTTTGGCCCTTCCTGACCTCAGCACCACGTTGCATCTATCTGCCCTCCTCATTTGGAGCTGGTACTTCTGGCCTCTTGGGGGCTGGCCACTGAGGTCACAACTGGCATCAGGCAACTGTCCTCATGCCTCTTTGTCCAGAGGCCACCAAGTGGTCCTTGGGAAGAAGGAAGGAGGAGGCAAAGGAGTCCACCATGAGAGAGGCTCTGCTGAGCCGGCCTCCACGAGGCCACTGGGGTGTGGAAGTAGACAGGGTGGACGATCCCAGAGAGAGCCAGGCTTCCTACCCCTTCACCGCCTCTGTATGCTGCTGGCGGGAGCCTCAGGGTGACCCGAGGGGACCCTACCCGAACATCTCCTAGTTCTGAGCCTGTGGCAGTCGCTGAGGCTCGAAGGAAGGGTTCCTTTGGGTCAAGAACTTTAAACCAGTACTCAGGGTCGGTCCTACTCTGGGGAATAGCCCTGAGAGCTGATGGTCCCTCAGCTAACGCACCAGGTTCTTTTAAAGGGAGAAGTGAAGTCTGTCCTTCTAATGGATGTTCTCAATAGTGGGTATCACGAGGTGGCGTGTCCATGTGGGGGTCAACTTGACGTGACACAGCGCCTTGATCACTGTTCTCGATGGCCCCCGAGTGACCTGGCTGATCCCCTGCTGGCTCCCGGCTGTAAATGCCCATGTCCATCAGTGTGGCCAGAGCTTTGCCCTGGACCCTGGTGCCAGGGATGCACCTGGCGCTCATCGTATCCTAAGATTAATGAGGGGCATTCTGGCCCGATGCAGTCATTGTCCCAGCCCATAAATGCGCCCCTCTCTGACCCAGTTTGTCAGGATCCGACTGGTCTTGCTGCCCCCAGGACCGCAGTGCCATCAGTAAGTTCTGGGTCTGTCTGTCTGTCTGGCCTTGGGCTCCATGGCGCTGGGCCACTCTGGGCAAGTGTGTGTTTGTGACAGACCTCAGATTCACTGCTGTGCTGCATCTCTGTCCCTTCTGGAAGTTTCCTGGAAGGAAGGGCTGCACAATTAGGAAATCCTGTTTCAGGTTGGGTTCCCCAGGAACAGGAGGCAGGGAGGGGCAGGAGGCCGTGCTCACCTGCGGCTCCCTCCTACCTGCTGCTCCCGGAGGCGCCTTCAGCTCCCTGTCCGGGTCAGCCTCTGCCCAGGTCTTCTGTTCCCTTTTTAGTTTATGGCTCAGGGCAGGAGGGGGAGGAACATCCTGAAGCCATGGTGGGGCTGCTGGCATCCACGTGGCCTGTGGGTCACTGTGCTCATGGGCACCACATCGGGTTCCTGAGGACACACTCAGGCTGCCCTTGGCCTGACCTCTGCCAGGTTCTTGCCACAGTGGTGAGATTTCCTCTAACCTCACGAGCAGGCTGCTGCCAGCTCCATTCTGAGCACACGGAGTCACTAAGCCAGGGACTGGGCACTGGACCAGGTCCCCCTGCAGCCACCGCCCCTGCTGGCTCAGCAGTCTCTGCAGCGTCCAGCGGGGAGTCACAGGAAGGAGCCCCGCCCCACCCACCTCTGCAGAGGCGGGAGACTGGGTGACTGGTGGCAGTGGGCACCTGTGGCTGGGCTGCTGTGATGGGACGTGGTGACTGGGTGGCAGTGGGCACCTGGTGCTTGCAGTTCTGGAGCCAGAGGTCCAAGGTCAAGGTGCCAGCAGGCCCCGTATCTGGCGAGGGCCCAGAAGGGCGGTGGCTTCTTGCTGTGTCCTCACCTGGTGCCACAAGCAGGCAGGTCACCAACCCACTCACAACCCCACCCCAAGGCCCCACACTCTCCTTACCATCGCCTGGCGGTCAGGAGCCCGCCTAGGAGTTCTGGGGACATAGCATCAGCGCCCTCCAAAGCATCCTCGGGACTCTGCCTTCCAGCCCCACCTTGGCCTGACCCAGGCTCGGCTCAGGAGCTCAGGGAGGGCCAGGCAGGAGGCCGGGGCTGCGGGGGTGGGAGGGGCGCAGGCAGCTCTCTAGCCTGGAAACCCCAGGCAGTAGCCAGGAGACTTGGCTGAAGGCCGGGGGCCAGGGCGATCCTGGGCACTGTTCAGATGTCACTCGGGCTAGCTCCTCGGCCTCGGGGCGAGGCAGCTGCTGTGATGCTCCTCTCATGGACCGGAAGCACCCGGGGCCTGCCAAGGGTAGAGTGCTGGGTCACGCGGCCAGGAGGGGAGCTGGGAATGCAGCCCAGGAGCTTTCTGTGACCCCGAGCTGCTCAGAACTTACTTGGCTCAGCTTCTTCCCAGCTGCACGACTGACTCTAGGGGCCTGTTTACAGAAGGTGCAGGGCAGCCTGACCTCAAAGCCTCGCCCCCAGTCGCTGGATCCAGGACTCTGGCAGACACAGGCGGTGCTTCCCCTGCTCTGCTCTCAAAGGGGTGAGCCGAGGCTGTGGGCTTAGGCCTCCCGTGGTCCCCGGGAAGCCCATGTGCGCTTCCACCAGAATCTGGCTTGGCAAGAGCCCCTCTCCACGCAGACCCCTGTCCCTGCAGCAGCCACAGGGACCACCTGCCCTGCTTCCATCTGCAGCCCCTCTGTGGGCCTCCCCACGCGCCCTGCTCAGTGGACTAGGAACCAACGCCCACAGACGCTGAGCCACCTGCTCCCAGGGCACAGCGGGAAGTTCAGGTGGCCTGGCTGCAAACCCTCGGCCTTCCCTGTGAGTAGGCCCTGCATGGAGTACCAAGGACCTGGGATGAATGAGGAGGGAGGAGTGTCCCCTTGGGCTCAGGTCAAGACCGTCAAGCGGGGCTCCTGCTGTGTGGCCTTGGCCTCCCCCGCCCTGCCTCCAGGCTCCTTCCCGGGCACCCGCATTCTCTTTCTCTGCCCAGCCTGCCCCACTGAGGCCTCCTCTGCCCTCCTCCATCCCGCCACAGGCTGGGTCACGCTGGCAGAGCCTGGGCTGAGAGGGCTGGGCCCACGTCCTGCCTGCACCTTGCGGGACGAAGGGAGAGACTTCCCTGAGCAAGGGACCCGTGCGCCCCAGCCACAGTTCTGCTGCGAGTGCTTCTAGGTGGTGGTTAGTGCGGGGTGAATTCCATCCCTCACTGCGATGTGCCAGGAAGCTGGGAGCTCTGACCATAATCAATGAGCATTTGGAAGCAGACACCGCTGGGAACACTTTCTAGAAGCACCACCGCCTGAGGAGACCTGGTCAGGGCCCCGGGGGAGGCCGGGGCCAGGCTGGAGAGAGGATGGAGCAGTGCCCACCCACCCTGGACCCTCTGCCTGCTGCTCCCGTGCCCCACAGGACCTGGCCTTCTGTCCTCAGGCTGGGTGGTGGTGAGAGCCCACCGAGGCTGGGTCCTCTGGGGGAGTCGGACTCAGATGCTGGCGGGACAGGAGGGGCCAGACGCCTCCCTGCAGGGCACGCCGCCCTCAGGCCAGCAACAGGCACACGCGGTGCATCTGGGAGGCTGGTGGGCCCATGGTTTGTTCAGTCGTGGATTCAGAACGTGCCTTGGGGGTCTCTGTCCTGCAGGCCACGCCCCATCCCCCACCCTGCCACATCTGCAGTCCTAGAGCACAGCAGGTGGCTGCCCCTGGGGCCGTCCCAGGACCTGCGTGCTCATGAAGGGGGGCCCAGGTGACCTTGGAGTCCAGGTGGAAGGGGCCGCCCTGGCACAGAGTGGGAAGGCAGGGACCGCCTGCCTCACCCTGGGCTGGGCAGAGCCACCCTGAGGGCCAATGCCACTGTTCTTCTTGGTGGGTCAGAGCTCCTGCGAGGTGGCCCTTCTGCTCAGTTGGACGAAAGGGACAGTAATCATCTGGCATTAATGCTGTGACAGCTCAGCACAGAGAGGGCCGTGCTGGCTGCCGAAGTCGACCAGCACGACATCCCTCAGTGTTGGGAGGAGCCAGGTCTGTCCTCGGCCCATCATCCAGAAATGTCTGAAGGTGGCTCAGCCTTGCATTTCAAGGCACAGAGCAAA
Source organism: Glaucomys volans (assembly GCA_020662805.1). NCBI lineage: Eukaryota > Metazoa > Chordata > Mammalia > Rodentia > Sciuridae > Glaucomys > Glaucomys volans. The sequence continues at coordinate 184,369 of JAJEJO010002674.1, forward strand.
CTTTCCTGAGAGGACCAGGTGCCGAGGCCATCAGAAGGAGCCCATGGGTTCGAGACGGGAAGGTGCCAGAAGAGGTGCTGGGCCCCTGGCTGGTGACTGACATCTCCCACACACACAGCTGCTGGGAAGCAGCAGCGCCCAGGGCCAAAGCGAAGGAGCCCGTGAAGGTTTGTCCCCCCAGGGTCTGTGGATTCGTCCCGAGGACAGGGATGCGGCTGCTGCAGGGGCTGCCCTGCTGGGCACTTCTGCTGTCCTGGGTGGGATTGTGACCTAGTTTTCTGCAGTGTGCAGGGGCTAGAATTCCAGAAGGCCCCAACCCCCGTGTCTCTTCTAGGCAGAGGGAGGAGCTGAGCGGGTGCTCAACACCTGCAGGCTTGACCTGGGTGTGGGGCAGGTCCTTGGGGAGCAGCTTCCTCACCTCTCAGAACCTGGCTTAGGAGCCCAGGGGCCTCAATCCAGGTCAGGGAGAGGCTGGGCCACTGGCATCCAAGTGCCTGTGATCCTGGGCAGCACTGCAGTTTGGAAGGAAGTCACCCACTGTGAAGGCCAGGTGCCAACAGCCTCAAGGGCAGGTGCCTGTGGGGTCACAGGGCCCAGGGCCAGAGGGGCTCCAAACTCCGTTTAACACCCTGCCGTGGGCACCTCGAGATCCCTAATCACTCAGGGAGATCAACCAGGGGCACAGTGTTGCTGCTGGGCCCTGCAAGTGACGTGGACTGTCCTGTTTCCCATCAGGGGCAGGGGCCTTTCCAGGGAGGTGGTGAAAGTCCCCAGGCCTGTATGGCTCAGTCTGTCCCACTGCCCTCCCTGGGGACCTGCCAGCCTGCAGGGAACCCATGCAATTATGCTCGAGTCTGGGGAGAAGGGTTGGAAGGCACAGTTGCCACAAGCCTAGGCCCGTGTCTCCGAGCTCACCTCCTTCAGGCTCCATCTGCCTTTCACCCCTGATCTCTCTGGGATCAGATCTGGTGGGCAAAGAGGAATGTATCAGGCAGCTTTGTGCTACAACAATGCTGGGAAACAAACACCCCCCCACCCCCCGTGGCTTACGCATTTCTCACTTTGCTCATGGTTCTGAGGGGCTGCGGGGACCCTGCTTCAGGCTGCACCTGTTCAGTTGGGCTCAACATGAGCCTCAGTCCTGGACAAGCCTCCCAGGGCCTCCTCTCAAGCAGGGAGGAGGAGAGCCTGCACTGACGCAGCATGTCCTCCTGGGCTGGCGGTACCTGCCTGTCGGCTCTGCAAGTCCGCACACCATGGGAAGCTGGAGGTCCTGCCTGGGGTCTGAAGGCACCTCGAGAGCTGCTGTGTGTTGGCCCCATCGAGCCCCAGCAGAGTCAGGAGTGGCTTTCCAGCAGAGCCAAGCATTCTGGGGCTGGCTGTGTCCTGGGCCAGGCAGGGGCAGACCCTGGAGAGTTTGAGGCCCAGGTAGGCAGCGTGCAGCCTGTAAAGACCCCTCCCCCCAGACTGCAGGGGGCCATTGCCCTGGGGGATTGGGCTCCTGGCTGCATCTGGGCAGCAGGAGTCCGGCTGGAGGAGGCTGTCCGGCAGCCCCAGCTCCAGACAAGCTTACCACAGAGGCAGCCAGGGCCCTGGCCAGGTGAGCCTGGGTGAGGCGTGTGAGGCCATCTGCAGTGGCTTTAGCTGCAGAGGGCTCTTCTCCATCAGTCCATGTGACAGTTAATGAGCGGCATGGTCAGAGGCTGGATCAGAGCCGCTGCCAGCCGGGCCTCTGCACAGGAGGCCACTCGCTCCCATGGCTGTCTTTCCCCCAGCAGTCCCATCACTGGTGGGGTCCCGGGGGTCTGCAGAAACACTTTGGTGTTGGGCCTTTGGGGATCCTTTGCCAAGGCCTGATTCTGGCTGCTGGTGTAAACAGAACTGCCCCCTGGGTCCCTCTGGGCAGAGACCCAGACCAGCCTGGGGGGCTCCTAATACCAGGGACGTGAGCGAGGGGCATGCTGGGAGGGGTGGCCACACTCACCTGCCCCTTTCAGAGCCTCCCTCGGTGGTCTCCAGGGGCCCCCTGCGTACTCCTCTCCTGGCCTCCTCCAGCCTGTGTGTGGCTGGGGCAGAGTCCCCTTGCCTCTGAGGCCCTGCTGTGCTGCCCCCATGCAGAGCAGGGCAGGCTGGGTCTGCTGGTGAGGACGAGGCACGCCAGCAGACCCCTTCCCCTCCTGAGCGTCTGCCCAGACCCTTCCTGCCAGGCCCAGGGCCCCACAGCCTGCGCTTGGGTGCAGGCAGAGCCTCCGGTCCCATCCGGGTGTGGCTGTTGAGTTCTCAGCACCTCAGTGCAGTGACACAATGGCTTGTCCTCAAGCCCCCAAAGGCAGCTCCACGGAGATGTGTCTTCGGGAGCCCCGACCAGTCGACGTGGAGAGACACCTGGGCGGCACAGGATGCCCGAGACCCAGCCGCAGGAGGCGTGGAGCACAGGGACGTGTCCTGCAGTGTGATGGCCCCGAAAGCATGGCCCTGAGTGGAACTAGCCGGACAGAGGCCACAGGCTGTCCTCTCTCTGTGTGAAACGTCCAGAGCAGGCAGGTGGCAGGGACAGGAAGCCCAGCGCAAGTGTCAGTCCAGACAACAGAGCCTCCTGGGCGAACTGGGAGGTGCCCTGGAGGATGCCGCAGGTTGTGCGGCCACGGTGTGTGTGCACAGGTAGGCTCGGGTAAGTGTGTGCGGGCAGCGTGTGTGTGGAAGGCATGTGCACGCGTGAGTGTGCATGCTTCAGGCTCAATGTTTTGATCCCAGGTTGCTGGGGGCAGAGGCAGCGGGCGCTGCGACATTTTCACGATCTTCAGGGCCCCCATCAGGTGAGGAGGGTGAGGCCGAGGGGTGCGTGGGGTCCGGCAGTCTCAGGTTCCAGCTGCCCTTGTCCTGGCTCTTCTGTGACTCCACCTGAGCGAACTCAGGCTCAGCAGGTGTCTCACCTCCCAGGCCCTGGCCTCGGGGCTGCTGCCATTGCTTGTAGACCCTCGATTCCGAGCTGCTGCTGCAGGTTTGGGGTGAGGGCCTCCTGGGTCAGCCACGGGGCAGCTCTTTGTAAGATGTACTGTGACGGGTGCCCTGGCAGCTCTGGGTCTATTATGGTCGGAACCCCAAAGACTCACGTGTTGAAGCTTTGATTCCGGATGCAGCCGTGGTCAGAGGCTGGTTTGGGGAGGTGACTGACCCAGGAAGGCTCTGACCTCATGGTGGGTCGATCCATTGAAGGGTCACATTCGTGGTGGTATTGGGAGGTGATGGGCACTGGCGGAGGTGGGCTGGGTTGAAGGAAGTGAAGGGGCTCTCTGTCCCCTCCCTGTCCTCGCTCTCTCTCTTCTTCCAGGCTGCCATGAGCCAAGCAGCGTTCCTCTCCCACACCCTCTGCCATGATGCCCTGCTCTACCTTGGACTGTAGCAATGGAGCCAGCGAGCCGTGGACTGAACCTCTGAATCAGCCCAAATAAATCCTTCTGCCTCTGAATTGTCGTTCTCAGGTACTTTGTTGCACCAACAAGAAGCTGACTGGCGCAGGGCGGAAAGATCAGTGTCCTGGTGGGCTTCTTCTAGCTCCTGCCCCTGGATAAAATTTTGGGAAAGAGATTCAAGGCAGTGACCTTGGGGTCCTGGAGCATTCCTCCCTCCCTGGTAGGAGTAGGGAGAGGGCCCCCCTACAGCGTCTAGGGAGCAGCCAGCCTGCCTGGGAGGACCGGCCCTGGTCTTCCCCACTCAGGTTGACCCGTACAGCACACTGCCCACACCACTCCCTGCCGCTCCCGCCTGGCTCTCCATTCTCCTGTCATTTCCTCCCCACCAGGAGGAAGGTCAGATTCCAGGATGAGCAAACGAGCAGGCAGATAGGAAGTGCAGCCCCTTCCTCTTTAGGATGTGGGGCTCCTGCGCCACACAACGGGGGCCTGGCTGCGTGGTGTCTCTTCCAGGGGCACAGCCTGGAGTGTCTCAGCCGTCAGAGTCCCGGATGAGCATCCCATGGCCGGACCCCCTGGGCCTCTCAGCATCCATCTCCTCCCTGGTAAGGCTGGAGGGTGGTCAGGGGCACCTCAGCCCAGCAGCAGCTCCTACTTAATAATAATGGTGTGTTTGACTCTTGCTTGCGTCTGAGAAGATTCTTCTAATTTTGTTTTTCTTACTCTAAGATGAGCTTGGCTCACGGAAATTCTAAGTGGACCTGACGCGTGTCCTGTGGACAGGTGGAGGGGCACTGTCCTGCTCCTGTCCCGTGGGCTGGCACCCAGGAGCTCCTCCCGGGCCATTCCTGGGTGCGTGACTCAGCCCTTGGCCTGGTACCTTGTGGGTGTCATGAGTCAATACACACTTTTTAAAAAAAATCAGAGAACCAGTGCAGAATTGCCAATGCTTTATTTGCCAAGATAGGCATGGAAAGAATCCCTTCTAAACGTAGCCTACCACTGTCACCATCAGATCGCAAAAGAAGAAACATTTGAGCCCTGAACGTGGGAAGGACGCAGGTCGGCGGGGAGCATGCTGTGCCTAGAACACGCTGGCGGAAATGGGAACGGAAGTCACTCTCTATGGCTCCTTCCCCCATTTCTTGGGGGGTGTGGAGACCTCACTAGCGATGGGCCCTGGTGCTCTCCCAGGTAATGGACTCCTGCCCTAGGCCTCTGTTTTGTGGTGGGCAGATTGTTCTGGAAGGCTCTGGAAGGAAATAGGGGGTATGGAGCCTGAGATGTTGTGGGCCCCGCCATAGTCCTGCTCCTAGCTTGGCAGGGCCATGCTGAGCGGGCCTTGGGGCCTCCACCGCCCTGACCTTGCTGGTGGATACGTGTGGACAAAGCCAGAGCAATTTTGTGCTGCTGCCCATGGGTAGGACATGGGGGCAGAGGGCTATGCGGGGTGCTTCCCCCAGGACCTGTGCTGGGCACAAGGGGACAGAGCTGTCGTCTGCAGGTCAGAAAGCAAACTGATGTTCTGGGGGTTCTAGCCTGTTTTTGGCCATGGTGGAAAGCTGTGGGTCATGCTTGGCCCTGTGGCCCCCAGGCCGGCTGCAGTCGTGGACAACACGATGGGCCGAGCTCCTGCCGGGGTGCGCCTGGTCCTCCCAGCTCTGCTTTCTCTAAGAAAAGGCTTTCTGAGCGCGCCGTGGCGCTGGGCGGCCCCCTGAAGGCGCAGCCCAGGGGCTCCATCCATACTGCATGCTCTCAGCAGCCGTCCTCCCCGGCGGCTGGGCGGGCCTGGAGGACGTGGTTAGCTATTCTCTCTTAAGTGGTAGGTGGGGGCAGGAGGAGACCCTCAGGAAAGAGGCTTCACAGTAGACTCCAAGCACACCCGTGCGCCTCCAGAACCTGAGAGGTTTTGTACAACCAAAGAAGGGCTTTGAAGCGGCTTGCCGGAAGACACCTGGCCCCAGAAGTAGGCCGAGGTTCAGCTGAAAGGCGTTTTTGGGAGGAGTCGAGGACGGGACGTGAAGGCGCTGCGGCCCAGCTAAGGGCTGGGGAGTGGGAGCTGATGGGCTGGTGTTTGTGGTGACTGGGATCGTTTGTGGGTATGGGGTGCCCTTCAGAAGGAGGAGGACACCTCTGGCCCCATTCTGGGGGAGATGCAGGACCTGGGGGCCAGTGTGGTGACCACCCAGGCCATGCCTCCTTTCCAGCCTCCACCAGACCTCGCCCAGCCTCCTTCTGTGAGCCGAGGTCAGGATTTGGGCTTTCAAAAGGCCTCAGGCTGGCACTGGAAGGAGTGGGTGAGCTTGGCACCGGGCTGGGCATAGGCCTGGGTCCTCCCAGATCAGAACTCTGGTCCTCACTCTGCCCAGCTCCCCAGACTGGGAAAGGTCCCTGAGGGAAGCTCTCTAACCGTGGGCGACACCCCTTGGGAATGCTCCTGGGTGACACTGGTAGAGTCACTTGGAACCTTCATTCTAGCGCTGCCATTTGGAATCCACAGTGACAGCACGCCTGCCTAGGCTGCTTCACCTGGAGTCTCGGACACTGAGCTATGTTCGCAGTGGGACCAAGAGGCTTCGTGAGGCCTCTTGTGGGCTGCCCTGTTTTGGGGCCAGTTGTCCTTCAGGGCTCTGGACACCACAGCAGCTGTGTGTCATGGCCAAGTGCCAGCTGTGAGTCGGGATGGAGGTTGACATGACCTGAGGAGAGGCCACCTTGGCTCCAGCTGGCCAGTGAAGTAACGAGGACCTACCCGGTGCCAGCGTCCTGCAGGACATTCCTCTGGGCTGCGTCACGGCTCAGTGGGTGTCCTGCAGGGGGCTGCTGACCGGGGTCTCACTGAGAGGCAGTGTCACCAGGATGGTGAGCACCAGGCGTGGGGTCCTGGTGGGAGCCCAGGCTTCATCTGTTCAGCAGGGAAATCAAGAGCCTACTGTGTGCTGCCGGGTGTGGACAGGCCAATCCAGGGGCCAGTTCCAGTTCCACCTTGCTCACCGTGGCCTCCATCACATGTCTGGAGCTGGGTGGGAGCCACTGTCCCCTAAAGCCAGACTTGCTGCCCTCTTCCAGGGCCCGCAGCTCAGGGTGCCCCAGGCAGGTGCTCCTGCACCCCTGAGAGCCTCAGGAACGGCAGGGTGCCCTGGTGGGGAGGGAGCGTGGCTGCCCAGCCCTCAGCCATGCGCACTCCTGGCCTAGGAAGCCAGAGGGTGGCCTTACCAGTGGGTTAGGAGACAGGAAGCTGGGACAGGACCAGGGAGTCTCCTCCTCCTCGGGGAACATGGTGCCGTCTGCCCATTTTGTTGATCCATCTTCACAACCGTGCGGGCTGCACGTTGGAGCCACTGAACCCCAAGTTCTGGGTCTTGTACCTGCTGGCAGTTTTCTCCAAAGCTGAACTGCCAAGGTGGCCCCGAGCTGGGAGCAGCCCTGGGGTGTGACGAGCGAGTGGGGCCCCCTCCTGCGTCCCTGCCTGGCACGCTCATTGGGACTGGCTCTCCCCACACTCCGCCCCCCACGCCCCGCCCTATCATGATCTGGCTTTCCACAGTCCTGTGGCTGCCCAGGTCACCACGGCCAGCCCGGCTCACCTGTTCTGGATCTACCGCCTTCTGGAAAGAGCAACTCTGCTCCCTTTCTAGTAGTGGGGAGGGCCCCCTCCCCCACCTCAGTTGGGTCAGGGGTGGGACAGTCCCTCCTGGCCTCACCATCTGCTCTAGGAGGGCGTAGGTGCCCAGCACTGGCCAACTGTGCTCCCTTGGGGTTCTCCGAGCTGATTGGAGGCATGGCCCCAGGGGACCCAAGGACTCCACCCTGCACTGCTTGGAAAGAGGAAATCTCTTTTTTCCCATTTCAAAGCAGGTGGAAGCTGAGTCTGCTGCATGGGGCGGGGGGCCCTGGAGGCCACTTCCCTATTTAGTTCCCAATAGAACCTTTGGTCTGGCTTGTGAATCTGATGTCCAAAGAACATGCGTTATTACAGGGCATTAAATGGCTTACAAGACCACAGGGAGCTGGAAGGAGGGATACGAGACCGAGCCTGTAAGGATGGTCAGGAGGGTGTTGAAGGAGGACCCTGCTCTCTGACTACAGCCTCCAGAAACAGAAAGGCCTCTGCTCTGAGCAGAGTGGAGCCTGCCTCCTGCCCTCTGAACTCAGGCCTTGAGGGCGGCGGCCCACTGACCTAGACCCTGGGCACCGTGGGGCCTGGGCTGCCAGGGGCAGTGGGGCTCGGAGCCCAGGTGGAGGCCCAGGTTGATCTCCAGGAAGCAGAGTCTCCTCTCTAATCAGAGCGCTCAGTGTCCATGAACTGACCCAGGTCTGGGAGTTAGGTGAGGGGTTGGGACTTTATTATGTTGTCTCCGGTCAGGCCCCTGTTCTCCAGGACTAGAGAATTTGTCTGTCTGTCTATCTATCTATCTATCTATCTATCTATCTATCTATCTATCTATCTATC
>JAJEJO010002674.1:192244-204588 GCA_020662805.1 Glaucomys volans
ATCTATCTATCTATCTATCTATCTATCTATCTATCTATCTATCTATCATCTATCTATCTATATCTATCTATCATCTATCTATCTATCTATCTATCTATCTATCTATCATCTATCTATATCTATCTATCATCTATCTATCTATCTATCTATCTCTATCTATCATCTATCTATATCTATCTATCTATCATCTATCTATCTATCTATCTCTATCTATCATCTATCTATATCTATCTATCTATCATCTATCTATCATCTATCAATCATAATCCATCCATCCATACTTTTCTATTTTTGTGGTATAGATCAAACAGGATCCCCAAAGACCATCACCTGTTTCTGTCCCAGGCCCCCCGAGCTCCTGACGTCCGCTGAGGATCCCTGTGAGTTAAACTACTCGGATTAGCATTTGGGCCAGGCAGTCCCACCCGGCCTGGGGCAGGCGGGCTGCCTTGCTCTGGAAGGCCAGGTCCCTGCCCCACCTGTGTAAGAGTGAACCCTTGGGCTCCACCCTGGACGCCAGTGGACCCTTTGCTCTCTTTGGACCAGTCGGAAGACCTGTCCCAGGTTTCACTGCCCCAGTGTGCTGTCCACAGCCTCTCCTGGTGCTTCCAGGTTTGAGTGGAAGAGAAGTGAGCCCAGGGCTGCTGTGCTGGGCATGAAGGGCTTCACTGTAAGGTGCTGAATGGTCTAAGGGGTCACTGGGAAGTCTCGAAGCCAAGTTTCCAAGAAAGACTTCAAAGTGACCCCACAGAACTGGACTGGAGGAGGCTGCGTGGGGAGCCAGGCGCACCTGCTGGTGCCCAGCTCGGTTCTTGCACAAGGGTGATGATTGGCAGGTCCCACGTCACTCCCTGCAATGCAGCTGCAGCAGCTTCTGGGCAGTGTGGATTTTAGCTTTCCAGCTTCCACGATCCAGGACAGGACACTCAGACACGGGAAGAGAGGGCCAGGAATCCCCCATGTCCACAAACCCAGCACACCTCCTGTGATTTGCCATGAGCTGGACGCTCATGGGAGAAGGGGTTCTTGATAAAAGTATCATGTTGTGTCTGAGGTCTTTTTTTGGTTTTTAACGAAAGAGAGTATAGCATGCTGCCTGATTTTGAATTCTAGTCGGTCACCCCTTGGGCAAGTGACTTCATTTCTGGGCCTTGATTTTCATCTTTGACAGATGGGCATCATGGGGACACACTTCATAGGGCTGTCGTGAGGATTAAAGCGCGGGATGCTTGTAAGGACTCCAGCACATTGCCTGGCTCAGAGCGCGCATGTCACTAGTGTGGATCATTATTGTCATCAGTTACTATTGTCAACGCTAGGGTGCCCTCCTCACATAATGGTCTACAGCCACATGTTGCTCAAACCCGAAGTCTCCTAAGAACTGTGTGTTAGCTTTGCCTCTCCGTGTTCAAGGTACCCAACCAGAACCCCTTAGAGGAGGGAAAGTTTATTTGGGGCTCACAGTTTTGGAGGTTCACTCCACGGGCGACTGACTCCTTGCTCTGGCCCAAAGTGAGGCAGCACATCACGGGGGCAGGGCGCAGCGGAGGAAAGCTGGTCTGCTCAAGGCGGCCAGGAGGCAGAGTGAGGCAGAGGGGAAGGGCTGCCTTCCAGGGAGCCCTGGGGCCCTCCTCCTGCAGCTCCCACCCAGGGAGCCCATTCTAGCTGTGGACGGTGAGGTCACAGTTCCTTGACTAAGCACTTCACCTCTGAACATTCCTGCTGAGCACGGAGCTTTGGGGGACACCTGGCATTCAAACCGTAACAGCTGAGAATTTAATTCCTTAATGAATGAATGAATGAATGAATGAATGAACTGCAGCAAGTGAGAAGCAGCTGGTGTGAAGAGCAAGTCAGCAGCAGGGGTGTCCATCAGTGGGGAGAGGCAGGCTGGCATGAGCTGGCCAAGACGGAAGCTGGTTAATGGCTCAATGGCTATAAAACTGTGACCTTTCTCCACAGTAGAAAACCAGTTCCCCTTACCATTGCTAAAGGAAAAAGCCCCCACCTCACCGCCTGCAGAATGCTGAGGTCTCGGCCAGCGGGCGCTGTGGGGAACTACCTGCCTCTCCAAGCACGTGGCGAGGAGGCGGGCTTACCTGCAAACTTGGGGAACATCATTATGAATCAGCTGCGTAACTGAAGTTCCTACTTATCTTCAGGACACAGGAGAGACCCCACAAGATGACTGCTGGTTTTGCTACCGTCAAAGACAGCGAGCCACGAAGCAGCTGGCACAGAGAAGGCAGAAGCTGCTGGAAGAAGGGTCTGTGGCGGTGGGCGTCCTGAGCTGGGCACCCTGGCAGAGTCCACAGCCTCTGGTTCTGTCGAAGCCCGGGTCTGAGTGGTCAGGGAGCGGCCGAGCTGGCCATGTCTTGGGTGTGAGGGCGTCCTGGCAGATGATGGGGGCATGCTGCCCGACTGGCAGATGATGGGGGCATGCCACCCGACTGTCTTCTTCTCTGATTAGTTTCCCAACCAAGTGGGCCCTTGTCGGCAGCCTAAGGCCCCCTGAACACATTTTGGAGAATTTAGACATGTTTACCCGAGACGTGCACCAGATCACCTAATGCAGGGGGTCACGCAGTGTGGAAGGCGGGGCACTGAACGTCGCCTCTGCCTTGGCCCCATCCCCTCCTCCCAGCGAAGCCCCCAGGAAGATGGAAAAGTGGGCAGAGGAAAGCAGAGGTGTGTCATCAGCCCTTCGGTGGCTGACACCCCGGCTGGTCTCTGGCTAGCTGGACTGGCCTGAGGGCGTCTCCCCAAAGCCCATGCCGCAAAGCCGGGTGGCAGGTCTTAGCACTTGTGTGGGATCAAGGCCACATTGGCTGCTTCTGCCAGTGTCAGTGCAGAGGAGGCTGGGCTGCATGCTTAGAGGTATCAAGCCTGGAATGGAGGAGGAGGCCTCCAGGTGTTGGGCTCTGGCCAACCCTATCAGCCCTCCTGGTACCGAGGGTGAAGGGATGAGCCAGAGGAGACGCCCTGCCCCACGGCAGCCTGGTTGGAGTCAGTCATTTCTTACCTCTCCAAGCTTTTTGCTGTATTCTTTTTATTCTTTTTAATTTTATTTGTGCTTTAATTTTTCTCAGAGCTGGAGGTGGAATTCAGGGCCTCTAGCGCACAAAGCAGTGCTCTACCACCGAGCAACCCCAGGGACCCTGCCTTGAGCTCTTAGTTCCCTTATTGTTATTGTTCTTTAAATAGGCCCAGGTTTAGCTAAGTCAACTCATTTCGAAAGGGACGTGTGTGTGCGCGCGCGTGTGTGAGTGTGAGATTGCTATAAATGAAACAGCCGCGCTCTTCTCCAGGAGTAGAAGGTAACTGTTAAAAGACACTCAACCAAGACAAAGCTTCCCACCAGCAGACACTGGCTCTTACCTGAGGCCAACCTTTGCGTCAAAAGGCTGCTTTTTTCCTGAGCCTGCAGATGCTCAGACCTGCTGAGCTCCGGAGATGCTGGTGGAGTGCGCTCGTCTGTGGCAGCCTGGCTGGTCCCATTTCCAGGCCCCAGAGACGAGGTGGACATCCCCAAGGGGCAGCTGCACAGGTGTTCTGACCTTGCCTGTGTGCCAGCAGGTAAGCCACGCTCCTTCCTCAGGACACATGCGTGCCTGCCTCTTGGACCTGAGCCAGCCTAGCTCCTGGTTAGCTTTCCGAGTGAAATGAGCTCCTGGTGAGGCTGATTCTAAATGAAATTTCTAAAAGAAGTTGATTGGAGCGAAATAACATGCGTGGCTCCAACCCTCTCCCTCTTGAGAATAAGTGGTTTCTATCACAATTTTAAGAAAAAACTTCCCGTAGGAAACACCGACGTTAGTATTCACAGACCAGATCTCACATGTGTTTGTGGATGTTTTGAACTGTGGCCTACAGTCACTGAAGGAAGAGTGAAGCCACCAAGATTCAGTCCTCGTTTGAGAAGTTAGCGTGATTATCCTAACTTGTCCCTGTAGCTGGACAATCCCACTGACCAGAGGACCCCACTTCGTTGCTGATCATGAGTTGCGTCTGTGTGAGCTCCCCCTCAGCCAGTCTCAAGCTTGGCTCCTCCCAGGCAGGCCTCAGCTCATGCTGAAAGCCGTCCTCTCTTCTTGCTTCCTTTCTAACCCACCACCTTGGAGTCAGGGAGGCCCAGCTTCAGGTCTGGGTTGATCTGGTCCACGCTGCCCCAACCCTGCCTCGGTCCAAAGCTGACTCCTGAGGCCTTGGCAATGAATGTCCTCCTGGGTCATCTGTCCAGACTGGCCCTCGGGAGGGTGTCTGCTCAGAGTTGGGCAGGTCCGCTTCTCTTCTGGGCTGTCCTGACTTAAACATAGTTACTCCCACAACCTGACTACAGAAGGTGTCCTTGTTCCCTGCGACTCCGTGGAGCCCTGTGAATTCGGGTTCCTCCCCGGGGCGTGGGCGGGGCCCTGTTGTTAGGAGTGGCCAGAATTAGAAACCACCACGCACACTGAGCCAAACTGAAGGGAAAAGAGGGTTCTTTCACGCAGCGGGGAGCAGGCTAGCGCCTCCAGGAACTCCCGGCACCTGGATTTTGGAAGCACAAGTTTATAAAAGGCAAAACCCACAAAACCACAAGAACAGCTGAGCACAGGGAGGTCAGGAAGGCCCTGTGGAGACAGAGGTCTTGATCACATGAGGGAATTGTTTTGATCATGCCTTTCAGAGTCATTTTGTTAGCCATCAGCGCCATAGTCGGGCGCGGGAAGGTCCTGCAACGTGGGCCAGCTTCAGGAGGCCGAGAGGAAGACAGTGAAAACACGCACACAGTCGGGTCAGGTAAAATGGCCTCACTTTGGTTCCTTTTCATTTCCCTGTGGTCCCTCCGGCCCCGTGGAAGAGGCAGAGCCCGGGGAAGGACGGATGCTGAGCATCATCCCGGCAAACAGCGCAGTGGCCCCCATTCTGCCTGCTTGAGAGGGGGTGCCCCCAGGGAGGGTCCCATGGAGCCCGAGGGGCAGGGTGGTCTTGCTCTGTGGCCCCCTGTTACGGAGCCCTGGGCCCTGGGCCTGCCGGGCTGTGCGCGGCGCCTGCTGGAGGGGAGGCCCTGGCTGGTGCCCTGGTCCCAGTCCCCTGCTTGGCGTGTCCTGAAGCCAGTGGCAGGAGGGAGCCCAGGGCTGGGCGAGCCGCAGTTGTGGTCCTCAAGATTCCTAGCTGGCCCTGTGCCCCTGTGCCTGCTGGGCCAGAGCCCGTGCTGTTTAACTGGAGGTCTCTGGACCACGGGTCGGGGATTCTTTGCAAATGCGGCAAGCTCAGAGGGCGGCCTGGCGCCCTGGGAGACCCCCTCTGTGGGACTTCCAGTGGGCGTGTGGGCGAGTCTCCCACCTGGCTGGTGCAGGTGTGCAGTGCAGGGTGTGAGAGGGGCAGTCTGAGGGTGCAGTGTGTCAGGGCGAGTGTGTGGCTGTGTGTGTGTGAGTGGAGGTGAGGATGTGGGTGTGTAGAGGCTGCGCACAGGTGCGCGTGGGCCTGTGGGGGTGGCGTGGGAGTGAGTGTGCACACGCACGTGTGTGCAGCGGACCGTGGTGCAGGGCCATCCCAGGAGAGCGACCTGAGGCTGGAACTGGGCTCTGCATGGAGCGGCTGCAGGTGGCATGGGACCGGTCCACCCCCGGGCACCTGGGCGGTGACTGAGGGGTGGTCCCTCATTGCTGTGTCCAGAGCCTGCGAACTAGCACAGGAATGATTTATATGGGGGCTCAGAGAGGTTAGGTGAGGTGCCCGAAGCCACAGGGCATTTGACCGGAGGGTGCTGAGAGGTGTCCTGCTGGAGAATCCACGGGTCCCCACGGCCAAGAGCAGTCAGGGAGAATCAGGTGAAGTGAAGGTGCTCAGGGGCCTGCTCAGGGGCCTGCTCAGGGGTGTGCTCAGGGGCCTGCTCAGGGGCCTGCTCAGGGGCGTGCTCAGGGGCGTGCTCTGCTCAAAGCACCTCCACAGGCTTTTTACGAGCTCCGAGCTCTGGCTCCTCCTGTGTTTCTGTTCCCGGCTGGCCACCAGGCCAGCCCCATGCAGACGAGGAGAACGCTGCGTTCCCGTAACTGCATCCACGGCACCAAGACCCGGCTGGCAGCTCCCGTCCTGGCTTTCCTCGAGGGGCTTACAGGAGGGAGCTCCCCGCTCACACCAGAGTCCTTGCTTTGGCTCTTGGTTCTGCTACTTGGGGAGCTGTGCACCCCAGCCCAGGTAGCAAAATGGGCAGAACCACCTCCAGGATTGCTGGGAAAACAGTGTTTGGGACAGTGCAGGACATCCCACGCCTCATTTCTGGCCTCCTGGTCTCCTGGGCCTGCCCGTGCTGGTGCGAGGTAGGCTTCTGGTCCACCTCTGCTCATTCACTGATCAGCCACGTTCACTGAGTGCTTCTTCATGCCGGCCTTGTTCTGAGTGCTTGGGATATACTTGTGAACAAAGGAGCAAGACTTACAGAATACAGCTCATGCCACAGGGGAAGTGCCATTGCCGGGGAAAAAGCAGGGCCTGGGGCATCAGTGCTGGGGACAGGGGACGGGCAGCCATGCTGGGCTCCATGAGGAGACGGCATTGGAGACAGTATTTGAAAGCAATGTGGGAACCAGTCTTGCAGGCATTGGGGACGAGCACACCAGGCAGAGGGAGCAGCTGGGGCAATGAACCTGGTGGGCACCTGCCTGCCAGGTTTGAGGAAGAGCAAGAGGCCCATGCAGCTGAGTGAGACCAGAGGATCGTGGCGGATGAATGGGTGGGGCCTCTGGGTCAGAAGTGGTGCTGGGTCCCCTCGGCGGGGATGGGCAGATCTCCTGGGCTTTGTGAACCTGGCGCCCTGTGGATGACTTGGGTTGACTGCTGGGATCAGGGCCCAGTGAGGAGCTCAAGCAGCTTCCCTGAGATTACGCAGCAGAGATTGGGGGCCACCTCCTTTGTCTACCTCTGCAGAATGACACTGGAAACCAGGGGCCTGCTGCCCCTGCTCCAGGGTGTCTGCAAGGGGTGCTCCACTCAGAGGGCACCCCGAATGCCCCAGCGTGCCAGGGTGGGAGGGCCATGGAGCGGAGCCTCAGGTTGCTTGAGTTTCAGATTCCAGACTTGGAAGGCAGAAGGCTTGCATTCTGTGCACACACAGTGAGCAACTCCCCGGGGCAGGGCCATGCGAGAGCTGGTGATGCACAAGCAGCTGGGCCTGAGTGCAGGTCTCAGCAGGATGGGCACAGAGCTGCCACCTCTCCTTGGCCGTTTCCTGATCACCTGAGATGCGTCCTTGCTGCTGGACTTGCACCTGGGGGCAAATTTATGTCTTCGGCCGAGTGTCTGCTGTGTGTCGGGTGTTGTCATGTGAAGATGTGTGTGTGTGTGTTTTGGAAGCGTGCGATCGCCTGTTCTGTGTGTCTGTGTTGGCCTGTGTGTGTGTGCATGCGTGTCTAACTGTGTGTCTTCTATGGTTTGGAACTGGAATGTCCCCCAAAAGCTCGTGGGTTGGAAGCATGGTCCCCAGTACAGCAAGGTTCAGAGGCGGGGCTTTCAGGCCATGGTTAGGGCTCTGACCTCATCAGGGATCCCTCTGCTGGATTAATCCATTGATGGCTGTGTGGACAACTGGAAGGCAGGACCTAGCTGGAGGAAGTAGGTCATGTGGGTGTGTCCCGGAAGGACTGATCCAGTTCCCAGCCCCTTCGTCTCTGCTTCCCAGCTGCCATGAGCTGACTGCTCTCCTCCACCACACCCTTCCACCATGATGTTCTGCCTCACCTCAGGCCAGAGCAATGAGTTGGCCCAACATGGACTGAGAACTCTGAAACCATGAGCCCAAATCGACTTTCCTCTAAGTTGTTCTTGCTGGGTCTTTTGGTCACAGCAATGAAAGCTGACTGACAGAGTCCATATCGGTGCCTGTGCGCCTGCGTGGGTGTTTGAGTGTGTGCACCCCTACCTGTGTCAGCTTTCTGCTACTATACCAAAACACCTGAGGTAATCAACTTAAAAAGGACAAATGTATTTTGGTTCCTGGTTTCAGAAGTTGCAGTCCACGGTTGCTTGGCCCTGTTGCTGTGGCCTGGGCAGCACAGTACGCCATGGTGGGATGTGTGGTGAGGAGATGCTCACCTCATGGCAGCTGGGACAGAAAGAAAGAGGGTGTGTGTGCCCCCAGGGACTCACCTCCTCCCATTGGGCCCCACCCTTCCAGACAGCACCACATGCTGGGGATGGAGTCTTACCGCATGGCCTTTGGGGACATTCCAGACCCAGACCTTCACAGTGCTCTGCCCTGTGCACTTGAGTCCCAGCGTGTGGGTGGGTCCCTGTGTCCTGCCTCTGTGTGCGTCTGTATCTGTGTCTCTGGGTGTGAGTCGTGTGTGCACGGTGTGTTCACTCACTTGCACTAGCAAGAAAGGCCTACCAGTGTGGGGATTCCTCACTTCGCACTGTCTCCCTCCATTGTTTCTGCCTCTCCTGTTTTCGGAGGTCTTCTTTCACATTCCTTACGCTGCTTCTGGAAGCTTCTACGAGGTCTTCTTTCACATTCCTTACGCTGCTTCTGGAAGCTTCTACTTTGACCTTGCTCTTGAGTCGGCACGCCCCAGTCACTATCGCCCTCTTTGCTCTTACCAGAAGCTGCGACTCCCCTCCCTCTTCCCTTGGTTGTGTCTTCTGCCTGGGTCTTCGTGCCTCCTGCCGAGCAGAGCTGGTGAGGCCAGCGCCCTCTGGAGCGGCTTGACCCTGACGTGTTTCCTGGGACTCGTCGGGAAGAGGCCCACCCAGCAGAGCCACGCTCTCCATTGGTCCCAGGTGCCAACTGGAGGAGCCACTGAATCAGTCACGCCAGCTTTCATCTTATTAAGCGTGGCATTCCTTTTGATTTAGGAATATTTTTACCTCCCTAAGTGCTTTCAAGGAGGCCACGGCAAGAGAAAGTGGATTCATCGCTGCAGTATATTTAGTTTCTTTTCATAAATTGTCTAGATTGCATTTTAAGGGAGTGGAAATTGAATCTAGTCTTTTTTAAATTGCCGAAGCCAATTAGCTGCTAAAGTGTTTAATTATGGGAGAAGGACTCAGATCCACAATCAAGTCGAGCCCTTCTCAAGGAGCTTGGCAGCCCGTCTGCGGCTCTTTCTTGTTCTTCCCCAGAGGCCTGCCCCCTGCGTCTAGCCCTGCGCGGCTTCCCAGGTGAGCGGACACAGTGCCGCCCGGGCCCGTGGGCTGCAGGTCTGAGCAGAGTCGGACTCGCATGTCCTTAAGAAGGCTGCTGACCGGGTCTCAGAAGCTTCTTTCTTTCCAGTTCCTGCTTCTGCTCTCAGAGGTTGTGAAGCCAAAAGTTTGAGGGGGTCAAACTGCAGGGGGCACTGAGTCATTATTGGCAGCCTCCCCCAAGTCTGTGCAGAAACAAAGCTGACGTCTTAGTGGACGGGAGCTCCCCGGGGGCCTTTCTGAAGTCAGATACCCTGGAGCCCCATCTCTCCGACAGCACCCCACCCGCCTCTGCGCTTCCCCTACTGTTTCCAGGCAGGGGCTGGAAACCGCAGCCTGCACCTGCCTGCTTTTGTGAACAAGGCTTTATTGCCACACAGACAGCGCGCTCATTTCCACACCAGCTCCCCCCGCGGCAGAGGGGAGCAGTTTTTTTTTTTTTCTTGCAATGCTGGGGATTGAACCCAGGGCCTTATGCTTGACAGGCAAGCACTCTCCCAACTGAGCCACATCCCCAGCCTGCGGAGGGGAGCGGTTTTCACAGAATCCATGCAGTCTGCAATGTCTGAAATGTACACACCTTTAAGAACCAGTTTGACGACTTCCTGTTTCATAGCCGTGAATGTGAACAAATATCTTGTTCACTCTTAATTCTCTCCTCCCCGCTTTTTTTTCTGGAAGGAAATGGACAGACGGTTGGAAGTTTTCTCCCCGTAGCACACTTGATGGATGGTGAACCAGTGCTCCGCGTGGGACTGGACATGCCTGACTGGCCCTTGTTCAAAGCTTTGCTTGTTCCAAGAGACAGAACAGGATTTCTAGGTGGGTGGACAGCAGCCCGCGCGGCCTTCATCCTGTAGGAGGACACTCCGCCAATGCTGGCTGTCCCCCACGCTTCTTGGAGTGACTCAGCAGAGGTGGCTCTGGTCAAGGGAGGGTTCCATATGTCTTTGCTCTTGAATGAAGAGAAGATGCTCCTGCCTGTGTTTGCATAGCTGGAGGCCACGGCGTCCATGATGACAGGAGAGTCCAGTCCCCGCCAGTCTGGGAATGACGTTATGGTAAGTGTCCGAAGGTCAACTGAAGGGTGTGTCCACCCTCCTCGTTCCGCTGTGGCGGGAGGTATGATGTTTAGACTGCACGGCAGCCCTTCTGTTCTAAGTGTGGACGTAAACTTCTGGTTTCACACAGAAACTGAAATCAATAATGAAGTCAAGCAACACGGCATCAATCAATTCTGGAAGGCTCTTGGAGTCAAGCCAACTTGCAGAAAGAGAGAGGAAGGGAGTCAAAATATTTAGGCCAGTTAAATCGGCTGTGTTTGAGAGAGGGTGTAGCTCAGGGAACCTGAGGCTGGTTGGGCCGCTCTTTTTGCTGGGGTGGAACTTGGAAGGTGTCCTCTTTGATGTTCTCCCAGCAGTCTCAGCCTGCCACGTGCTAAGAGGCAGCCTGGAGACCTCTGTTGTGTGTTCATTAACAGTTGTATAAAAGTTTGGTTGCCTGGCTTCTGAATTAAAAAAAAAAAAAAAAAGAGAGAGAAAAAAGAATCCGTGTAGAACAACACCTGCTACCTCTCTCTAACTGGCTTGAATGACCGCTGTGTCCCATGACCTGGGCTCCTCAATACCAGTCAGCCGACTGCTGTGCCAACAGGTGGACCCGTGAGGTCGCTGGTCAGAGGGCCCCATCTGAAGGAATGACATGGTATGGTCTGCAGCCCAGGCTTGGCCGGGGTCATGGGCAGAGGGTAGGAAGGGATCCCAGTGACGGCGAGGTCAGCAGTCCACGCCTGGACACAGGGGGAGGATTCGGAGCAGATCTTGGCATTTGTGTAATAATTTGCTGCCAGGAGATCTGGGTGTTCCAAATACCACGCTCTGGGAGGGGTTGGGCTGAGGAGGGGCAGGCAGGACACTCCACACCACCATTCCTTGGGATTTGTAAGAAGTCTCCGTGTTTCCTGAAAAGAAAAAGAAACACAGTACAGAGCCCAGTCCTGACATTTCTACGGCTGTTTAAAAGTCCCCCCCAATCACTGTTAAAAAGTCCCCCCTGGCTGGGGGGCATGGTGGCGCATGCCTGTAATCCCAGCACTTGGGAGGCTGAGGCAGGAGGATCACGAGTTCAAAGCCAGCCTCAGCAAGGTCAAAGCGCTAAGCAACTCGGTGAGACCCTGTCTCTAAATAAAATACAAAATAGGTCTGGGGATGTGGCTCAGTGGCCAAGTGTCCCTGGGTTCAATCCCCGGTTCCAAAAAAAAAAAAAAAAGAAAAAGGTGCCCCCCTGAATCACTGTTTAAAAGTCCCCCTGGGAATCACTTCTTTTTCCCCTGGGGAGGGAACTCAGGGCCAGGTAAGTGCCCCACGGCTGAGTCACACCCTCAGCCTCTTTAAATTTGAGACAAAGTTTCACTAAGTTTCCCAGGTTAGCCTGAAGCTTCTGATCCTCTGCTCCAGCCTCTCGGGTACCTGGGATCACAGGTGCGGGCCGCCTCGCCCAGCTTCCCTGAAATCACTTGATGTGGGGATGTAGGAAGAAACCACTGAGCCACATGGTCTCCTAGGCTGCGGAACAGGGCCTTCCTGAGGAAAACCTCAGAATCATACATGCCTGGAGGGCAGACTTTCCAGGTGACTGGACCCGCCAAGTGGCCACCTGTCTCAGAAGAGCTTCACCCTTCCTCATGTCCCCCTCCCCTTGTGTGACTGCGTAACCTCAGGCTGAGCCGCCCACTGGCTATCGGGTTTCAAGCTGTGTTCACTGATTCACCAGGTGTATGAAAAGGGCTGCAGGTTCACATTAAATTGGAGACACCATCATCGAATGCGGCTTCCCGGAGTGTGTGTGGTTTTTACTCCCTACGGCTCGCCCCCTCTAAGGGAGACCCACTCGTGTTGCCCCAGTTGCAACAGATAGAGTTGCGACAACTTATTTGTAGCTTAAGTTCCAAAGTCCACACACCAGATTCATGTGCTTGTATTTAGGTGACTCTCCTGTCAGGCCCAGGGTGCTATGGGAGCTTCCAGACTGTACCCAGAACCCTAGGGACAGAATCATTTCTGAGAGAGCCAAAGACATGGCTGACTGGCTGGATGAAGGAGGGGAAGGATGGGTGGGTGGGCGGTGGATGGAAGGTGGGCGGGTGGATGGGTGGACGGGAAGATGGGCGGGTGGATGGGTGG
>JAJEJO010002674.1:204598-263409 GCA_020662805.1 Glaucomys volans
GGGCGGGTGGATGGGTGGACGGGAAGATGGGCGGGTGGATGGGTGGATGCGAAGGAGTGTGGGTAGATGGGTGGATGGAAGGAATGACTTCTCTCCTGGGAACTGCTTTTTTCCATAGTAACCATACTATACCCCTAAGCTCTGGAGAAGGATCTGGAGCTCCCTGACCTGCCTGTCCTTCATTCCGCTCCTGCTCTGAGAAAGTGCTTGGTGGGTTGGTGAGGCTCAGCACCGGGTGTCTCGATAAGCTCTGACCTCTGTCCGAGGACGGATGGTCGTCATTTTCTCTCTCTTCTCACTGGAGGCTCCAGCAGGGAACAGAGGCTTTTGAATGAGACTCTCAGCTTTTCTTAAATTGCTCTGTCTGAGCTGATGGGCTTGACATTTTCAGGAGTGTCATGTGATGCTGCAGATGTCTGAGTGCACAGCACTGATGACAGAGGCTTACTTGGGGAGGGGCCAGGGACTTAGGTGGCAGGTCTGCAGCAGGTGAGAGTTGAAATGTTCTGGCGGTTTGGGAAGAAGGTCTCTTAGGTCATCGCCCTAATAATTCCTTATCACTCTGGGGTTCTTGGCAAACAGATGGTGCGAATGCACGTGTGTAGGTGTGGATTGGCAGGGGCTGGGGGTGAAGGAGACCAAGAGCTAAGAGTCAGGGCTCCCTTGGTGTGGTGGATGGGTTCTGGTGGGGCTTGGTTCTGGCTGGGTGGGGTCTGGGGCATCTGCCTGGTCCTGAGGTCAGCTAGAATGGCCTCATAGCCCAGCCCATGAAGACAGGGAGTGACCCTTGGCTGGAGGAAGGTGTGAGATTTCTAGATTTCTGCTGAGACCCAAAGAACAAATACCCCAGTAACTGTGAGGTGGCGCTTGGCATCTGCTGGTGAGAGGGGTTCAGGGGATAAAGAGGCATCACTGGGCTTTCTCTGGGGTCACGGTCAATAGGAACAATGCACCTGTGGGCGTCCTTCACCCCCGGTTGCCTCCCTCCGCCTCCTCCTGCCCCCTGCTCTCTCCTCTGTGCTGGGTCTCTTCTGTTTTATAAGGACACTTGTTACTGGTTCACCTGGATAATCCAGGATGATCTCACCTTGAGACCCTTGACTTCAAACTGCACCTGCAAAGACCCCTTTTCCAAACAAGTAACATTCACAGACTCTGGGGTTGGGATGCGGATGGATCCCTTGGGGCCACATCCAGCCCTGCACCCTCCCTGCTCCCTGGGCTGGGGACCAGGAGCGTGACTTCTTGGCTGGGCCTGCTGCAATGCACAGGACGCCAGGAGGGAGCCGGACACGTTGGCCTCCCCTTCCTGGGAGGGAGGGGCCTCGGCGCCTAGCCTGTGTCACTGCTGCTGCCGCCCACGGCGGTTCCTCTCCCTCTGAAGCCGGTCTCTGGCCCTCCCTGGCCGCTTTGCAACCCTCAGCTGCCTCCAGCATCTTCCATTTTAAGATGCTGCCATCTCATCCAGTCTCCTGTCCATCCCAGGTTGTAATTATTTCTAGAACCCAACTAGCCCGTCTTCAGATGGGGAGGGCATGCCGGCCGCTTGCTCTCCAACATCTCTTGGAAGTGCCATTGGGTTGCAGCCCAGGGAGGGAGATGAACGGGACTCCAGGTGCCCAGCTCCTCTGCTGCTTCGGGGCAGCAGCCTCCAGGGCTCCTGGGGGAGACGGGCAGGAGGGCCGAGCGCAGTTCCCACAGGCAAAGTCTCCTTGCGTCCTGCCCCTGGGATCCGGGGCCATCCTCTTACCGGGATGTGTTGGAAGGCCTCCTCTGCTGAGTCACAGGTCACCTGCCATTGGCAGAGCCGAGGGCTGGCAGGCAATGGCAGGGTGCTCTCACAGGGTCCAGGAAGGGGCACCACGAGAGCCGCCCAGTCTCCGCATTGCTTCCCGTGTAGGACGCGAGTCCCTGGCACGGTGCTTAGTCTGGGCACCCCGGACGCCCCCACCCGGCCTGCACCTGGGCTTGGGCTTTCACAGGCTGCTGCAGCCCACGCACACCTGGCTGCCAGAGCCACCTCGCGCAGTCGCCCTGCTCTGCCTCTCCTGCCACACCTGTCACACCTGGGCACACACTTGGGTTTTGAGGTGAAATCTACATAACATAGAAGTGGCCATTCCAGAGCGGGTCACTCAGTGGCACTTAGCGCATCGCAGGGTCACGAGGCCACATGCTCTCTACTCGCAGAGCACCTTCCTCACCCCCAAATGAAACCCTGCAGCCCTCGGCCCCCATCCCGACCCTGGGAGCTGCCGACCTGCGTTCTGACCGCGGCCTTTCCTGTTCTGGGTAGTTCCTACCTATGAGAGTCGGTGTTTTCTGACTGGCTTATTTACAGAGCAGAACGCTTCAGGTCCCACCCGCGGCAGCAGGTGTTAGAACTCTCTCCCTCCCCAGGCTGGAGACACTCACCGCCCACGGTCCAGGCATCTGTCCATGGATGGAGATTCGGGATGCTCCGCCCTGGCTGCTCTCAGTGCACCGCTATGAACACTCACACACGGGCGTTTGTGCAAGTGCTTGTTTCCAGCTCTTTGAGTCTTAGGAGGAGTGGTCTGGGGGATAATCACGTGGCCAGCAGGGGCCGAGCTCCCTCAGTCCTTGGGTCCCGTGCCCTGGGCTGGCTGAGCTGTGCTGCGGGTTGAACAGCTGCAGGAGACAGCGGTGCTCCTGGGGTGTGTCTTAGGCAGCGGGCGAGAGTGCAGGCAGAGGGTGTGGCCAGTGGGACCTCTATGACTGCCGGCTCTTCTCTCTGAACCTTGGGGCTCAGAGGGGCCAGTCCAGGCTCGTTGGGACCTGCTGGAAGGTGGGTCTCGGCACATCAGGACTCTGGAGACACAGGATCTCTAACGCTCTGAGGTGACACAGCCATGGACGTCTTTGTTTCCATGGCTTCCATGGGCTTCTAGCTGCTGTGTGGCTCGTGGACAACTGGCCACAGCCACCAGGGCCATGGCTGGCTACAAGGAGAGGAGGGCCCTTGCCCACTACATCTCCAGGTGTGCCCGCTGATGCAGTGTCTGCAGAGAGACCTGGACCCCTCGGGCTCCAGAGAGCACAGGGCTTGTGTCCAGTTTCCTGGGGCTGTGACTGGGCCCTCACCCTGGGCCTGGGTGGCGTCTACTCCCTGAAGGTCAGTCCCAGCTCTGGGGTCCCCTGGGGATGCCCTGGTTCTCTGTCTGTCCACAGCTGCCCAGCGTGGGTGTGTTTGTTCTGCCTCTGCAAAGGGACGTGGGTCCTTTATGACCCCATTCTGCACCCAGAAGCCCAGAAATACCCCTCCCATCAGCTGCACCCCCGCACGGCCTTCTTCCTAAGCCCTTGGTTTAGATTTCGCCCATTTATTGGTGGAGAAGGAGGAATATTCCTGCGGCCCCCATGTCACCTCCTGCTGATTGCACCTAGAAGTTCACGGCTGCTGTGGCCTGAGCTTTTCAGTAAAAGTCACACCTGGCCCTTTGTGGACCTCCCAGCTGGGCAGGAGGACTCACTGCCCTGGGAGAACTGGGGGAAGGTATCTGCCATGTTGGGGGCCCCTCGGAGCAGCAGCCGGAAATGGAGGCGTGTTCAGCTGAGCCGGGAGGTGAGTTCCGATCACACCTTCTCTGGCTTGCCCTGCGCTTCAGTGAGCCAGGTTCCTGCTGTCCAGGGCAGGCAGCTGACGGGATGGAAAGGTCTGAGGGTTTCAGGGAAACGGCCAGACGTTTTCCTGCTCGGCTCACGCTTCTCCCATTTTGCATGAGTGCTTCCAGGGGACCCCCGGCCATTCCTGGGACAGGTGAGGCAGTAGGCAGGAGGGCAGGTGTGGTGGACGGAGGATTCTGATTAAGCTCTGGAATTTCCCTGGAGTCCCCTGGCCTGGCGGGGCCACCTTACCTCACCACCCCGTCTCGCCTGCCTTACCCTCCCTCTTGGCCCTGGATGAAGGTTGCCCCTCACCAGTAGATGACCACAAAGTGAGGGGACCATGGGCCCATCCCCTGCTGCTCCGTACAGAGCCCTGCGAGGCCCGAGTGTGCCTCCCTGCCTTCACCCGACAGCCCGCAGAGGCTCCCTCCCCCGAGGCCCCCCCCCCCCCAGAATGGGCCGCAGTAATCAAATAAGCTGACGCCGTGAACCGCAGGCAAATCCCATTTATTTCCTCTGCCTCCAGTTGAGCTTCAGGCTCTTGCCTTCTCTTTGTTCAATTTCATTTCTCCACTAAAAAGAAAAAATTCTCAATCTTGATGGATTTGATTTTCTTGACACTAGGAAACGAAACTTCTGGAAGGAGGAAATGGGATTCTGGATTCTTTTGCTCTGAGTTAAGCAAGGGGCTGGTGCAGCTTTCAGAACTCATGTGGGGATCCTGAGAGCCCTGGGCAGAGGGCTTCTTGGGTGGACGTGGAAATGCAGGTTCTGCAGGTGGGGAGGTAGCAGGTCCAGCAGGCAGCCCTGGAGATCCTGGCGCAGGATGTGCTCAGGCGGGAGACGTGGGCCTGGAGGTGGACGGACCGGTGGGGAGGCTGAAGTTCAAGGAAACCCCGTTAAAGCAACTTTGTGGCTCTGCAGGTGACAGGCACTGGTGTGCGAGGTGTCCCCTGCCTGTGTCTGACAGAAAATCTCTGCTGCCCTGATAATGCCCTTCCTGTCATTCTTTGTCCCATGCCCATTTCCTCTCAGCTGCCAGTGTCCAGGGCCAGGAAGACACTTGAAGGCAGACGGTCTTAGAGGGACGTGTGGCCTGAGTCAGGCTTGCAGAGGGGTGGAGGGGTGGCAGAAAGGTCCCACAGGGTGGCCTGTGGCTGTGTCCCCACTGCAGGGTGCCCTTCGTGTGCAGGAGGTCTTAACTTCCTAACAGCCTGTGGCCACCGCAGAGAGGATGCGGAGCCCTGAGGTGTGCAGGGGGCCGCGCCCTGTTCCTGGTTGACAGGTTGTGTTGGACGTCAGCCTTGGGTTCCCTCAGGGACATGCAGCAGCTCTGGAATGTGCTGACGTCCTTGGGGACCCGCCATCACTGTTGTGGGCAGGTGGGGCTCTTCTCTCTGGCTGCTGCCCCCAGACAGCCCTTTCTGACGCATGCCAGGGATTTCTGGCTCCTTCCACCACTCTGGTCTCGGGTGATTGCCATCCCTTATGAGATGTTGGGGTGCAGAGCCCTGGGGGCTGACCTCTGGCTGAGGGGGCAGGACACCTGGGCAGACATGTCCCTCCTTGTTCTCTGTAGCAGGGAGTCACTGGGAGGCTGGTTTCTCCTGGAGGGCTGGCCAGGTACCGGAGGAGCTGTGGCCGTCGGGAGGCGGGGCAGCCCCGGGCAGCGCCTGACTTCGTGCGTCCCTGGCCCTCTCCTGTGCTCACCCTCTGGCTGGGGTTTGTACGCCCACGCCGGAGTCCTCACCTCGGGCTTGGTCTGCCAGCAACCCCAGGCGAAGCCCTGCTGCGTTAGTCGGTTTGGGCTGGAGGGGCTTTGCTTTGTTCTGGCTTCTGGAATCTGCTGACACCAAACTCCAGTCTGGCCCACACCAGAGTGCTCAAGGCACCGTGGAGGGTAAGCAGCCATCTGTCCTCCTCCGACTTTCTGCTGTTGGTGTGCAGGTCCCCTGAGTCCTGATGATGATCAGGGAGATGGAGGGCTGCATTCCTGTGACCCACGAGGAGGACAGGAGTGCCTGTCTGCATGACTGCGTGTGCACAATCGCCGGAACATGCTCACGTGCATGCATGTGCAAACAGCTCTGCATAAAGCTGCACATTGCATGCACACACTTGTGCAGGGCACGTGTGGGCGCGTGTGGGCAGATGCGTGTGCAGGTGTGCACGTGTCTGTGTGCTCACATGTGCTGGCGTGTGTGCCTGTGCACAAGTGACCTTCCCTCGGGCAGGCGTGCTGGGGCTGGAGAGGGCTCTTGCTCCTGGCGTCTCTTAGGAGCAGCCCCTCATCCTTGCCCACCTGGCACCCCATGTGAGGGACATGCCAGGCCGATGGCTACCTCCCCGCTGCTCTCACCTCGGCTCTGCCCGCTCAGCTCCGGGTGATGTATTCTTTTCTACAGATGTGATGACTCTCTCCTTCCGTTTAGCTTTAATTAGGTTCCATAAAACATCTCCTGCTGCGAGTTCTGGTTCAGTAATTACTGTATCTTTCAGGTTCAAAGAAACCCGAATCTTTCCTTTCAGTAATTTAACAGAACATTTCGCGCTGGAAGGGCTAAATGCCCTCCAGATTCCTCAGCCCGGCCCGAGCAGCTCTGCGTGCTGTTTCTGCTCGGAAGGCTTCTCTACTTCTCTCCCCGTCGGATGCTGCGTCGGATGCTGGCCCCCTGGTGTCAGAGCTTTGTCCCCATCCAGTGACAGCCTGGGAAGAGGCCCCTGTTATTAAGATCCTATCTTTTCTGTCCTTAGACATCTGCTCTAGATTCCTGGGTTGGGGGTGGCCATAGAGGTGGGGGATGTGGAGCCGCCCCCTGGGGGGAAGTGTCCTGGCTTGTTCCAGCCCAGGTGTCTCTTGGGCTCCTCTTTTCATCATCTCTGTGGGCACTGCTGACCTGTTTTTGAGGAAAGGTCTCCAAGTGACTCCCCTTTGCTGCATGTCCCCGTCCATCCAGCTCCACACACATCAGCAAGGTGCAGCTTGGGGACTGTAAGTGGGAGGAGGCCCCCTCTGCCTTAAAGCCACAGGGACCCTGAGCTCTTGGGAGGAAAGTGGAGCTTCTCCTGCCAGCTCCAGCCTCGGCTCCTTCCCAGCTGGTTCTCAGCCTTTCCCTGCCGTGGGACCTGGGCCTTCTTCCACCTGCCTGGGTGCTGGCTCACCTGCCTGCAGGGATGTGCCAGGAGGTGGGCACGGCAGCTGCAGCACTCTGCTCCCCCCGTGGCCCTCCCAGAGGGGCCCGGTCATTGTGGAGCAGCCCTGCCCACGGGTGTGTGTTCACCTTGCCCCCACCCCCTGCGTACATGTGACTCATGGGGGGTTTGGAAGGAGAGATGGAGCAGCCTTCTCCTCCTTTCTCCTCGTCTCTGCTCATGCTCCACCCACGGCTGACGTGCTCACTGGAGCAGGTGATGCTCCTGTGCCTGGAGCCCCGTCCCCTGGTCATTTCCTTGTCCTGACCTCTATGAGCATGAGGGGACATTGCTGTCCCCTCCAACCTGCTCTTTGCCTTGCTTTCAGTTGGTCCAGAACTCCTCCAGGGAAAGGGCTGTCGTTCCTGGAGTCTCTCTAGTGTGTGTGGTGTCCCTCCAGGGGCTCCCTCTGTTCCAACCCTCTGCGGCCACAGTCTGAGCGTCGGCTCCTCCCAGGACCGTGTGCTTCCCCTTCAGGGCTCTGGTTGAAGTCTGTGTGATCACGCGCTCAGTGTTTTGCTGAACACGACTCCCCTGGGGACATGACAGCAGCTTCCACCTGGACACCTGAGCCTCTCCCTGTTGAGATTTCAGTCTGACTTCTTCCCTGTAATAAACCATAATCATCTATATACCAGCTCTTCTGAGTTCTGTGAGTTCTTGCAGATCAGTGACCTGAGGATGGTCTTGGGGACCCCTGCATGCAATAAGCCTCTGGAGGGTAGAAAGAGACTGATTAGATTTTGTGTGACTTTTTTTTTTTTTCTCAGTGATTATCTTTTTTTTTTTTAAATTTTAGTTCCTTGTACACAATGGAGTTCAACTATCATTTTTCTGGTTGTACACTAAGTAGAATCATACAATTTGCATATTCATACATATACATCAGGAAAGATGTTTGTCTCAATCTCTTATCTTTCCTTCCTTACTCCCTCCCCATCCCTCTTTTTCCTCTATACAATCCATCCATTCTCCATTCTTCCCGTGCCTCCCACGACCACCGCTATGTTTCTTTCTTTCTTTTTTAATTTATTTTTTATTCACACAGTTCATATAATCTTACATTTACATAGGGTAGTACTGTCTGTCTCAGTCTACTATTTTTCCTGTCCCCATCCCCTCCCATCCTGATGTAATTTCAAAACCATACTGAAGTTGCCAGAATGCTGTGAAGAATGCCCACCCGCTTTCTGCTCAGATTGAATCAAAGTTTGCACGTTTCCCAGTTTGCTTGATCGTTCTCTGCCTCTCTCTTGGGATTTCTTCAACTGCCCCATGATGTCCTTTACATCTGTACTTGTTATGATTCAGATCTGGAATGTTCCCTGAGAAGCTCATGTTTTGAAAGTGTGATTCCCACCGCAGCAAGTTTCAGATGTGAAGTTTCTTAGGCAGTGATTAGTGCCGTCACTCATCACCTAAGTATTAATCCACTGGATGGATTAATAACTTAAATGGTCTGTGGGATGGTCACTGTGGGCAGGAGGGTGTAGCTGGAGGAAGTAGGCCACTGCAGAGGCTTTTGGGGACTATATCCTGTCCCTGGCTTCTCTCTCTCTCTCTGCTTCCAGTTTGCCATGGCTGAGCAGCTTTCCCCCACCGTGTCTTCCATCATGAGCAGCAGAGTTGGCTGACCATGGACTGAAACCTCTGAAACTGTGAGCCCCAAATACACTTTCTTTCCTCTAAGTTGTTCTTGTCTTGCATTTTGGTTATAGAGATGAACGTACTTTTCACTGTTCAGGATTTGCGTTGCTCTGTGGTTTCCTCAAATCTGGAATACTTACTTGGCCATTCTCTGGGAAATCTAACCTTGGTGTTTTTAAGCACATTGGCCAGTGGTTTTGTCACATCTCTCGAGTTTCTGTCATCCCCCGTGCGTAGCTGCAGGTGATGCCACTTGGCTGGCCGGTAGCTGAGTGACTGTCCTCTCAGCACACCATGGTGGGAGGGACTAATGGCCTCATCCCAGCGTTGGGGTCATGCTGACCACTGGTGGGTGGTGCTCACTGAGTTTCTCTACCTGGAGTGAGCAGCGTTTTCATCTTACAACCAGTAGGAACTTCTCAGGGGGATGGCTGAGGATCTGTGGGCTCTCAGAGGCAGCAGTGGCCCTTCCATGTTTGTTAACAGCATCTGCCAAAAGGAGGAGCTTCTGCTCTCTCTGGTTCATTATTAAATTTACCCTATTAGGGTTATTGCATTTGTTTATTCTACCAATTAAATTTTATTTACTTAATATACTTATAAACGAAGATGTTTGTGTAAGTTCTTACATTACTATAGATGATGTCAATATTGTTACATGTGTTCATTAGGATTATTAATCATAATGCACATTATACATGTATGGACTCATGCTCCCCATTTTCTCAGCGGGGCACCATGCATTACTATCCTTGTTTGTTTCCCCCCCCGTTGTTCTGGGCTTGGCTCCTGGGCCCTCTCGACAGCTCTGCACCTTCCTTCTACAGGCTGACCTTGCTGGGCACATATTTTCTCAGGTGCTGACTTGCCTCTGTCCCCTGCATCCTCAGGGACAAGTCATGCTGCAGGACCAGGGGGCCTCCTGGGTGGACACGGCGCCTCCCAACTGGCCCATGTCTGTGGGATGGAGGAGGATGACATCATGGTTTCTGTGCCTGTGTCCAGGTTTGGGGGTGGTTGGGTTGAACACCGCATGCCCTCTGATGACAGGGTCAGGTGATGCAGGTAGACAGGTGAGCACACTCACTGGCCACTGCCCTGATGCCTGACTCAGCTTTCCAAACACTTGCCTGCAGAGTGTCCCCACCAGGGCAGTGCTGTGCACAAGTCCCCCCCCTGGCTGCTTTCTTGCTCTGGGGCAGGGACTCTTGGGTTTCCTGCAGGCTCCGTGTCCCTGCAGAGTAGAGCCCACAGACATTTGCTAATCCTTGGTTTTCTTTTCAAGGGACAATTGTGTGGGGGGTATATGCATGCATGTGCAAGTGTGGACACATGCAAATGTACACAATTACACACGTGCATGTGTGCACATGCATTTGTGGCTGAGTGTGGGTGGGTGCTTGTACTTGTGTGTGGAGCATGGTGACAGAGAATGGGAGAGCAGTCATTGGGTCTCTGATGACCTCATGGCTGTGGCATGCCCAGTGCCTGGGAATGTTCCTGTGCGAGGGCACAGGGTGCTCAGCTGCCTTGGCAATGCCCTGCATGAGGAGGCTGTGCAGGAGTCCTATCAGCTCTGACCTTGAGCTCAGGCATATATTCTCCTGGGACTAGAGGAGTTTTTATGCTAGACAACCACAATGTTTCACCAGCTCTGCTCTCCCGAGCTTGCCTGGTTAACAGTAACTTTAAACTATGGCCTTTCTTGACAGCTACACAAAGCTCCGAACATTATTGCACTTTGCAACTGTGGATTGCAACTGTGGAAAAGATGCATAGATGTCCTAGTTTCTGTAACTTCCTTGCACACAAAGACTAACGCTTGCATAGTCTTTAACCTGATAACGAGACATATACAAATAAAGATTGCTGGCCTAACTCTTTAGATCTGCGTCTCCATTAGAGAGCAGAGCTCCACCAGATCCCAGCTGTTTATCTTTAAAATCTGTGTTTGGGAATCTTTATTTTTCTAAACCCCTCCACCTCTTGCCAGAACCCGCAAGTTTGGCCACACTGGTTGCAGCACATGTGAGCATATGTGTGTGCATGCGTGTCTGCATACATGGGTGTGTGTGTGTGTGTGTGTGTGTGTGTGGGTGCACTGAGTAGGAGCCTGTGTGAAGAACAGCTGGGCAGATGGTGAGAGGGACACCCAGGCTGCCATGAGGAACATTGCAGCGCCCTCTGCCCCACCTGCAGGAACAGCAATCTATTAGGGTTTGGAAAGGAGGTGCCATCTCAGTGCCAGGAGGTGGGCCCTCCAGCCAGCGCCTTGGTTCTGTCCTTCCAGCCTCCAGAGCTGTGGGAAATCAACGTCTGCTGTAGCTGCTCAGCAGCAACCCGGGTGGGCCGAGCACACATTCCATCACCCCCACGCCCTGTGCCCTTAGGCAGCCCTCCCACCCACCTCTGGCCGGGCGAGCTCTGTGGATGTGCAGTCCTGAGCATCTCTGGTACCCAGAGCCACGCAGCGCGGAGCCTCCAGCGCTGGCTTCTCAGGCTCAGCAGCGTCTGAGGTCTGCTCACGCTGTACACGTGATGGGGCTGCCGTGTTTCTTTATCCATCCCAAGTCCACGGTTGCTGGGGGCGAGTAAGGAGAGGGTTTCTGATGGGAACTGTCTGCTGCTGTCTGGGGGCTGGGCCTTTGAAACGCCCCTTCCCCCGGCTTTCCCTCCTGACTGGCCAGGTGCATCGGGGGCTACACAGCACAGGCTGTGGCTTCCTGGTTTCTCCCGTCGCTGGCCCAGTGTGTGATGGCCAGAGGGGCCATAGGTGGCTCAGGCGGTTGCAAACCAGAGATGCTGACTCGTACGTGGAACCTGGTGGCCCAGGCGCAACCTCAGCTTCCTTAAATAAGAAAGTGCCTTACAAGACCCAGGGGAGCCTGGTGGAGGGGTGGTGGAGGCAGCCTGAGTGGCCACTGAGGTCAAGCCACTGATCTGCTCCCAAGCTACGGCGGTCCCACTCCCAGCCTCCCGAAGGCGGTGGAGGGGCAAGGAGCAGTTATTCCCAGTGGCCTGATGGGAATCAGCACTTGAGGCCTAGGGCTTGAGTGTGGGGGGAATGCCAGGGCCCTGGGGCAGGAAACCCATCTGAGGCCCCAGAGGCTGCTCTTTTGGCCGAGTCTCCTCCTCCAGGGAGCCAGGCTCAATCCCTCCCCTTAAAGGGAGACCTGCAATGGGGACGTGAGCAAAATGGTATCTGAGCCCCTCTCAGCCCGAGCCTGCCCTCAAGACCATCCCTGCCCACATGCTTGACGCCTGCAGAAAGCTGGGTGCCATCGTAGGTGGACACACAGAGGTCTGGATGGTGACCCAGTGCCCAAGAGGGAAGCAGGCAGGCCCTGCTTATAGCGGGGAGTGGGTTGGCCCCTGCCTGCCCCTCCCCACCCTACCCAGAGCTCAGCCCCCTGCAGGGCAGTGGGTGCAGCTCACAAAGGGAAAAGGGGCTAGGCCTGCCCCAGGGCCTCTCGGGGTGGCCAAACACCTGCTTGCCTTTTCCTTGGAAGAACTGGAGAGAAAAGAAGGCTCGCAGAGGCTTCGTGCCTCCTCCAAGGCTTGCAGAGGCTTTGTGCCTCCTCCAAGGCTCGGTCGTCCCTGTGGCACGGGGAGGGACTTGCAGCTGGCTGAGAGCCTGCGCTTTGCTGTTCAGAAGCAGCTCATGCTAACCATGTGGAGTTGGGCAAGCTACTGTCCCTCTCTGACCCTCAGAATCGTCGTCTGTGTGCGAGGGATAGTAATACACCTCACGGGGCTAGGTGAGGAGCAAATGCCTCTAGTTCCCATCCCAGTTCCTGGGGGGTGGTGCATGCTGGTCACATGGGCTGATACTGGTTTGAGAAACTCAGTTGTCAGGTGGGGTCTCTGCCCCTTGAGATCTGGGGAAAGTGTGCTTCTCCCACCTCCTTCAGAGTTCCTCAGGGCCTCACACCCTGGCTCCTGTGCCTTGCTTTGCCCAGTCCTCCTGCTCCTCCCCTGCCTCTGCATTTGCAGCTCCCCCTCCAGAGCATGAAAGGCCCCGCGCTGACCAGGACGCAGCGCCCCTTCCTGAGCATGGCTGGTTCTCACTGCTTCAGGAGCAGCCGTGCGATGTCATCCCTGTTTGCAGGGGAGGAAACTGAGGCCCACAGGTGCCAGCACCCAGCTTGGAGGTGGTGGGTGGGATGCACGTGATCACTTCCCGATGGCTCCAGGGGCTGTGTCTTACCACTGAGGATGTGGACCTCCCTGTGGGCCCCCGCACAGCCCGACCGTAGCCCGGGGGACAGTGTCCGGCTGCCGTTGCAGCTTGCTCACCTCTTCCCAGCCCTGCTCTCCCTGTTTCCTGGCCCCGCCCCCCGCCCTCCAGGATGCTCAGGTCTGCTCCCCTCTGCTCTGCTCCAGCAGTGCCCAGCCAAGAGGCAGGACTGTCCCCTCCAGGCCCTGCCCTCAGCAAGCCAGGAGAGCCTTCGAGACACTGGCCACTTCTTCCAGCCTTACTCCCAGCGTCTCTCTAGAGTTTTATTTTGGCTGATTGTCATTAGAAGAATTCTGAGATGTCCTGTGGTAGGCAGAACAGGACATGCCCGCACGCTGTGAATGTGACCTTATTTGAAAAAGGGTCTTGGCAGGGGTAATTAAGGATCCTGAGATAAGATCGTCCTGGATTATCCAGGTGGTCCTAAATCCAGTGACAAGTGTCCTCACAGGAGACTCGCAGGGGACAGAGACAGAGCAGCAGAGAGACCTTGAGAGGGTGGAGATGGAGTGGGGGATGTGGCCACCAGCTGAGGATGCCTGCAACTACTAGGGACTGGAAGAGGGTGGACTTTCAGAGAGCAGAGGGCCCTGACCTTGGGCTTCTGGCTCCCAGAAATGTGAGAGAATAGGTTCTGGCATGTGAAGCCTCCAGATTTCCAAGTTGATCATTTGCTAAGTAAGCAATTTGCTGAGGAGCCAGGGAGCAGACCGGGCCTCTGTGTCGTTCCCTGTGGCTGCTGGGGCAGCTGCATTTTCGTGGGCTACGTGGCACACGTGTGCTGGGGCTGGAAGTCTGAAACGGGTCTCCTGGGCTGGAATCCAGGTAGCCCAGGCTGCGCCTTAGGAGGCTCAGGG
The DNA here is from genome assembly GCA_020662805.1 of Glaucomys volans. Classification (NCBI taxonomy): domain Eukaryota; kingdom Metazoa; phylum Chordata; class Mammalia; order Rodentia; family Sciuridae; genus Glaucomys; species Glaucomys volans. Next base: position 218,162 of record JAJEJO010002674.1, read on the forward strand.
GAGACTCCATTTCTTCCCCTTCCAGCTTCAAGAGGAGCCTGCGGCTGTTAGCTCAAGCTTCTGGCCTTCCATCCTCTGCCTTCAAAGTCAGCACATGGTATCTTGGGTCATTCTTTGCCAGATGTCCCTCTGGTCACAGCTGGGAAAGTCTCTGCATCTAAACACTTTGAATAATTGATTTCTTCAGGTCGACCTGGATGATCCAGGATGACCTCGCCATCTCAAGATCCTTCACTCCAATGGCATCTGCAATGTCCTTTGTGCCATAGAAGGTCACTTATTCCTAGGTTTCAGGGTGTGTTATCAGCTTTCCATCACTGTGACAAAACACCTGAGAAAAACAACCTAAGGGAGGGAAGGTTTCTCCTGGCTCAGGGTTGCAGAGGTTTCTGTCCTTGGTCAGCTGGCTCCATTGCTCTGGGCCTGTGGTGAGGCAGAGCATCACGGTGCAGGGGGCCTGGCGGAGCAGGGCTGGCCCCTCATGGCAGCTAAAAAGGAGAGAGAAAGAGAGAGAGAGAGAGAGAGAGAGAGAGAAAAGGAAAAGGAGGGCTGGCAATGGATATCATCCCCAATAGCATGTACCCAAGGACCCACTCCTTCAACCGGCCCTGCCTCCTACGGTTTCCACCACCAATGGATCAACCCCTAATGCGGTCAGAGCCTTCGGGATCCAAACACTTCCTAGAAGCACACCCCTGGACGTTGCTAAATTGGGGACTGAGACTCTAACTCATGAAACTGGGGGACACTGCAGATCCAGACCATGACATGTGGATTAGGATGCAGATGTCTGTGGGGGCCACCGCTGCACCTGTGATATTCCCAGCCCCTGGTGACATGTCATCACCTTGGTTTGAGTGTGGGAGTGCCAAGAAATGATGGATGTTGCGCCTGTGACTGGGTCACTTCTGGGACCAGGGTGAAGGGATTGTTTTCTTGGTACCCAGGATTGAACCCAGTAGTGATTAACCAGTAAGCCACATCCCCAGCCCTTTTTAATGTTCTATTTAGAGACAGGGTCTCACTGAGTTGCTTTAGGACCTCCCTAAGTTGCTGAGGCTGGCTCTGAACTTACAATCCTCCTGCCTCAGCCTCCCATGGCACTGGGATTATAGGCATGCACCACTGATCCTGATTAAAGGGATTTTAGTGATACAATTAAGGTCCCAAATCAGTGGACCTTGAATTAATTTAAAATAAGGTCGTCCTGGGTGGGCCTGGCTGAAGCAGATGAATCCTTACACCATGTAGACCCTCCCTGGAGTCAGATTCTAAGTGTGTGAGAGAGTCTCTTCTTGGCCTACAAGAGGCAATGTGCCATGCTATGGGGAGGGCCAGGAGGCAAGGACCCGAGTGTGGCCCTTGGGAACCAAAATTGATGGGGACCTCAGTCTCCCCCTGCTGGGAGCTGGATTCTGCTGACAAGCTGGGTTGGTGGAGGAGCCCGTTTGCACTTGAGCACACCACCTTCCGGCACCTTGATCAGCCTGTGAGGCCTGGGGTGGAGGAGCCAGGCAAGGTGCCACTGTCCCCACCCTGAATGCCTGAGGTCAGACACGTCTGAAGCCCCGAGTTCTGTTAATAGTCTGTGCAGCGTGGGAAACCCAGGCAGGGATGAAAGTCTGCTGTCTCATTCAGAAGGTGAAGTTGCTATGGTCAGCTTAGGTTTTAAATAATGTATTCTGTTTTTTAAAAATATTTCTTTAGATGTTGATAGAACTTTATTTTATTCATTTATGTATATGCGGTGCTGAGAAGCGAACCCAAGGCCTCACACTGAGCCACAGTCCCTATTCTATTTTTTTTAAAAATAAAAGTCCTATTCTTAAAGAACTGGAACTCTCTTCCTGGGTCCCCGCTCTGGGCTCTCTGGCTTCCTGGACCTCTTCTCGGCTATTTGTGGGTCTTGTAGCTTCAAAGGCTTTTGGCAAGTTCTGAGGGAGTCAGAGATCAAAGGCCTGTTCGTGATGGCTTCAGGAGACTTGTGAGCAAATTTGTGAATCCAGGTTCTGCAGGACTCTCAGGTGGCCAGCGATGTTGACTACGTAGCTGGCCAACCAAGATGTCCTTCCGTTCAGACCAACAGCACTCATGATCAATTGAAAATCTGTTTGCATTACACAGAGTGGGTTGGAAATTCAGGCCCTTGGTATGTTGAAGTGGGATTTGGACTCACTGGTGCTTCCTGTGGCCGAGCAGCCCTGCCCACCTTCAAGGCACAGATTCCTGCTCCCTGGAGCGGGAGGACGGGACAGGACAGGCTGCTGAGCCACGTGGTGGCATGTTTCAGGGAATTGGGGTGGGGCGTGGGCAGCCTCAGAGAGGACTGGGTTCTTTCTCTTTTTTCTGCTGCTTGCTGTTTCTGCTCCTCTTTCTTCTCTGTCTTTGTGGCCAGGTGTGTCCATCCAGGTAGCTCCGATGGCACCTGAGCTTGCAGGTTACTGGCCAGCCCCTGGGACAGTCATCTCCTCTTGGCTATGACCAAGTACCCCCAGGAAAGGAGCTCTCCTCTCTGGGCAGAGAGAGCAGTGGTGTGGGATGGAACAGGCAGGGCTGCTGGGCCACCTCCCAGGGAAGGGCTATCATGGACTGGGGGCCACAGCATCCAGGGCACAGGGGTCCCGAGATCCCATGCTTGGCTGACCGTCACCCCAAGTTGCCCGGGTCTGCCTTCAGCTGCACCCATCCTAAAGCCACGCCTGGTCTCCACTTGAAACCCTCCAGGATCCGTGAGCCCCCACCACTGGCTCTTGAGACGCTGGGGCTGTGTGTGTGGCGTTCAGCCTGGCACGGTCCAGGTCACAGCTTCTTGGTGGCCTGTTGGTCCGCTTGGAGAGGGCAGCGTGCACTTGTGGACACACGTTCCTGGAAGCTGGGACCCTCACAGGGCAGGTTTCACAGGCTGAGCGAGGCCATCCTCACTAGAGCGCCTGGGGGCAGGACCACCTCCCCTGCCTGGTCACTATCCCCGGCCAGGTGCTGAGAGCAGACTCGCCCCACCCAGGCAATCCTGCCAGCCGGAGAGGACCTGTGGCCTGTCAGGTGCCGTGGCTGTGGGGTGCAGCCAGTCCCTTGATGGATTCTGTTTAGATGAAAGTTGTCGCGATCACAGACAAATCTCCATGTAACACAAGCAGCTCCGCGGTGTGCCCTCCACCGTGGCCAGACCGAGGGACTCCCAGGTGACGCAAGGGCTCAACCAAAGCCGCCTTCGGCATTGCCAAAAACAAACGCCAGCCTCGGGTGGGAAATGAGGAAGGCCCCAGCTGAGGTTGTCAGGAGGTGGACAGCAGGCCCGGACGAGGGTGGTGAGCCAGGCCTCGTGGGGCCCACCAGCGCCCCTTCCCGGCCCTGAGGACGGAGCACGAATGGCCAGGGAGGCTCAGATCGGGCAGCACGGCCTTTGCTTCCTGGGGGTGCAGGCCAGGTTCACACTGAGGCTGATGCTGACCAAACCACGAGGGTGACCTGGTTGGGGGGCCTTGACCCAGCCCTGGTTCCTGCTTGTGGCCAGGAGATTTCTGGGAGAAAGGGCAGCAAAGCCGTGTGGCTGAGCCCGGGGCTTCGCAGTCACCTGTGGAGCCCTCCCAGCATGCAGTCCCTCCTGCGGTAGAGGACGCTGCCCCTTGCCGCTCCTCCCCGGGTGCCCTGTGTCCCGCGCGGCACCCCATCCTGGGCAGGGGCAGCCGGGGGCAGCCGTGCTCTGGCCCAGTCGCCCTCCTGGGTTCTGGGCCTCTCCAGGGGAGGAGCCTTCTTCTGTCCCTGGCCCTAGGACCCAGCAGAACACCTGGCATATAGTAGGTGCCAAGGAGGTGACGCGGGAGAACTGGTGGGGGTTGCCCATCAGGCTCTGAAGTGCCCACTGTGTGTCACAGTCACGTGACACTCTCACATGGGCACCCTCTGAAGATCGTGCTGTCAGGCCATTTTGTCCTTGTGTGAGTGACGAAGCCTGTACTTGCACACAGCCGGGCCGCTTGGCCACCACTGGGTGACTTAGGCTCAGAGGACACCATCGTATACATGGCCAGTCACTGAACAGAAAGCTAAGTGACACGGGATGTGTACACAGCACACTGCTCACCATGGAGGCCATAGTGGGGGCATGGCCCTCACCTCGGCGTCTCCAGAATGGTTTTCCTCCACCTCGACCCGGGTTCTGCCCCATGAGTTCTGGCTCCCGCCCTCGCCAGCCCCCACAGCCTCTAGTCCAGGTTCAGCCTGTGACCCCCACTCTGGGAGCCACTGAGGGGGGTCCTGCCTTATTCAGCCTTGTGACTGGCAGAGTCCAGGCAGCAGATGTCCCCCAGGTTCCTCCCCATTGAGTGCCTCAGCATCCCCTTTCCAAGGCCGAGGGCGCGTGCCTGCACATGGAAAAGCCTTTTTTGAACTGTGAGTGGCTGAGAAGCTGGGAGGTGGCTGGACTCTGGAGTGGCCGAGCTGGAGGGCACCGGCTTTGACGCAGGTGCCCTGGGCATGGGCTCCAGCTCTCGCGCTCATCCTGGGCAAGCTGTGGTACCGAGATAGGGGGACTGAGTGTGCCGTGGGGAGAGACCCTTAGTAAATGGAGACTTCAAAACATGTGACAGGTGTCCAAGCTTGCTTCTTTTTTAAAGGCAAAAGGACGTTCTGTGTATGCGTCTAGGAGATTAGACACGTTTTAAATTAAACTGTCAGCCACCTGGGAAATTCCACAATGTGTCCACAAGTCATTAATGGCTGGACAGGCCGACCAAAGAGGACCATTCTGACCTCCAAGTGTAGGGTGGTCACCATGGGACTTGGCTGCCATGTGACTTCATCTCCAAGGGAATTTGTAAACATTTCCCAAATCAACAAAATATGGCTTAGCACCACCCCCGCCAACCAGAGAGCTCAAACCCAACAGGGGCCAGGGTCCCCGGCCCTCCCTCTGAGTGTGAAGTCCTTTGCTGTCCTTAAACTGGTCTTCACCTGGGCCTCACTGGTGGCCTCCTTCTGCTTGTCTTTCTGTTATGAGCATCAAGAACCTTGATGGTTCCCAGTGACAGTCCCCCCCCCACCGTGGGGTCTCCTTGGGCCCCAAGTGACAGTGCTCTGAGTCCTGGGAAATGGAGCGGGGGCCTGCCCTTCTTGGGGGCCCCTGTGAAGGCCCTGCAGTGTGGGCACAGGGCACGCTGACAGCAGCTGTTTTTATTTGAAGGGAGGGAGCGCGGGGTCCCCGCCAGTCTGGGCTTTGCTGACCTGGGGTGAAGGCAACAGAGAACAAGAAGGAACCTGGGCACCTGTCCCCTCGTTTCCAGATGCAGGTGGACCTCCAGCTCCTCTGGCTGCCTTGGTGCCTGTCCTCCTCGGCCCCAGGCTTTCCTAGCGGCCGAGGCCTGGCTCATCCTGGCCCCTCCAGGACCGCCCAGGGCCTGCCTTTCTTTGTCTGCGGCCAAACGTGGCAATTCCTAGTGATGGGGCGCGTGGGCTAAATTAAAACCAGTGACCTGCAAATTAAGGGCCCCAAATCCCATTACCCGCTCGGCAGCCGACTCACCCTCATTCTCTCCTCTCCCTCGCAGGCTGGGGCCTGTCAGCAGCTGTTAGAGCGGCGTGGTTATGAATCTGTCACTTGGCTGGAAACGGGCTCCACTCTCAGCAGACTGGATTCATCTTCGCATTTGTGCAAGTTATTTTTTTTAAGTAATTGCCCGTTTTACCCCCCATTCTTCTTGTCTGTGTTGTGAATGTTCTTATTTAAAGTGAAGCTGGGGAGCTATTGTTAGCCCGGGGATGGATCAAGGGACCATACAAATGTGTCACAGTGTGCCATGACAAATCTAGGTTATTTTTCTGCAAAGATAGTTTGCAGGCCCAGATTTAAAGCCAAACGAAGCTTCAAAGTGTATGGTGTTCAAAGTGTTTCCAGGGTCTTTGATAAGAGGCTGTGTATCCATCCCATCTGACAGGCGGCCTTGGGCGGCGAGGGAGGCTCCCATGCAAATGGGCCTCTGAGGAGGAGTCCAGGTGCTTCCCTGGAGGGGAAGGGCCACTTCCCCGGGGCAGCCCCAGTCTGCAGACAAAGTCCAGGCGAGCAGGCGGCCCAGGGCACAGAGTGCCTGGGCCCTAGGCCGCTCTGTGGCCGTGGCATGACTTTGGGGAAACGTCTTCCCTCCCTGGGCCTAGGTTCCCCTCTGTGAGGTCTCCAGTCCTGCCACTGCAGTCCCCTCAGGGTGGAGGGGCGCCTGCTTCCCAGTGAGGTGCCCTGGGCGGTGAGCTGCAGGGGCTCCAAGGCCCATCCTCCCGTCCAGATCTTCACCTCAAGGGGGCTTCGCACTGTCAGGAAAGATGGCTTCAGAACGACTTAGGGTCAGAACCACGTGCCCCTGTGTAGACCCAATGAGGGACGGGGTTCCTGGTACCTGTGGGTCAGAACCACGTGCCCTGTGTAGACCCAATGAGGGACGGGGTTCCTGGTACCTGTCCCACCTGCAAGGTGCCCCAGCTCGTCGCCGCAGGCTGGGTCTGCCTCCTGAAGGAGTCCAACATGCCTTTCTCCATGTGTGGATCATGACAACGTCTAGCTCTACATATGTACATACGTGTACACGTGTATTGAGTCATTCTGGGTTCTAAAAATCTTAATTAATTTACCAGCTTTTAAAAAGCCAAGTCAACATCTCTATCACTTTTGAAAGCAAGAAGGCCTGGCCATGGCCTGAGCTCCCCATGGGCTCCATCCCCGGGATCTGAGAAGCACCTGTGCCCTCTACACCCGACGTGTCGCTTGCGTGCTGCAAGTCGCTGCTCCCGCAGCCTCCCCAGCATGCAGCCGGCCGCCGTCGCTGTTTTTGGGCCAACCCTGGGCTGGTAAATACCTGTGTGCCTGGCTCTGTGGGCGTTTGGGTTTCCAACCCTCTGTGGCGGAGTGGAGCTCAGGGTCACGGCCCCTGCAGACTGATGGCCTGGATCTGGAGTCTAGGTCCCCGACAGCCAGCCTGGGGCTGGACCGGTTACCTAGTCTCTAGAGCCCCAGATCTTCATGTGCACCATGGCTAGGCTGCTGCCCACCCCAGAGAGTTATCAGGGGCACAGGGAGGGATGCTGGAGCCCCCTCAGCGTCCCCACCCTGCCAGTGCTGAAATCCAGGATGCACACGGCCCTTACATACAGTGGCTCAGTGTTTGTGACAAAGTGAGGGCGTCCTCTGTGTACCTCAAACCATCTCTAAATTACTTATAACACTTAATGCAACATAAACACCACGGAAATAGCTGTCACACCAGGTAGTTTAGGGAATAATGAGTGGGAAAAATGTCCGTATGCATTCAGTTCAGACATGATATTTTAATTTATTTGTAATTTATTTCTTAAATCATAGTTATACATATTCATGAGGCATGGAGTGCTAATTCGATGCACATGGACAATGAATAATGATCAAATTGGAGTCTTAACATTTAAATCTCCTTAAACATTAAAACACCTTTTTGATTGACACGTAGTCTTGTGCGCACTTTGGGGTACGGTGTGGTATTTCAACAGAAGATCAGCGTGTCCTGACCAGATCAGGGCAGTTGGCATTTCCATCTCCTCACCATTTCCTTCAGTTGGGGGCTGTGAGCCCCCCTCGTCTAGTTCTTCATAAAAGGTGTAACAGCTGTCGTGACCCGTGGTCCCCAGCGGCTGGGGAGCACTAGAACCTGCTCTTCCTGTCGGGCTGGGTTGGCATCCGTGATCCAACCTCGTCCCGCAACAGGAGGCTGAATCTGCAGGTGCAGAACCCCTGAGTACCGAGGGCCACTGTCATTCACGTGGGGACCTTGGTTCGTCACACGGTACTCATACTATCATTACATACTACCATGGTAACAGCACAATGCACCCGATGACAATGACAATACTCACAACAGCCCAGCGGCTCAGAGTGCGGGTGGCGCACTTCCCAGGCCGGTGCTGCCCCGCCTTCTCCACGCACCTCCCACAGCAGCCCCCACGCGTGGCCCCGTCATCAACACCACCCCACTCTCCAGAGGATGGACACAAGGCCCAGGGAGGTCGGGGAGTCGACTGCCCGCTGGTGGCCAGTGTCAGGGTGGGCTCCTCACCTGGACCCTCGCTCACCACACGCCCTCCCCAGGGCCCTGCAGGTTCAGCTCCGGACTCTGAGCCTCGCTGCTGCTCTGAGCCTGATGCTGTCCCTGGGCCGAACCTGATGCTGTCCCTGGGCCGAACCTGCTTTCCTGCAGCTCCGGACAGACCTGGACTTGGTCTTTCTGGACAAACCTGAGTGAGCTGAGCTGGGGCCGAGCGGGGCCAGAACACTGGGAGGCTCTGGGATGCTGGGCTGCCGCCTGCTCAGACCTGGACACCTGGGGCCCTCTGCAGAGGCCAGGCTCTCGGTCCCCACAGCCCCCGAGCAGGGTCATCTGGTCTGCCTTGGCCCGACAGGTCTCAGTGAGAAGCCCCAGCAGGCGGCTGCTCTCCTCTGTGGCGCCCCTGGGAGCGCAGAGCGGATCCGTGGTCTCGAGCTGGCTCTGCAGCCTCCCATCAGAGCGTGTCTAGCCAGGAACAAAGTGACAGCAGAGCACTTGCGAGCGGGTTAATCCTGTTAAACAATTCACAGATCTGAGGCCAGACACTCTGTTTGAAACCTGAGGCTGTGAGCGTGAGTCTCACGTCGCTTTTAGTGGCTCGTCACCCTCCAGAGCTGAGGACGGCGAGGAGCCGAGGAGCTGGCTGCCTGGCAGAGTTTCCCTGCAACCTCACCGGCCCGCTGCTGCTCACTGCGGGGCGACTCCCTCAGCGACTGATGAGCTGCAAAGAGGCTGCGCATGAAAGGGAGAGGTTGCCCTCGCCTCCCATCCCTGGCACTCCTGGGAGGGCCGCTGTGCTCTGCAGCGCTAGCGGGGGAGAAGTAGGCAGCCGGCTGGGCCAACGCCCTCTTCACCACTCAGAGGCCGAGTGGCCTTGCGACCCTCAGTTTCTTCATCTGATGAATGGGGTGGCCGTCGTGCTGATCTCATGGGAGGCTGAGGAAGTCTGCGGTGTCGGGAGTTGCCCAACAGAAGATACCAAGCCTCAGGGTGAGCAGGTCTGAGGGTCCCAAGGCCCTGCGGGAGGTGGGGTGGCAGTCGGCACCAGGCGGGACTGCCTTCACCTTGGAGGAATGGGGTCCTGAGTACTTTGGGGTCTCTTTCTTAGAAAGGGGTGCCGGACAGAGACAGGAAAGTCTGGCTAAATTTCCAGGGGTACCTGAACCCCATGGGGGTAACAGCCCCCTTCTGAATGCCTGGGGAGATGTCCTGGGCCTTCCCTGTCCCTCTCCCTGGCTCCTCAGGGCCTGCACCGAGTGCCCTCTGTTCTCCAGAGAGACCCTGACCTTGTGGTCCACACCCTGCCCCACCCGGAATGCCCACTGCCCTCTCCTCTGTAGGCAGAGCTGCTCATCCCCAGCCCCAGGGGATGCCTCATGGGCTGCCCTAGGCAGTGGGCAGGAAGCAGGCCAGAGCAGGGCCAGGGCAGGGACCCTGGAGACAGAGGGCCTGGGCCTGGATTCCAGTGTGGTGTGAAGTGGACAGGGCCACTCAGCAAATGTCAGATGGGTGCTGGCCTCCAAGCCCTTCAGTGTGAATGTGAGCAGGGAGGTCCCGTGTGGGGCTGGCTCTATGGAGTCCGTGTCTCCACTCCACCCTGTTGTCTGAGTGTGTCCCCAAGGGTTTGGGTGCTGGAAGCTTGGTCCCTGGTGTGGTGATGCTGGGAGGTGTTGGAAGGTTAAGGAGTGGGGGTTGGTGCAGGGCCCTGGGATGTTGCCCTCTGGGGATGACGTGGGCCCTCCCCACGCTCTGGCTTTCTGGCTCACCTTGCTACCCTGCCCGCCTGGCCTCGCGCCCTGGCTGGAGTGAGCAGAAGCCACGCCCGCTCCCTGCCTCCTCCTGTGCTCCCCACACAGAGCATTCTACCACGGCCATGGACATGAACCAAAGCCACCCCGTTATATGGGGGCTGAAACCGCCTCACCGAGCCTGAGCCTGGCAGGCAGGAGTGTTGGAAAGGCACCTGGTGCCGAGGACTGGCGGCCGTGGCCCCAGCGCTGGCAGCATCTCTTCTGGTAGAGATCTCAGGCTCCTTCTGTGGTGTCTGCTGGGCTTGGCACGCCCGGTCCTCCCTCTGTCCTTCAGGCCAGACCCTCAGCCTGAGCCTTGGACGAGGTTCTGCCATGGGCCCCCGTGCATTGAACCCAGGCTTCAGTGCCATCTCCAGGCAGAGATGGTGGCTTCCAGGGCTGTGCTGTCCACAGCGCGTCCTCCAGAGCCCTTTCTGCCAGCGGTCAGGCATCTCTGGGCTCTACAACCAGCCCCCATCCTCCCAGCAGCTGAAGCCAGTGCTCAGGGCTGACAGTAAGACTGCTGTCCCCAGCCAGGCCCAAGGCAGGTGAGTGAGGTGCATCCCCCAGGGATCAGGAGGGCAGGTGGCTCTGGGGGTCAGGGGCCATGTTGGCAGCTTGCTGAAAGGACCACAGGACGAGGGGAGTGAGGTCACCATGCTCCCTGTGACCAGAACAGGGTCGGGCAGGGACACAGGGCTGGGCTTGTGCCTGCCCCTAGCAAAGGTTCCCTCCCTGCCTCGTTCATCTCTGAGCAATGACAAGAGAACAACTAACGTTTGCTGAGGTGACACTGCAATGGAAATGGATTCCTATTGGCTGAGTGGGTATCATGTGACCTAGGCTGGCCAATCACAGAACTCCCTCCCTCAGCAATGTGGTCGCCCCATGACCCAGGCAGGCCAATCAGATTCAGTCCTGGGACTTGTGCTGGAGTAATCGGGAACGGGGTCTTCCCTCTGTATGTCTCTGTCTCTCTCTGTCTCTCTTCTCCCCTCCTGGTCTGATGGTGGCCATCTGGCTGCCCTGTGGGGAGAACCCACTGAAGATGAAGCTAAAGCAGGGCAAGGGCGGGGAGGGGGCTGATGGCATCTTGGGAACCACTGTGGCCCGTCCCACCCTTTGCATGTCCCAAACCTGGAATCTGTGTGTCCCTTTTCAGTCCAGCCTATTTGTGCAGGGTCTGGTTCTCGTCCTTAGGCCACGCTAAGCACAGGTGTGCGTCGTGAGTTCTGACCCGGTTGGAGAGGCCACAGAATGGCAGAGATGGATTCCTGCAGCCAGAGCGGCTCTGGCAGCGCACTCAGAGCCCACGTGGGTGGACACCACCGAACCCTGCCTTCGAGGCCAGCAGGCTGTCACTCATGCGTCACAGCTATGGGAAAAGTGTCTGCTGGGCAGAGCTCGTGCTGTGGGTGGAGCTGAACTCAGCCCTCTCTGTCCTCTGGAAGTTCATCTCTGCACAGAGGGGCTGAGCCCTCAGCCTCTGACTGCTGGCAGGTGTGGTGTCACCTGGCTATGGGCTCAGAGCGCCTCAGTGCAGGGGCCTGCAAGATGGGCCTGGGCACCTGTGGCCGAGGCCTGGGCACCTGTGGCTGAGCGCTGGGCCGAGCCCTGCAGCCTCTGTCTGTTCAAGTGCATTCCCAGAATGATTCTTTGAACTTTGCCAGAGTTTGAAATGGCTGGACCATCATAAAATTGGTTCAGACAGAAAGCATTTCGTGCAGAGCCTTTGGCCCTCTCCTTCCCCTCCAGAGGAGAGTTCCTCGTTGAGGGGCACGGGCAGTTCTGCCTGTTCTCCGGGAGGGTTTAACGGCTGGAGTCCTGCTCTAAAGAAAACATGGAGTCGGGTCCCTGACCCCAGCGGTAGGCTCCCAGCCAGCTGGGGAGGATCAGAGGCTGTGGCAGTGGCTCCTGAGCCAGAGAACAAAGCCAAGGTGGGCCAAGGTGACCTCATCGCCAGAATGGTCTTTCAATAGTCAGCATGGGGCTGGGCAGGCGGCAGGAGGTTGGGAGAGGGTTTGGGGCATGTTAGGGGGGAACTTCCTCTGCTTCCCTCCAAGCTGGGGGCCCCTCCTTCTCTTAATCACGTTCGGGGGCCTGGTAGGGAGGCAGAGGTGTGGAGAGGGTAGGACACTAGGGGCGTGGTGGAAGGAGGCAGTGGTTCTCCGGGGGCTGATGGCATGCCCTCCTTCTCTCACCAAGTCTGTGTCTGGCCTGGGGTCAGCTGTCTTCATGCTGGGCGGAGGGAACCTCTGGGTCAAGCCTGTCTCTTGGCTTCTTTCTCTTCATCCACAGCTGCTGCCTGGGTGTGGGGCTTTGATGGCCTGGGTGTTGGCTGCCTTGGGGATCTGGCACCATGGACCATGGATTCTAGAAGGGACCAGGAGCTCTGGACAGTCTGGGGCCCTCCATCCTATCTCAGGTGACCAAGAAGGAGATGTGAGACTGGGAGGTGAGTGTGAGCTGTTGGTGCGGCTGCTGATCCCAGCATGTGGGGACAGGGATGGGAGACAGGGCCAGGAGGGAGATAATGAAGGGTGACATGAACTGAGGCCACCAGGGTTCAGCCCTTGGGACCATGCAGAAGGGTGTGGGAGGTGCCTGGACACCCTGCCCTGGTGTCCAGCCTGGTGGACTGTAGGCGCTGGTCTAACAGGTCCAGGTGGCCAGAGGTCTGTGTGTCTGTGCCTGACAAAGCCCCCTCCCCCCAGGCCACCAAAGCCTGACCACCCAGGACAGCTGCCGCTCCTAGGAGTCGAAATGTGTCCCCTGCAGATGTGCTGAAGCACCTGGGAATGGGACCTCATGTGGAAACTGGGTCTTTGCAGATGTGACAGGTTAGGGGGAGGTAATACTGGGTTGGGGTGGGCCCTGATCCAGTGACTGGTGTCCTCTAAGAAGAGGAGGGAGACAGGCACAGAGGAGCGGTGGCCTCTTCAAAGACAGAGCCAAGGATGGAGGCAGAGACCAGAGCACTGTAGCACGAGCTGGAAGAGGCCGGAGGATCCTTCCCCGGGGCCTGTGGAGGGAGCAGGGCCCGCCAGCTCCCTGACTTCTGGCTTCTGCACCTTTGAGAGAACACATTTGTGTGTGTCATTTCTCACGGCAGCCCTGGGAGGCTAGGCTCAGCCAGGGGCCCAGGGGGCTGTCCTTGGGTGTCAGCGCCCGGCACTTCCAGCTGGTGAGTGGCCAAAAAGCCACTTTCTGGAGGCAGAGGAGGCAGGTGTGAGTGGGGAGAGCCACCGTGTGCTCCTGTCTTGCTGGGACAGCCCAGACCCTTTCCTGCAGGGCGAGGGACTGGGTGCCCTGGAGGGGAGCAGCCGTTGGCAGCTCTGATGGGTGGGCAAGTTTGGGGCTGAACAGGCCCAGGGTGGACTCCTGCCTTCACTGCACCCTGCCCTACGCATAGACACCCTTCCACGGCTGGGGTGGGGCTGGCCTGGGGAGGGTCTGGGGCAGCAGGATCCCAGGCGAGGGACGGACTTGAACCCAAGAGCCAGGGTGGACTCCTGCCTGCACTGCTAACTCGTGTCCCTGAGCCTCAGTTTCCTCGCAGCACAGAGCGTGAAGACGGCCTGCAGGCTGAGGGTGGGACACCACAGCTCCCGTCCTAGGACAGGGCCTGGCAGGAAGGTAGGGCTCCAGGAGTGGAACTGGAGGTAGAGCGGGAACCTGCTGGGAGCTGGGTGGGCAGAGCCTCATGCTCGCCCGGGGGCCAAGCCCAGCCCTGTGGGGAAGTCAGGCTGCTAGGGGCCACCCAACGGTGACCGTGACAGCCACGGGCTGTCTCCATTTCCCAGGGCTCCTGGGTTATCTCCCTTCCTTCCCCAGCTTCCGTTCTCCTGTTGTTTCAGCCCCAGATTTCTGGAAGCACTTCGAGAGGCAGATGTTTGGAGTTCCGGCCCTATTGATTCACGCCTCAGCAAGCCTTGCCTTCCCGATGATTAATATTTGATTTACACCCCGAGTTGGTCCTGCTTCCCATCTCTCTCTAGCTCATTAAATTTCCTTGAGCGGAGCCTCTAAGTTCCTCCTCGGGAACTTCCCCTCCAGCGGCAGCTCCTGCACCCCCCACCCTTGGCTTCTGACCCATTTATTTGCCTTTTGAAAAAACAAGAATGAATGCCTTTGGCTGGAACCTGCCAGGAGGGGCCTTGCTGAACCCAGCTGCCGCCCGACTCTCCCCACGCTCCCTGCTCTGCCGTTGCCTGTGCAGGAAGCTGGGGCCCTGATGTCTAGGGCTGGGGCGGACTCCTGCAGCTGCCTTTGAGTTTGTCGGAGGCTGCTTCTGGGGTGGTGAAGGGCAGGTCAGGGGTCCTGGAGACTGGCCAGGCCTCCCTGAGCATCCCTGCCCATGGCTGGCCCACTTTACCATGGTTCTGGGCAGGAGCATGGTTGAAATGTGGGTCTCTCTGACGAAGTTACCCCCGATGAGTTGGCTTCTGGGTGCACCAAGCCCACCCTGGACCCTTTGCCACCGACTTCGTGTTCATGTGCACTTCCGGCCCTCGCCATATTGCCGGTGGTAGAAGCCCTGGTTTATAAATGGGAAAGTGGGCCCTGAGCTCCATGCTCAGCAGACTCAGCAGTCCCAGGGCAGAGCTGGGACTTGAACCAGCTGGTCCCAGCCCAGAGCCCTGCTCTGCTGCCTCCCTCCAGAGCCTCTAGCTCCCGCCTCCCAGAGTGGAGCCCGGATGCTGAGAAGCAGCCTGAGGTGCCTGGACAGGTGTTATCACCCTGCATCCTCAGTGGCCAGCAGAGAACCCTGCAGGTCAAGCCAGCCTGGACTTTGGATGGCCTATTCAGCGTGGCCAGTCTCCCTGAGGTCTCTGCTTGGTCTCTGCAGAGTCTGGATGTGGTGAAGTATTGGAATGGTCCACTGCAGGAGGGGGGACTTTGGAACAAGAAAGGACAGAAGGGTCATGAGCTCTGATGCAGAAGGATGCACTGTCCACCAGCACCAAGTGTGAGAAGACGCCTGCAGCCCCAGTCCACACAGCGCAGGCTCCTCTCTGCCAACGGCCAGGACAGGCCAACCCAGGGCGGCAGGTAGCCTAGCAGCCAAGGCTGGGTGGCTTGAGCGCACGGGGCAGGTGAAGGGCGAACTCTGGCTGCTGCCGTCTGGTGGCCACTCTGGGGCACAGCCTGCCCCTGGGAGCAGAGGGCCTTCGCCTCGACCCAGTGGCTCCTGATTTCCCTCCCTTCTGGTGTTCTGAACGTCCTATTCTGCAGTGCTCGCTACTTGTGTCTTTATTAGGGTGTTTAACTGATCAGCATCCACCCCCCTCTTCCTGTATTTTCTGGTTTTGGTAAAGTGCACATTGATACAAAGTGAGGGGTCTAATTAAAGGGCCTCACACGCCCTTCATCTGCCAATCAACAGGCAAAGGCAGGAGGGTGGAGAAACCACTGGGTTCTCAGCTCCCAAGGGTCAGGTTCAAGTCACTGGCTCTTGCCCAGGTGGAGGGTGGCTGCAGGGCGCTTTGCTGGAGAGGGTGGGGGGACAGAGCGATGGCCACTGACCCCACTGCCCGCTTGCAGGAGGCACCTGCTCTTCCCTCCCCCAAGCCTCTTCTGGGGACAGGGGTGTGAGATGGGGGAAGGGCATGTGACAGCCTCCAAGCCTGAGCGTGGCCACCTCACGTGGGCCATTCTCCTGCTCGGTGGAAGCGAGCTGACCTCGAGGCTATGTCCTTCTCAGGCCAGGACAAGGCCACTCACTGGCCCAGTCCTCTCACAAGGAGCCGGAGGCTGTGATTCAGAGGATGGGAGCAGGAGGGAGCGTGGGTTTGGTCTGAGCACTTTGTTCTGACCTGGCTGTTCCGGCTGGTCTGCATTTGAGTCCTGCCTGGGTCGGGAGGGTCATGGGATGGTCCAGGGGCCTTAGCACCTCAGCTGGAGTGTCTGCCACTGCCCCTGCTGCATGTGAGGGACACAGAGCTCCCTTTCTGTTCCCAGGACAGTGTCAGGAGGACAAGCAGGCGGAGCCAGGAGAGAGGGCGCATGCAGGCTTAGCCAGTGGCGGGCAGCCTCTCAATGAGCTGATGTTAGCAGAGGCATGGGCAGGAGGGACAGCGGTCAGGGTGACCTTCATGGTGGTGAGAACAGGCAGTGGGGTCATCATGACGCCCTGAACAGGTTAGGAGCCCGCGGCTCAGGCTGCAGCTCCCTGGAGTCCACTCAGGGCGGTCCTGCAGCTGCCAGCCGGCCTCTGTCCACTCCTGCCTGGGGCCCTGAGACTGATGATCCTGGGAATGGGGGGGACCTAGGGCCTCTCTCCCTCCTCCACAGGGTGAGGCTCCTGCTGGAGGAGAGGAGCCTTGCCTGGGGTCCTGGCAGCCCCCACCCCTTTCCTTATGACAAGGACTGGCAGCTCCCGCGGTCGCCTCTTGGAGAATCCCAGGCACTCTTCCTCTTCCCTCCTCTTCTGAGCCTCGCCATGGCTCCCGAGCCCCAGGGATGAAAGAGTGGACAAGGAGGGGGCCTGTAGGGTCCTCTGCAGGACTTGGTGCTGCCCCATGATGGGCAGGACACTAGGCCATTTTGTGCCAGCCTTCCATGTGTTAAAACACATTGATTTAAAAACGAACAGCAAATTTTCTGGGCCTCAGGAGGGATGGTGTTTTGTTAATGAGGATTTATAATAATAGAGAGATGCACTCGTCCACTGTCCAGTAAGCACAAAGATTCTTCAGCCTCCAGGCTCCACCCCTTCCTTCTTCTTTCATTGCTGAATGTGCTGTTCCTGGGAGGAAGGCAGCCAGGCCACGGGGACTCCCAGTGCTGGGCTCTGGGCCTGTTTGCAGGGAGGCAACCTGGATCTTCTCACCTCTACGATTCCCAGCACCATGCCCCAGGGCTGGCGGGCACTGCCACGTGGTCCACAACATACCGTGAGTCCTGACTTCCAGCGATGCCCTCCAAAGACCTGTGCTTCACTGGTGATGACCACAGTGCAAATCTCGTGCAGGGTGTTCAGAAAGATGGGAGCAGATGCTGGCTCTAGTGATCTCGTGCTAGCTTTTTATTCTCTGTAGTTGTGCAGTGCACGCCTGAACAACTCCTCTCCCTACCGGGCTCTCTCTTGAATCTTTGGGCCTTATTTCCTACACATTTAAAATGAAATCTTTTATAGATTGTGTCTCCCTAGCCCATCAAATGCACATACAAGCTGAAGGGTGGGAAAGGACCATTGTTTGCACGAGAAGTGTGCGTCTGTCCTTGGGTGCCACTCAAGACTGACCTGGGAAAACACTGGCCTCTGTGTGATTACAGGCAAGAGGGGACACTCAGCTTGCCTTGAAGAGCAATTCCTTAAAAGATCATGGAAGAGGCTCCAGCCCTGGCCAGGTGGTGTTGGAGGAGGCCTGGTAGAGAACTGAGACTGTCATCCAGGTCAGCTAGAAATAAGGTCCTCCTTTCCTGCAGCTTCAGTGGGATCACATGGGGACTTCCATCCCCAACTGGAAGTGTCATGATGCCCTTCCTTTCTTCTCCAGGGTGAGTCTGAGGAGGCCTAATGTAGAGGCCAGTCCAATAGTGGCATTGTGGAGACCATAGGAAGAGCTGGAGCTTTCTCTCCTGCCTGCAGTGTGTCAGGGGAGGTGACTGGGGACGTGGCAGGGTGAGGTGCATCCTGCCCCCTCACACTGCTGGAGCAGGCCAGAAAGCCACCTGAAACAGGAGGTTCACATAAAACAGCAAAGTCTAGGTTTCCACAAAAAAATCACCTGCGCACCAAGAACCAGGAACATCTCAACCTGAATGAAAAACTACAATCAATAAATGGCAATGCGGAAGTGACAGAGGTATTAGAATGAATGACAGTGATTTTAAAGTGGCCATGATAAAAATGCTTCATGGGCAGCCATGAATACCCTTGAAAAATGTGACAATAGAAATCCTCAGCAAAGGAATGGAAGATAAGGGAGGAACCACATGGAGAATTTAGAACAAAATAAATACATTAACTGAAATAAAAGGCTTAGCAGGCTCCTTGGAACATTGGAAAGGGAAAGAGAACAAGGTAAGCAGAAATATGGGTCATTATGGTAGGCTTCCTTCCTTCTCTTGAGGTTTCTAAATTATACTTGATGATCAGCACAACACAGCCTCCTGTAACTCTAATTGTATGCAGAGGAAATTTAAAGGTAACTATAAATAAAGAGGGCAAGGAATGCAAAGAAGGGCAAGGACTGTATTCTTCACTCAAACTGGTGAGATGATGACCCTAGTACCCTGCCATTCATTTACATTTATATATAATGTGACTCCTAGAACAGCCATGGAAATGTTGTGTGAAGAAATATGCTAAAAAAACACTGTAAACAATTGGCTTTATAAAAAATTTCCTGTCAGCCCACAGGAAGATGGGAGAAAGAAAACAGCATTAAAGAAAAACAGAGAAAACAGAAAATAAAACAAAATGGCAGGCTTAACCCTTAATATATCAATAGTTACATCACATGCAAAAGGTCTAAATGTACCAATTAAAAGCCAGAAATGAGCAGAGTGTGTTAAAAACATGTCCCAAACTTATGCTGTTCAAACAATGCTCTTCAAACATAAGTGTATAAGCGGTTCAAAGTAAATGGATGAAAAAAGATGTGTCAATATTAACTAGATAAAAACAAGACAGCTTATTAATATCAAATAAAGAAGACTTTAGAGCAAAGAAATTTACCAGAGAGAGAAAAGAGCACATATAGTGTTGTCCACCAGGAAACAGCAATCTTGAATGTGTATGCACCAAACAACAGGGCCTCAAAATCAACAAAGCCAAACCTTATAGAACTGAAAGGAGAAATAAGTGAATGCATAATTACTGTTGGAGTCTTCAGCACCTCTCTCTGTGTCTCTCTCAATGAGTAGAAGAACTAGGTAGAAGATTGGTAAGGATATGGAAGAACTCACCACCACCAACAACCCCTAGGATCAAATGAATGTCTCTGGAGTGTTCTACTCAATAACAGCAGAACACACTCAATTTTTGAGTCCCTAAAGCGTGTACCAAGATAAACTTTGGCCAGGGAACAAATGTGAAAAAACCTTCATGAATCAAAATCACATAGTGTATGCTCTCCAACCATAATGAAGTTAACCATTTAATTGCCAAGTACTCGAAAACTAAATGAAGCACTTCTACATCATCCATGGGTCAAAGAAGGTGTCTCAAAATTAAAAATTAAAAAGTGACAACATAAAACACTGCTAAAGCAGTATGGAGAGAGTTATAGGAAACAGCAAGCCTATATATGTGCAAATCCTCAGATCAATAATATAAACTCCCACTTCAAGAATTTAGAAAAAGACCAAAATGTACTATGTAAGCAAAAGGAAAGAAACAATAAAGATAAAGGAAATCAATGAAAATGCAAACTGAGAAACAATAGAGAATATTAATGACATTAATGCCCAGTCTTTGAAAAGATCAATAGATTTAACAAGCCTTTAGTAAGGCAGACACAGAAAAAAGAGGACACAAATATGAGGAATGAAGCAGGAAGAACCAACGGATATCAAGAGGACAATAAGAGAACAACTGCAAATAACCCTGAGCACTTAAGTTTGATGACTCAGAGAAAATGGACCAGTTTCCCCAAAGTGAAAGTACCACCACTCACCCAATATGAAATACAGAACTTGAAAAGTTCTATAGGTATTAAGGAAATTTAATTTGCAATTTAAAAATTCTGAATAAAGAAATCACCAGGCCCAGAAACTAGCTTTCACTGTAGAATTCTGCCCAACATTTAAAGAATCACTAACATCAATCCTCCCCAGTATCTTACAGAAAGTAGAAGAGAGAACACTTCCCAATTCATTTTATGGGGCTATTATTACCTTGATATCTAAACCAAAGACAAGAAATATGAGAGAGAGAGAGAGACAGAAGAAAGAGGAGGAGGAGAAAGCAGTGGAACAATTTACTAAGTGAATATAGAGCAAACACTCTTCAACAAAATATCAGCAAATAAAATTTAGCAATATATAAAAAAAATTGTACATCATATCCAGGGCAATCCAGGAATGAGAGCTTATTCAATATTTGAAAATCAAACAATACAACTCACCACATTAACAGACTAAAGAAGAAAAAAAAACACATCGTTTTATCAGTTAATGCAGAAAAAAGCACTTGATATAACTTTACAGTCATTTATAATAAGAACTCTCAGAAAAATAAGAATACAGGAGAATTTCATCAATTTGTGAAGGCATCTGTAAAAGACTTAAAGCACTTCGTACTATATAACTTTGTACTTAATGATGAAAGACAATGCCTTTTCCATAAGATCAAGGGCAAGGTAAAAATGTCCATTCTCATTCTTCTTATTGTTCTTTTTCTTCTTGTTTTTGTTCTTGTTCTTGTTCTCCTTATACTTTTTTTTGGTATTGAGGACTTAACCCAGAGGTGATTTACTGCTAAGCCACGTCCCCAGCCCTGTTTTTATTTTATTTATTTTTATTTTGAGCCATGATCTCACTAAGTTTCATAGGGCCTCACTAAGTTGCCCAGGCTGATCTTGATCTTGCAATCCTCCTACCTCAGCCTCATGAGTCACTGGTATTGTAGGCATGTGCCAGCATGCCCAGCCCACCCTTCTTATTCAATCTAGTGCTGGCAGTTATAGCCAGGGCAATAAGGCCAGAAAAGATATAAAAAGATACACAGATTGGAAAGGAAGAAATTAAGCTCTCCATGTTTGCAGATTATATTATCTATGTAGGCTATTTAAGGGATTTTACAAAAAACTTCTGGAAGTAGTATATGAGTTTGGCAGAGTTGCAAGATAAAACACAAACATAAAAAAAATTTTATTCCAATATACTAGGAAAGAACATATGGGCACAAAAATTTAAAAATTTCAATAACTACAGCTATGACAATTTGTTAAGGGGTACAAATTATAAAAGATACAAAATGTGACATCGAAGTGAGTAAAAGTGTAGAATTTGTTCAAGCGATCAAAGTTAAGTCCTCCTCAGCTTAAAATAGCCTGCTATTTGTTTAAGAATTTCTTGTAAGTCTTAAGGTAAGCACAAAGCAAAAACCTTTAGTAGATAGACAAAGCACAGCACTACACAATTCTGATGAAATAAATCAAATAAGAACTACAAATGGAGAGACATACCACGTTCATGGATTGGAAGAGTCAACATGGTAAATATATGCAATCTCTCCTTAAACACTGGTTTAACACAATTATTGAAATCTCAGTAAAAAATGTTTTGTAGATAAAAACAAGATTATTCTAAAATTTATTTAGAAAAACAGAACTAGAGTAGCTGAAATATATTTGAAAAAGAATAAAATGAAAGAAATCAGTTTACTTTGAAGAGTTATATAGCTACCACCATCAAGATTGTGTTATAAGAGTGAAGGAAAGACACATAGATGCAACAGAAAAGAGAACCCAGAAGCAGACCCACACAAACGTGCCCAACTAATTTTTAACAAAGATACAGAAGCAATTTAATGGAAGAAAGGTGGCACTGGGGCAATGGGGTATCCAAAGGCGAAAACATTCAATCTTGAACTAAATCTTGAACCTTATACAAAGATGAACTAAAAATGGACCATGGACTTAAATGTAATGTATAAAGCCATAAAACTTAGAAAAAACATAGGGGGAAGATCTTTGGAATATAGAGCCAGGTAAAGTTCTTAGAACTGATACCAAGAAGCATAATCCATAGAAGCTCTAAAATAGAATTAACAAATCGCACTTCCTCAAAATTAAAACTTTTGGTTCCACCATGGTTCTACCTCTGAAAGACCTTTCAGGAAGATGGGAGAGAATATTTGCAAACCATACAACTAACAAAGAACTAGTATGTAGAATATATAAAGAACTCTCAAAAAACAACAATAAAAAGAAAACTATTCAATTAGAACATGGGTAAAGACACAGGCATTTCCTCAAAGAAGAAATAAATATGTCGAATAAGCACATGAAAAAATACTCAACTTGGTTATCCATTAGGGAAATGCAAATTAAAGGAGATGTCTCTATCCAGCTTCCAGAATGGTTAAAAATGTAAAAAGTGACATGACCCAGTTCTGGCAAGAAGGGGCTCGACTGGATCACTCAGACATGACTGGGAGGAGTGTGAAAGAGTCTGAAAAAGTCTGTAGTGTCTTGAAAAACTGAACACATGACTAGCGTATGACCCAGCAATTGCACTGGTGGACACTGATCCCAGAGAAATGAAGACCAGTGTTCACACAGAAACCTGAACACAGATTCTGTATCAGCTTTGCTTGTAGTAGTCAAAACCTGCAAACTCGCAGATGTCCTTCAACTCTACGGTCAGGCAAGCCGTGGCAATCCAGACCATGGGCTGAAACTATTGCTATGTGTGAAACCCTGAGTGCATCTCCAAGGGGTATCACAGAGTGAGAGAAGCTGGTCCCCAAAGGCGACGCACTGTATGGGTCCACTGAGGTGACGTTCTTGGAATGACAAAATGACAGAGATGGAGAAGGAGTTGGTGATTGCTGGATGTTAAAGAGGAGGTGGGCATGGGAGAGAAGTGGGTGTGGCTGTAAAGGAGTACCTGAAGGGGTCCTTGTGGTGATGTGGCATCCTGGGCCTTGACTATATCAAAGTCCACATCCTGGTTGTGCTACTGTGGTTCTGCAAGATGCTCCCACCGGAGGGGACTGGGTAAAGTGTGTGTTAGGGTTTGGACAGGAGGTGTAGCCCAAAGGCTCATGTGTGAGACAAGGCAAGAATTTTCAGTGGTGAGATGATCGGGTCATGAGAGCTGCTACCTGATCAGTGGATTAATCCACTGATGGATTAACTGGGTAGTAGCTGTAGGTAGGTGGGGTGTGACTGGAGGAGGAAGGTAACGGGGTGTGATCCAGGGTTTATATTTTGTCCTTGACGAATGATTCTCCTTCTCTCTGGTTCCTGTTGCTATGTCCTGAGATGCTTTCCTCCTCCACGCCCTCTGCCAAAATGTGCTGCCTCACCCTGGGCCCAGGGGAATGGGCTCGGCTGTCTACGGACTGAACCTCTGAAACTGTGAGCCCCAAATAAGCTTTCCCTCCTCCGAGTTGTACTTGTCGGGCACTTTGAGCACAGTGAGGCAGAGCTGATGTTTTGGGCTGGGAAGTCCCCCCACTGCACCTCACCCCCACCCCTGCCATGACCAGGATCATCATTTTAGAAACTGTCGGTGGCTCTTCATGCCCTTAAAGAAGATTCTGGAAGTCTGCTTCTTGCTAGGCCGTGGTTCCCACATGGCCCGGCTCCATCACTGTGTTTGCTCTGTCACCGCCGCAGATGCGCTGGCCTCCAGGGCTTTGACCTGGTCCTTCCTGGCTGGAATCCTCTGGCTCATCTTCAGGTGACACCCATGGCTGTGTGCAGCCTTGATCACAGTGTGGCTTGTACTAAGTGGACATCTGGAGACCACCTGTTGTCCACGGTGGCATGGTTCCACCATCTACAGGGTGCTGTGCAGCTCCCATGGGAGGTGGGCAGGGCATCGGAGGGAGCCTCACCAGACAGGGGCTGGATTGTGGGTGACCTCAGCAGAGCACCAGGAACCGCGGTGTGTGTACTGGGAAGCGTGCAGTGTCCTTGGCTGGACCTGGGCCTATGGTCCACTGAGGTGGGCTCAGGGAGCAGGGGAAGGTGGGCCTGAGCCCAGGGCCACAGGACGGGGGCTCTTTTGCTCCTTCCAGGTCCTCTCTGTCCATATCCAGGTTGCCCACCTGCCCGTGAGGGTGGCCAGTGGAGGAGAGTGAGGAACACACTAGAGCAGGTCCCAGGGGCAGCCGGCAGGAGGGAGGGGCCGTGTGCGTCTCCTTGTGCACACGTGGATACACACGCGCGCCCACGCAGCACCACTCGCCCGCGTACACGTGTGTGTACGTGCAGGTCATGCACACCAGCCTTGCTCTGCACACTGTCTCTCTGTGCGTGCATGCGTGTGAATGTGTGCGTCCGTGTGTGAGCTGCCGACACACCACCGTGCCCACCGGGAATGCTGCGCCCGGACCCAGCTTCCAGCCCCACCTGCTCGCCACTCCCAGGAGCCAGTCTGCCCACACTCGCCAGGCGTGGGAGAGGGTGATCCTGCCAGCGGGAGGAAAGGTGTGAGCCCCGTTCCGAGAGCCGGCTTCAGGAAACAGGACGGGTGCCGGGGTCTCTGTGCGGGGACGCGAAGCTCTTCAGGTGGCGCTTGTGTGGTGGTGGGACTCGGGTCATTTTGTCCCCTCCTTGGCTTGTTGTCTGCCGTAAGCGCCTCCTGCTTGGAGAGAACAGCCCAAGTCACTCTGGCAGTTGGCCTGGAGCTTGTGGCCTGGAGCTGTGACAGGCGTTTGCAGGAGCCGCCTTCGGAGCTGCCACCTGAGGTGTGGTGTCCCGGCTCTGCGGTGCCAGCGCTCGGAGCTGTGGCAGAGATGGTGACGGGCTTCCTGGAAGCCTCTGGCTCCCGCCTCCTGCTGCCTTGGTGCTGGAGTGTCTGTCTTCTGGGGTGTGTAGGTTTTCCTGGCCCCCACAGTGGGGCGGGCACTTGTCACTGAGCCCGTTCCCACTCTTCAAGGCCCTAGGACAGGCCGGGCGTGTGCCTGAGTGGGTTGTGGTTGGTTCAGGCCTGGACCCAGCCCTGCAGCCCTGGCTCCTCTGTGCTGCTGGGGCAGCTCATGTCTGGGGTGACGGGCAGCTGTGTGGGGTCCTGGGCTCAATGCCTGTGCCCCAGCGACCGTGGAGCCACCCCTCGGCCTCCAGAGCCTCTGCTCCCTGGCATGTGGAGGAGGCCAGCGAGAGGACTGGGCAGTGCCTGACGTAGCTGAAGCTGTGGCACAGCTGCTGGTGGCACTACCTGGGTGTCCACTGCTGTTGGCAGGCAGCATGATGGCCCCAGTGGTGACCTTGCCCTGTCCATGGTGCTAGGGTTTGAACGTGCCTCTCCAAACTTGGTGGGCAGGGCCAGGAGGAGGTGCTCAGGCCCTGAGGGCTCCTCCCTCCTGAGTGTGGCTAGGAGCCCCCAGGAAGGGGGCTTTGTGGTGTGGCGGGGAGTTCTTGCCCTTCCGCCCCTGCCCATGAGAAGGGGGCTCCTGCCCCCCGGAGGGTGTAGCCCTCATCAGACACCGAATGCCGAGCCTCCATCTTGGACCTCCAACCTCTGGAACCATGAGAAAGTCAACCTTCACTGTTAATAAATTCCCCAGTCTGTGGTGTTTGATTGGAGAAGGGCAAAGGGACCCAGCCACATGCAAGCGGGGACATGGGGCTGCCCAGGAATTAGGTTGCTGGGCAGCCGACCTTGACTTACGGAGAGCACTTGGAGCACAGCAATCACCAGGCCTTATCAGTAGAAGAGGGAGGCAGAGGAAGAGCGTCACTGACACACCAGGAACAGGGTCAGAGAGGCTGTGCTGCTGGCTTTGAGGATGCACGGTGGGACCAGGGCCAAGGCAGCTGGAAAGGCAGGGCACGGTTCTCCCCTGGTGCCCCAGAGGGCACCAGCTCCACCTGCATCTTGGTTTCAGCCCAGGGAGACCACGCTGGCCGTCTACACTGCAGAACCCACCGGCAGATACAGAATCTGTGCTGAGGCACTGGGTGGGGGGTCGTCCGCATGGAGGCACGGAAGCCAACCAGGGATGCCCTCGCTCCTTTGCGAAGGAAGGCGGCTCCCAGGGCCCCTCTGTAGCTGCATTCGGGATCTGTCTGAGTCCCAGTTCTGGGGTGGCATTGTGGGGGTGGGCCTGATGCCTTGGGGAAGTGGCCGCCTGGTGCTCCTAGGGAGGCAGAGCCCGCTGCGGCCTCCAGAGCCACCTGATTCTGGCTCCTGGACGCGGCGTTTGCACAGGCTTCCCTGAGCTTGCGGAGGCCAGACGCGCCTCCACTCGCCCCGGTGCAGAGTGGGCTGTGTCCTTGACAGGAGGCCGCGTGCTCAGGGGTACTTTGAAGTCTCCTTCAGCCCAGGCGGGGAGAGCGCTCGAGGCGAGAGGCTCAGGCTGATGATCGAGCGCTCTCCTGCCGAGAGGGGACGCTTCCAGCCACTCGTGTTGAAAGCTCTTCTGGTGTGAAATCCCAGCCTCGGAAGATCGGGCTGCCGGGGAAGTGGCGGTGGCGGGGGGAGCTGGGGCCAGTCGGGAACGAGCAGGGGCGACCCAGGCTTCCTCTGCGGCCACTCCATCAGGTTTTGTGGTGGATCGGCAGGGCCCAGGGCTTCGTCGTGCCTGCCAGCCTGCCAGGGCCGGTGGCTTCCTGAGCTCTGTGGAGAAGCCCCGGGTGCCTCTCCAGTCCACCCTGACTCCCCTGCAGGGTCATCATGTGCTGACCCTTCCTGTGAAATCCTGAGGCCTTGCTGGACACAACACAATTCTGGGCACCTCCCTCCCCTGCATGAAACATGCCGACAGTCCCGGCTGTCACCAAAGTGGGCACTATTTTTGCCCCTATTTTAGATAAACTGAGGCACAGAGAAGTGATGTGATTTCTTCAAAGTCCCCCAGCCAAGAAGGCAGCAGAGCCCAGACTTGAGCTCAGGCAGGCAGCTCTGGTACCCGCAGCTGGACGCGGCCTCTGGCACATGCACCCCCGCGCTGGCTGCTGACCGAGGACACATCTGGGTGGCAAGGGGCGGTCTTGCTCTGCAGCTATTTCCCTTTGAGTCAGAGGCAACTCCTGCAGCCTTCATCTTCTCTGGGATTTAGGGGCATGGGGCTATTTTTATGTAAAAAATAAGACCACAGACATAGGCGGAGTGGACTGCAAAGCGGCCTGACGCTTTTTAAAATTTGAAAAGAAATTCAAAGACTTCAATTGACATAGAGTAATCACATGCCTATAGGGTGCAGTGTGGCCAAGTGATACGGCGTCCAGTGTGTATTGATCAAACCAGGGTGGTTGATATTTCCATCTTTTTAAACGTGCACTGTTTCTTTGTGTGGGGAGGCTTCTATCTCGGGGCTCTGGTTCTTTATGACAGTATCACCAGGTGCAAACTATCAGCCCACCTGACCCCTCACACCTCCCTGCTTTTCCCTGGCCTCCACCTCCTCTGTGCCTCCCCTCCCGGCCTCTGGCCAGGCCTCCTCCTCTGAGCTTCCCCAGGAGTGAGAACGCTATGGTGTTGTTCTCCCTGGCTTCTTTCACTTAGCAGAGTGTCCCCGTTCCCCCATGCTGCCGGAGGGGACGGGGCTCCTTCTTTCCATTAGCCTACATTTTAAAAGCCCCAGAGGCACTTTGAGGACAAGCTGGGTTCACAGTGGCCGCCTTGGGCAGGGGACCCTGAGCACTGAGCTCATGCTTCCTGTCTGTCTGTAGTTGGAGTTTCCTGGAGAGAGGGCGGAGCCTGGAATTGGGCTCCACACTGCATGGGAAGCACGACGTTCTTGGCGGGCGATGTTCTTCCCTGCTGCTCCTCGGCATCTCTGGCCCGTCATCTTTGGGGGCAGATTGTGTGCTGGATGCAAGTGTCTCTGGGAGGGGAAGTTATGAGCCAGTGGAGGAAGATTCCTGATGAGTCTGAAACTCCCTGCAGAGTCCCCGTGGGGATGGCCTCTGCTGTTCCAGGGGGTCACCCTCCAGCTGCCCAAACCCTCCTCTGAGGAGTGCTCCTGGTACCTCGCTCCATGGCCCCCAGCCCTGCTGCAGGGCCCTGTTTAAAAGCAGAGAAACCAAAGGCTAGTCGACCCTTTCGGCTCAGCATCCAGCATGGAGGGTGCTCTGTCTGTGCCCTGCTCTTAGACAGGGCTCGGTTCCCCTGTAGGGCTTGTGCTGGGGGCCACACCCCACTGGCACATCACTAGGACCCCAAGCAAGCTGGGCTAGTGTCATTGGCTCATTCACTCCATGAACGGGGGGATTTCTGGCGACTTCTCTGTCTTGCTTAGCTGCAGAGGGATGAGCAGGCCGGGCCCGCCTCTGCCGACGAGGCCTGTGCTCTCTCCCCACTCGCCTCAGTTGGCCCCCTGTGAATTGGAGACTCTGGGTCCAGATGGACTCCATGCACCTCAGTCCTCTGGTGTCACCAAACTGCTTCCCAGTCATAGCTGGGGCTGCCAGGGTGGGGGTGACTTGGGAGCGTGTCCAGGGACTCTGAGCCCGGGGCTGGGTTGCCTCCTGGCCAGAACACTGTGAACTTTGAGAAAATGACACAATTCCATTTTGGTAACATGGGCGTGACGGCAGCTCCCACCTCCAGGGTCAGATTGCAAACTGAATCTGAACGGACACCTTTCAAGCAGGGTGGCTCTCCTTCCGTCATCTGATTATCACCCCAGATTCAGAGTCCTGCTGGCGCCTCTGCATCATGTCCACGCATCTTGCAGGGCCCCTGCTCGAGGCTGCCTGGCAGCCCAAGGGGGTAGTCAAGGGACACAGCAGTTTGTGTTTGGTGCAAGGGGCTCAGGAGGTGGGTTTAGGAGCATTTCCTGGCCCCGTGGGGGGCCTCCACTCCTCTGGGAACGGCAGGAGCAGCCCATAGAGTGGACACCAGTGCCTGCTTCCTGAGGCCCAGGGCAGTGTCCCTGCCTTCTGGAATCCAGGGACACTTGCTCGCCCCAGTTCTTTGGGGTGGCTGAGGCCTCTGGCTTCCCACAGCTGTGAGCAGGGTCAAGGGCCTCCAGGTCTGTGTACCCGCCTCTGCTCCCCACCTCAGTGGTGCGGCGACTCTGAGGCTCACAGCAGCCAGGGATGGGTCTGGGCTCAGGGTGCCTCAGCTCAGGACTGCGAGGTGACGAAGGAGGGAGCTCTTGTCCCTGGAAAGGAGAAGTGAACAATCGCTCTAATTGGATGCTCCTTCTGCCGAATGGCTCCTTAAGGAGCTTAAAGAAAGTGGAATCTGTGTGGAATTTGCAAATATTCATGCTCCTTCAGCTCTGAGAGCTTTCGCTCTTAATAACAGAAATTTGTTGCCATTGTGGGAGCCGTGCGAACTGAATCCCGTGCAGAAAGCGCCTCGGTTCAGGGTGACTCAGCTCTGTGACCCGGGCAGCACCCGGCTCAGGGCCTTATCTCGCTGATAGTGCGGCGCCTCCCCAGGCTGGGCCCCTGCCCTGCTACCCATCCCCTGGGGCAGGGGGCAGGGCCATCCTGCCTGGGGTTCCAGGTGCTGGAGGTCTGTGGCTGAAGCTTTGGGATCCTTCCTGCTTAGCTGTCACCTGGCTGTGCTTCTCCTCCTACCTGGGGTCTGGAGCCGAGGCTTCTCTGCCTCGGTGAGTTGGAGGCTCCTTGGGACTGTGTTTGTGATGACAGGCACGGGCGGAGAACATTCGGGTTGGTGGCTGGAAACCTGGTTGGTTTCCACGGGACTCGGCTGGCTCTGGAAGCCCTGGTCCGACTGCTGCGACGGACAGCATGCTGTGGATCCCGAGGCTTAAACAGCTGGCCTTCATTTACCCCATGGCATGGCCCTGGAGGACTGAGGAAGGTGTCACGGGGCGGGCTCCTGCTGAGGTGGTGGGGTGAAACGGTGCAGCCTCCTCCGTTCAAGCTCCCCTCTATAAGGACACCGTCTGATTGGATTAAGGACCACTCATCTTGATCCTTGGCAAAGACCCTCTTTCCAAATAAGGCCACATTCAGGCGCTCAGACTCAGTAGGCTAACATCTCCGTGGGCATCAGCTCACCAGGCTGTTGTCGCTGTGGAGAGAGCCTTTGCCGGGATAGCCAGGATTTTGGGAAAAGACTGTTTCTGGTGCTTGTACTGGACAGGCTTCCTGGCTGAGTGCTGTTCCGTCTCAAGGGGCAAGAGGAGGGTCACTTCTGGGGTGAAGAGGCCAAGAGCTGGACTCTCAGCTCAGAAGCAGGCCTTCAGAGTGGGTGGGCTTGGGCTGCAGAGACAGAGGGCCTGGGTTCAAACCAGCCCTGACTCCTACTTGCTGTGTGACCCTGGAAAAATGACCTAACCTTTCAGGACCCCTTCCCCATCTGTGAAGGAAGGGAATGGAAGTCCCTTCACAGATGCCTTTGAGGCTTGTGAGAAGCTGCAGAGGAAGGTCCAGCATGTGCCGACCCATACCATCTTCTGGACACTGATCCTCGGGGCTCTTGTCTTTGGTGTCCCTTGGCACATGTGGTCCCAGGGGACCTCACACTAGCCCTTGGACTGTGTTGGTCCTCATCATGAGATGAGGCCCTTCATCATGGGGTTTGGGATTTCAGTTTTGGGCTGACCTTCTGAGGGGGATGCCTAAGCTGTCCCAGGGTCCTGGCATGGGGACACTGGGCCTGCGGTGGGGCCGTGCCAAGAGGGGTATCAGTGACAAGCAGCAGTCTCTGTTTGGGCCATGGTGGGCCAGAATCCCTCCTGGGCTTTTGCTTCAAGATACTAGAGAGAAGACACCCATCTCCAGGGCCAGGTGGGGGCTTGGGGACCCCCAGCTCCTCCCCCACAGCGATGCTCCCTGTAAGAAGAATTCGCAAGAGTCTAGTGGACCAGGCTTGATTGATGGCTCTGTGGGAAGGGTGGGCCCAGAGAGTCTGGGTGGGGCAGCCAGGGGGCGCTGCAGCACAGAGAGGTTGACAGACAGCGGTGACCATGCAGGCTCTGCTGGGCTCTGCTGGGCTCTGCTGGCTGGAGGAGCCACTGGGGAGAGCTGTGCAGATGGGGCTGGGAGAAGAATCTGGAATGCCGTCAGCTGTGAGGTCCAGCTCCCGGCTGAGGGGAAGCTGTAACCTGGTCACCCTGGAAAGTAAAGGACTGGCCTGAGCCGAGTCCACAGCTGGCCCGGGTGGAAGGCAGAGTGGCCACTGGTGCCGTCCTCATCTGACTGGGGGACCACCTACCCCCAACCATAGTGGACGGCTTTGCCCTGTGTTGGTCTCCTCTCTCCCCATCTCTGTCTCTGTCCTTTCATCACAGAGAGGTGACACTGGTCATTTGTGGAATTGGTTGCTCACCTCCTCACCTGCTCACGGGGTGTCTCTTCCATGTGGGGGTGGGGCCCAGGAGGGCAGGGAACCCATCTGTTCTGTTCATGGCTCCTTCTGATGTATGTGCCTGGCATACAGCAGGTGCTCAATGCACACTTGTGCAGCACTGTACCTTAAGCCGTTAGAACGTGCCCCGGGGTGCTCTTCAGGGCTCCATGTTCCAAGCCGTCCTGCCTAGTGCGTAGTGGGTGGGGAGTTTGGGGCACATTGGTGTCCTGCCAGCACGGCATTTGCACCAGAAGTGGCTGAAATCAGCTGCAGGGAAGGTCCAGGTCCAGGTGGGAGGGACTGGTTCCTGGGTCCTGCCACTCAGGGCTGTGGTTCCCGATCCTAAAGATGGCTTCACGATAGCGTCTCAGAACCCCTGGGCTCCCTTCCCTCCTAGTGGTAACCCATCATGGGCTTGGGAACCTATCATGGGCAGAGATTGATCTGGCTCACGGAAGGCTCCGCCATGCACCTTCCCAGCAAAGGCTAGAGGTGCTGGGCTGAGGCGGGTCTGTTTGCACCTGGGGGCAGGGAGTGGGGCGGGTTGTTCAAATCTCCCGCAGCCTCCGCCTTCTCTTCCCTAAGATGGGCAGCTTGGGTGCTGGCCTTCTCAGGTCTCGGAGATTTGCTGGACTAGGTGGGGTGCTGGGACCCTCGGCAACACAGCTCTTGGCTCTGCTGTCATGACTATGGTTCTCAGAGCAGGGTGTTGCTGGGCCAGCATGGAGAATGCCCACTGACCATGAACTTGGACCCTGGCAACGATCGCACTGGACCAGCCTCCTCCCTGCTGGCCGATCAGAGCCGGGGACTGGAGGAGTCAGCCCCACCCTTGGTGGACACGTGCCCTGGGGCCCTGTGTGTCTCCCATGCACCAAGTGGGGTCATCTCCACCCACTGGACCCAGGTGCTGAGGTCCTCTTGCCAGCCTTTCAGGGAAACTGGCAGAAACTGGGAACTTGGAAGACTCGCCCACTTCGGGACTAGCCTTGACCTTTGGGCTCCAGGCTGCCATTGGGAGGGCTTGCCTTACCCATCTGTGCAAGTGGAGCAGCTCTCTGGCCTGGGCCCCTGGCTCTCCAAGACACTGCGACCTCCTGTGCTGTGCTCCAGGGTCCTGCTCACACTGCCAGGCCTCTCTTGGTCCCTGTTACAGGCAAAGGCCCTGATGGTCAGCCAGGTTGGCCTGTGTGAGGACCATTAGAGACACTGGGAGCAGCGGTAGTTCCAGAAGGTCAGTGCGCCCCCTTGGCCTCCCATTTCCCTGGGACCATGGTCCTTTAGTGACAGGATAGGGGAGGATTTCAGGGGAGTGTGCACACACACAGGGTGCAGCCCAGTCCTCACTCGCCCTGAGGACCGTCCTTCAGGATCTTCCCTGGCTCCAGAGGAATGGGACCCTGGGGCACCTGCCTGAGCCACAGGTGATGATGCTGGTGGTCTGAAGGCCTGGATCTGATGCTGGAGCTGCCCTGCCACAGCTGCACGGTGGTCCTTGAGAAGCCCGGCCACCTCCGACCTAGGGCTCCTCTGCTGGCCTCCTTCTGGCTGCAGCACAGGGACCAGAGGAGTGATGGACAGCCTTGCAGGTGTGACCCCCCCATCCCTCCTCCCAGCCCTGTTCTGACTTCTGGGGGCGAGCGTGGTCACGTCGCACACGCTCCCCTCGGTGTTTGAGCTGTAGGTCCTCCTGTTTGGAATAACAGTGATGTGCAGATCCGAGTGGCTCACGAAGGGGGAAATCTAATAAGACGCCAACTGAGTAAATGCCAGCTGCTTTAAAAAACGTCATTCCAATTGCTCAGTGGATGAGCGTCGGGGTAAAAATACCCTCGTGCAGCCCACCTTGTGGCGCTCCGCTCTGCTCCGGCTGCTGGGTGCTCGGCACGGCGGCT
Source organism: Glaucomys volans (assembly GCA_020662805.1). Classification (NCBI taxonomy): domain Eukaryota; kingdom Metazoa; phylum Chordata; class Mammalia; order Rodentia; family Sciuridae; genus Glaucomys; species Glaucomys volans. The sequence goes on from JAJEJO010002674.1 coordinate 250,808, forward strand.
CCGCTTGCTCACAGGAGCCGAGCGAGCCGAGCTGGAGCTCTGGCGATTGGGGCGGTGGTGCTCAGGGAGGCCACCAGCATGGATTCTGGTGCTGCCCAGGGCCCGGGGCCCAGGTGCTGTCTCCCGTGGCCAGGGCCGTGCATGGCAGCGGAGTCCTACAAGTCCAGGACCCTGCCAGGTCCTTTGCCTGCTGGGCTTACTCACTGGGCTCTGGGGACAGTGGGCCTCAGCCAGTCCCTGTGGGTGGTGGCAGTGTCCTGTGCCCAGCGTTTCTGGGTGAAAATCGGCCTCCCCCGCCCACTCCTGCCTTAGCAGAAAGGGAGGGCTCCCGGGAGACTTCCCGGGCTGTGCTCTTCCCCGACCACCTGCCCAGCTGCTGGGTGCTGGCCGCTGCCCTGCCTGCCTGGCCCTGGCACTCCAGGAGAGGAGCCTTCTAGAACGGGAACTCTTCCCAGGCAGTCTTTGACCAGCCAGCCCTTCCTCTTCGGGATCTGGGAATAAACCTGCGCCTTGGTGCAGTGCTCCACTGCTGCCACCAGGGGTCACCAGGCGCACGGCGGGCTTGAGGGTGGACACTGGCGGCGGAGCAGAGAAAGCAAGTGCTGGGCAGGGCAGAGAGTCAGGGACAGCCCGGGGGGCAGCCCTTGGAGCCGGTGCCTTGGAGGCCAACCCTGATGCAGGGGCCATTGGTGACGGCTGGGCCCGTGGCGTCAGCCTCCTGGGAGAGCTGCAGGTCTCACAGGTCCAGGAGCGAAGCCGTGCCCCTCCGCAGACACGAGGCCTAGCACGGCACTCATGACGCATGGTGGCTTTAAGACCTGTGTGGCCCTGGGTCACTTCCTTAACCTCTCTGAGTTCCAGAAAGTTCCCTGTCTGCAGAATAGGAGGAGCACCCTGAAGGTTTTTGGAAATATTCAACGACTAAAACGGGCAGGGGCTCAGCACAGGCCTGGTGTGGCCTCTCACTCAACAGACGTAACGGTGGTTATTATTGCCATCGACGGTTTCCAGGGGGACTGTCCTTTCTGTCACCATCCCCTCCAAGATGCTTCCTGGATCCTGCTGGTTTTTAATGTTTCTAATCTCCTGTTGATTATTCCTGGGGTTTCAGCCAAATAAGCGCTTCCAATTAAAGCCCTCGCGCAGGCGAGCTGGGTTGCCATGGCAACAGGAGCAGGGTTCTGCCTCTTCCCGGGATCACAAGCGTGTCTTTCTGTGGGGCTCTGCCTGCGTGTCTCGCTGTGACCAGACTCACTCCTGCGGTGCGGCGCCCCAGGCGGCAGGTGGAGAAGACCAGGGGGAGGGGGCGTGGGCGGAGTCCTGAGCCCCTCCTCCTGCAGGGTCCCCCTGCCAGCCCTGGCCTGGACACTGGAGCCAGTGCTGGGAGGGAAGGTAGATTTCCCCAGAGGAACCCATTGTCCCCCTGCAGTGGCCTCAGTGTCCCTGACCAGCCAGGCTAACCTGAGTCTCTAGAGCATCACAACTGTGTGTGTGTGTGTGTGTGTGTGCGCGCGCGCGTGTGTGTGTATGGAGGGGGTTGGGTTGGTCACTGGACCTGAATCTCACAGGACACTGGACTCAGCTCAGGCTTGGGTGGGGTTGGCTGTGGAGTTGGAAGCAGGGCTGGGGACTCACTCTGACCTCTGGATTCTCTGTGTTCCAGATGCGTTCAGTATCAGCCTATGGGTCAGCATGAGAAGCTTCCAGACCATGGCTGGTGCTCCACATGTGGATTGGCAAGGGGTACTTTCAGTGGAAAGGGTCACAGATGCTTGAGCACAATTAAATAAGTTCATGAATGGAAGGAAGGAAGGAAGGAAAGAAGGAAGGAAGGAAGGAAGGAAGGGAGGGAGGGAGGGAGGGAGGGAGAGAGAGAGGGAGGGAAGAGGAAGGAAGAAAGAGACTCTCACAGATCCAGACACTGTGATCAGTCTGGGCTTGTGTGGTTTCTCACAGCCGGGCCTGGGTGACTTCATGAGCGTGGCAGGCTCTGACTCTCTCCAGGTCTCAACTCTGCCCTGTCTTGGGCAGGGGCCGTATTTTTGGAGCGCCCTTACTGGGATGGACCCAGATGCCTCAGTGTGAAGGGACAAGGCTTTGCCCTGTTGGTGCTGAGAGAGTGGATTCTGTGATGGATGGGACTGGCCTTGTGGGGTCTGGGGATGGCTCAGGCCTCTTGCCACTGGGACAGGACAGTGAAAACCCATGTGCAGCTCCTCATGGGCAGGGAGAGTGCTGGCTGCAGGACCTTGTGTCCATGTGCGTGGGGCCCATTTGTCTGCCCACTGTATCCAGAGCTCCTTGCTGCGGTCTGAGGCTTGGTATTCTGCAGTGGGCAGGAGGAGCAGCTGGCCTGTGTCCCCTCTGCCAGTTCTGCTTGTGTGCCTGGGGGTGGCAAGGGATAGGAACTGATCTGGAGCCAGCAGCCGCCAGCTCTGAGAAGCCTCAGTGGGCAGCCCTCCAGAAGCCCCTGGCTGTGCGAGGACCGGCCTCCTCTCCTGAGCTGGGAGTATGGCCTCTGTCCTGCCGTAGAGTCTGTGTCTTTGGATGTGGAAGACCTGGAGCCTTGGAGGGAAGAGCCAGCCTGTCCTGGGACAGACTCTATAAGCCAGCCAAGGAGTGGGGAGCCCTTCTGGGGTCATGCTGGCAGAGTGTGGCCCCTGCTGCTGTCACCAAGCCTGTCTGGCAATGCTTCTGGGTGCTGGGGACCCCGAGGAGCCATGGCAGCTGGCATGACTCTGTCCCTCCTTCTCAGCTGTGATTCCAGGTTTGGGGACTGTCTCCTTTACCTCTGAGCCCGCAGAGCCCGCAGCATTGGGGTCAGCGAGGGCAAGGAGCCTTGTGGGTAGAGCCCACTGTGGGGTTCGTGCTGGGAACGTGGGCACTGGGGTGGCAGGCTCTGAGGAGCTGGGAGGGATACCAGCATCTTGGGAGAGGGAGAGAGGCCCCAGTGCCTGTGGCTGTTTGTGACTCTGAAGACAGGCAGCCGGGAGGCCAGCCAGAGGCTGAGCAGGCTGCAGGGGCTGGGGACCTGCCACCACTCCTGCGCCCCTGGAACGCACGCACTGAGCCTGGCTCTGTCTTCCTGAGGTGTGCGCCTCTTCCCGGGACAGGGACTGGTTATAACCTCACTGGCTTCTGAGGCTCCCTGTGTGCAGGGGCTGTGAGGTGTCACCTCACGCCGTCCTCAGAAGCTCTGTGGGCAGGTGCATCAGCATACCTGGTCTACAGGTGAGGCACCGAGCAGGCAGGGCCCACAGCACAGGTGGAGGAAGCCCTGACCACTGTGCTTTGCTGTCGCTCGAGGGCTCCCCATTCTTAGGGCCCAGACAGCACCTGACACATTGGGAGTGACTGGAGGCCGGGAGGAGGTAGGCCCAGCCCAGCAGGTTCATCTCTCTCCCCGGGATTAGGGGCCTGTAGCCGGGTGACATCTGAGAACCCAGCTGCTCAGGACACCTGCTTCTTCCCACATGGCCCAAGCCTGAGATCCAGTGGGCCGCTCAGCTTCTTCTCCTGTCCAGAGTGGGAGGGTGAGGAGCGGGCCCGGGGTGGACAGGTGTATGCAGGGGTGCTCTGCCTGCCTGATCAGGGAGGCCCCAGGACAGAGACCAGAGTGCCCCCTAAAGACGGCCGCAGGTATGGACATCTCGAAGGCCCTCCCAGGCAAGTGGTAAGCACCTCACTGGGACCTGAGATGCTGTGGGCAGGGCTAGAGATGTCCTTGGCTGTGTGCTGAGCTGGGATCCTCTTAACTGGACCTGGAAGGCACTAGCCCCTGCCCCTGCTGCCCACCCTCCCCTGTCCCCAGCCAGTCCTGCTGTGACCTTCTCAGGCTCTGCACAGCTCACAACAGTAGCTGAGTCCAATCCTGGGCACCTGGCTAAGCCCATGGAGCTCCTGGCCTTTGCAAGTCACAGGCCCGTCAAAGGAAGGGGCAGGGTGCTCATCCTCAAAGGACTAGAAGGCAGAGCCCATCTGAGGACCCAGCAGACGGGCTCACCGAGGCTGGAGGACCAAGCCTGCGTGAGCCTGGTGCGAGCTGGCACGTGTGTGGACACGTGCCCTGTGCATGCGTGTGAGTGTATTTCTAGACACGTGTGCAAGCAGGAGCTGCTGTGCATTCATGTGCACGCACATGCATGTGTGCATGTGCAGCCTGTCCAGGTGAAGACCACATTGTGAGCCTGGGCTGGGGCTCCTCAGCTTCGGATGTCACCTGGCTCCAGGTGAAGCCAGGAGGGCAGCTTCCCTGGGAAGAGCGTCTTGCTCCTGGAGCTTCCCGAGGGGATTCAGGCCTGGATTTGTGCTGGAATGGCGGCTGCAGTCCCCAAATACACCTTGTGAAAGTCACCCAGGGAACTGCTTACTAATACACCCCTTCTGGCCCCATCTCTGTCCTCTCTTGGGTGGGGCCTAGGAAGTTGTCAATCAACACCCCTTCCAGAGAGGCTGCTGTGCAGACAGATGTGTGGGAACCTGGGACTCAGGCCCTAAGGGCACCAGTCCTGTTGAGCACCAAGAAACCTGCAGCCCTCCCTGTTGGCCCCTCAGTTCTGCGTCCTTCTTATCTTCACATCCGTCTCAAACACCCGAGGCGTTCTCAGGCTGTGCAGGGGGCATGCTCAGGTAACCCTGGCCAGGACCTCGGAGGTCTTTTATCTGTGTGAGGAGTGGTGGCTTCTAACCCTCCACAGTCTGCTTCAAAGACCAGAGCCCACCGAATATTTTCTTTACATTTTGGAAATGTACCTTAAACTTCATGGTGAGTCTTTGGATTTGAAAGGGATGGGCATGGTTTTCTGAATGAACCAGGGCTTTGTGGAGTCCAGGAGTCTGACGATCCGGATGAGTGAGAGCAAGGAGTTCCTCCCTGACACCCAACAGCATCAGTTGCTGCCTGAATGGGCCCCTCTCCTCTGAGTCACTATAGCTACTTGGACAACTGAGGAATAGTTTCACATCATTTGTGTGATCAGTGGTCCAGCCTGAGAAGCGTGAAGAAATTGCCTTCCAAGATGTTGACCCAGAAAATTAGGCATCTACTCAACATCTGTATCATGGATTCTCCTCACCCCATCCCAAAGTCCTTGGTGGGAGGAGCCTGGTCCACTTGGAGGAGAGCTGACCAGGAGCATCACCTGACTGGGGCCACCTGTTCTGATTGCTGCCCCACGAGGTAGATGAGACTTGGGTTTTGCGAAGTCACTGCAATGTTGGGATTCTTTGTCACAGCAGCTGGTCCAGCCTGACAAATGCGCTTTTTAAGTCTGATTTTTCTTGACTCTAGCCCTGTCCTGTGAGTTACTGCCCCAGTGTTTTGTCCAGACAGCTTTCTTTCTTGTTCAGGACCTAATTCAGGGCTTCTTTTTCCAGGTGCCTTCCTGGGTCCTCCAGGACCACCAGAAGCCGTTCTCCAGGTCTCCTCACTCCCCTGAGGAGTGCATATGACATTGGTTGTAAAAGGCTGTTTACTTATCTCCTCCAGGGAGCATCATGGTGGGGGTGAATGTTCTGACCTTGGCGTCTGGCTGGGTAAGGGATAAAGAACAGTTTTCAAAGTTTTCCTGTGAAGCCAAAGAGGAGGGAGGAAGGTTGGAATGCCCCAAATGACCCAAATGCGCTCTTTGAGGATTCAACTGTTTTTCTAGTAAAGTTGTCCTTTGTCCCAACACCACTCAGCCACTACGAGAGCAAACCTTTCCTCTGGGTCATGTGGATTACTTTTCCCCCATTTATTGGTTTGCTCTTGGTCTTCACTTCACTCTTGCTCTTGTTACTGTTTTCTCTTCCTCTTACCTATCATCATCGGTCTGTCTGTCCGGCCAACCACCCATTTGCCTGCGCATCCATCCATCCATCCATCCATCCATCCATCCACCCACCCACCTATTCACCCATCCACCCATCCACCTACCCACCCATCCACCCATCCACCCATCCACCCACCCACCTATTCACCCATCCACCCATCCACCTACCCACCCATCCACCCATCATCCATCCATCCATCCACCCATCCACCTACCCACCCATCCACCCATCCACCCATCCACCATCCACCCATCCACCTACCCACCCATCCACCCATCCACCATCCACCCATCCACCTACCCACCCATCCACCCATCCACCTATTCACCCATCCACCCATCCATCCATCCATCAACTCACCCACCCATCCACCCATCCACCAATTCATCCAAATGCTATTCAAAACATAACTAGTGACATGAAAAAATAAGCAAAAATCTGTATCATATGGCACATATATCTATTTATTCATTCTTTTCTTTCCTCTCTTTCCCTCCCTCTCACATCTATCTTCTCTCCCTCTCTCCCTCTATTTATCATCCATCTCTGAGTATCTGCCCATCTGTCCTTTAGCACATAATTGTGCTAGAAGTCAAAGCAGGTGACTTTGTGGCAGCTTTGGCCAATGAAATGTGAGAAGTGCAGCGTGTCATTGCTGGGTGGGGGTTGAGGCGTCACCTTGTGTCCCCATGTCCCTTTGCTTCCTCCACAGCAGCCAATGGCACTCTGACTCGAGACCCAGGAGTGTGGCGCTGCCCGTGGCGCTGCCCTTTGGCCTAACTGCTCCTGGCCTGTGTCTGGGGAAGAATCAGGCCTCTGCTGTGAGCCGTGGGCTTTTCTGCTCTTCTGAGGTGCAACCTGGTCTGGTCTGGCCGACAGACACAAAGTGACAGATTGGTTTCCAGATGGCTCTGCCATCTACATCCCACCCTCGGCGTTTGGGAGTGTCTGTCTTACTCTATCCTTAAGTGCCCGGAATTGTAACTTTTCCACTTATTAAACATTGAAAAATCGATTCCAAGGGTGAAAAGGAATCTCATCTGAACTCTCATTTCTGGAAGAGCGGGGAGGCTGCCTGTGTGTGATGCTTTTCTCTTCTCAGTCTCCATTTTGCCGTGTGCCTACTATGTGCTGGAAACAGTGGTGAATGAGACCCGTCTGTTCAGCCTGGTCCTTCCTGGAGCAGATCAGCAGCGAGCTCCAGGGATCTAGGCACGCCAGGCTTAGAAAGGAAATTTACTTTTGAGGTGCAAAGGTGGCTGGGGAGGGGAACTGATTGCTGGGAGAGAAGCTGGTTTACACGTAGTGGGAGGTTGGGTCAGGCAGGCAGGCGGAGGGCAGGGCACAGGGAGGGGACCTGGGGAAGCCCAGAGTCCTGGAGCAGAGCTTCCAGGCAGGCAGGGGACCCAGCTGGATTCCCGAGCACGTTGTCCTGCCCTGCATATGGGGTTTGGGGTCCTGACGCCTCCATCTCTCACACTGCAGGTGGGGGGTGCCAGGTGGAGGCCCTGCCCGGCCTCATCTGTGCTGTGAGTCAGTGGCTCTGCCTCCTGCCATTCCCACCTGAAGGGCTGGGGTGGTACCGGCCTGGGGGTTACCAGCGGCAAGTGCTTCTCAAGTTTCCGTCTCTGCCAGGGTCTTGAAAGTAGGCTGCTTATGTAACTATTCTGGAACATTTGAGCCAGTCTCCAACATGGAGTTCTGTCTGAGTGAACCCTTTTCGAGACCACACCTGGGAAGCGGGGGGCTGGCCCCAGGCAGGGTCCTCTGGTGGGAGGCGGGGGCTGGCCCTGGGCAGGGTCCTCTCTGGCCTGGGAGGTGCTGGGGGCTCCCTGGGAAGCTTGCCGGTGGCCGTCGCTCTGAGGTGAGATCCCAGATCTTCTCCCCTTGATCAATTATTCAAGTCAGCGGCTGCGGCCTGTGGAGAGAGCCAACTCGAAAGGGCCTCAGTTGCGAGGTGAGCGGGCTGGAGCTGCGTGGGGCCCAGGGGTGGGAGTGTTTGCTCACTAAAGGAGACAAGACCCCTGTCAGGGATGGGGCCAGGTACGAGGCACCTGCCCAGGCTGCTCTCCTAGAAGTGCCTGCCACTCCTGCTGGCCAGGCGTCTCTGGGGATCTCTGCAAAGCAGGACGCTGAGTGACAGGAGGGCAGGTGTGACAATGGGGCCGGCACGAGAGTCGCCTGGCTGCTCTCACTGGCTTGCTGCATCCAGGGGACACCTGGCCTCTCATGGGGTGTCCCCATCTGAGCCAGACGGGCTTGGGTCTGTCCTGAGGCCTGAATGGACAGAGCACAGGGTCCCCACCCAGGCCAGGGAGCTTTGGGACTAGCATCCACCCTACCACCTGCCCCCGCCTCCAGTGGCTGGGCTGAGCGCAGGGAGCACACACCCACTTTGAGACAGGCCTCGGCTTCCTGTCTGGACAGAGCCCTGCCCAGGGCCTCGCCCAGCCATGAGGGGCCGCGATGGTTCTTTGCCTATGTAATGGTGAGGTCCTGGTGTTGGGGTGAATTCCTGCCGCAGGACCTGCTGCGGGGGCCTCTAAAGCTAAAGCATGGAGTCCTTCTTTGTCTCAGAATACTCCTTGATCTGGTTTGTCTGACTCGTGTGTGTGCTTCCAATTGCTTTGATGCGCAGGAGAACCTTCTGGAAAGCCCCGCGGTGACAGTGGCTGGGTGCCCCAAGGACTTCTGATGTCAGCCCCAAGCTTGCTCCTCTGCCATTCTGAGGTATGAGATCTCAGAGAGGTCCTCAGGTCTGCCTCCGGCACCTGTGTGTGTGTGTGTGTGTGTGTGTGTGTGAAGGGCTGGGGTGGGGTGAGAGGTGTGCACGCTGCATCCAGAGACAAGAGCAGAGACACCTGAGGGGGAGACGGGCGGAGAGTTAGAGAGCTCAGCAGGCAGACTGGGAGCAGACAGGGGTCAGATGACAGCTACGGGCCATGAGAGACCTTGGGGAGGATGTGGACACCCGTTCAGGTAGGAGGGGGAATGCTGGAGTCCACTTTTACCAACCCTCCAAGGGCGGGGTGGCCTACACCTGGCTGACCTGGGGGTCCCGTGACTGCAGAGCACACGGCTGGTGTCATGGCATGCCTGTGGCTTCAGGAACAGGGTCCACAGGGCCTGCAGGGTCAGGCCCAGGGGGGTGCAGATGATGGGCTGCTGATGGGATAGACCAGAACTGGAGACTCCCTCTGGCTCCTGGAGGACAGGAAGGTGGCAGACAGGCTGGCCATCGGCTGTCACCTGGACACAACAGGCTGTGCTGTGCTCTGGGTTGCTCACCAAGTGTAGCTGTGCCTAACTGGGAAGCGGAAGTTCGCCACGAGCTGCTTGCGCAGTGCCGAGGCGGGCGACTCCACACCTTGTCTGTGCAGGTAAACAACCGCCATCTGCCTGGCGCCACCAGGAGGCACCGACTGCAACACAATGTATTCATGCCGATTTGTCACACTGAATCAGGAGCACCCGGCACGTCACGTCCCAAATCCTATCAGGAACACCAGGCACGGGAGCCACAGCCTCCCAGCTGAGACCCAAGAAGGAGGACCCCCCAGACTGAACACGCGGCACCCTGACCCTGTCACCTGGTCACTGCTCGTGGGGCCTGCCCAGGAAAATCACAGTGACCAACCTCTGGGTCCGTTCCTCTGGGCTTCGGTTCGGTGCAGCTTCTCCTGCCCGGGACGGCACTCAGGCTGACACTCCAGGCCCTTTGCCTTGACTACTCTGGGACCTGGGAAGCTGCAGCCTGTGTTCCCAGCCGCAGGGACCCTGGCTCCTCCCTGCTCTCTGCCTGTGCTCTTGGCACAGCACCCTGGAACCCTGCAGCGGCCTCAACTCCATCTTAGTCTTTCTGTAACTTATTTAAATCTCGAGTGTGATGTGTGACTTGAGTGTCATAGGTATTAGAAATTAAGATTGGAGTGGAATGAAAGCCTTGTGTTTGCACAGCTAATGACGATCGGGCGACCCACGAGTTCGGGTGAATTGCCACCGCCGAGGGTGGTGTGGCCTCTAGATTTACTGATATTCAATAAGCTCTGGCATGGTGGAGAGACACAAACGTGGTCTATGTTAATGGCACAGCTGGCTCATGACACCACCCCGGGTGGGACAGGTGCTGCTGGAGAGCCTCGGAGTTTGCTTTTTTGAAAAGTGTCTCGCTCTTTCTAAAACCCCAAACCAAACCCGTCATAACGCATCCGTCGGCAACGTGCTCTTAACAACAGCCCTTCTTTCAGCAAACAGATCTCAGCCTGGAGGACACAGACTTGCCCCTGTCCACGCCCAAGGCCAACCAAGGCAGCCCGAAAAGGACCCGAGCCAAGGAGCATTGTCCACCTTGACTGCTCAGCTCCACGGAGCTGCCAGGACAGAGGGTCTGGACAGACGGCAGCTTCAAAGTGTCAGCCTCAGGCGTCAGCTTGGAGTGGTCTGTGCATTTGCCGATGTCCCTGGACACTGAGGTCTTCACCCTACCCCACCCGCAAGGGCTGTGTCTTCCTGGAGATGGTCACAATCACTCTGCTCAGAAACCATGTTCCACCTTTAATCATTCTGCATGTGGCCCAGGTGGGGTGTGGGCTCCAGGTGTAGACAGGGCACAGCCAGCCTTTGATGCCAGCAGAAGACCTTGCTGAGGTTCTGTGTGGGCCACGGCGCCTCCGTGGGACGCGGGCTCCGTGGTTTGACAGGGCACCTCACAGCGACTGGAGGTTCGTTCTGCAGCTCACAGGCAAATGGCCAGAGCCTCTCCTGGTGGGAGGGGGGTGTCTGGAGAACTCTGGGGGGCACCGTGGGGTGGGCTACGCTCCTCTGCCAGTCCAGGTGGAGGGAGCACTGGATCTGGAGTTAGGAGAACTCGAAACTGCTTCTTGGTCCCTTTTTCGAGCAGCTGCCTTGGGTCGGCTATCTGTCCTCTGAGTCCCTTTCCTGAGCCATCAGTGCTCTGATGAGCCCTCTGTGTTGGGCGCTTGCCTGCCCTTTCTGTGCCGTGACACCCACAGTCCTGGGTGCAGTCCTGCACCATCCTGCGCTCCACATCACAGGCTCCGCCATGGTGCCGGGTGCCCCATCAACTTGCTCCTTCACCCTCCATGACTCCCAGGTCTTGGTGCCTGCTCCGGGGCCCCTGATGTGGGCACAGAGGCCTGGGGCCGAGGAGAGGAGTCTGGCCAGTGGGCAAGGCAGACGAGCCCAGAGTGGCAGGACACGTGTTTCTTGCTGAGCTCCCCTGGGCTCTGGGACTTGGATGAGGACCCTGGCTTGGTCCTCGGGAGCACCTTACCTGCCTCCCTTCCTTCCTCCCTCTCCCACCTTCTTCTCTCCCTGCTCCCACTTCCCTTTCTCTGATGAATTTGAGGCTCTCCTATGTGCTGGCTGCTCTTCTAGGCACTGGGGATCCAATAACAGACAAAAAGACCAAGTCCCCACAGTCCCTGCTCCCAAGAGGGCCCAGGAGCCAGTGGTCCAGGAGCCACATGCAGCCAATCCCTGGAGTCCCCCAGGGAACGGTCGCACCTGGAGCAGTGCAGAGCGGGGGCATCGCACCCACCGCCTCCTCTTGGCCCCTCTTGTCCATCACTGCTGCTTCATCACCCGGTTGGGCCCCATTTCTGCTGCGGGACTGGGCAAGACAGAAGCCCTGGGGGCAGGTGCCATGAAGCCCAGATGTCCAGGCTGGTGTCTGTGAGAGGGTGGGGCTGCTAAGGAAGAGCACGGCCTTCTGACTTGGGGATGCTCCCGAGCGGAGACGGGCACATGGTGGAAGCGCTGACACCCTCTCTGGAGATGTGGTTGTGTAGCTCAGCAGGCAGAGAGGCCCGGGGCACACTGGGTGTGTAGGGGCCTGTGTCCAGCAGTGGAGTCCAGGAGCCTGCATTTTAAGCACTCCACACTGCTGCCCCGGTCCAGCAGTTCAGTCTGCTCAGGTGGTCCCTGGGCACAGCCTGGCCAGCACGGGGGTGAGGAGTCAGTGTGGACGGAATCCTGGCCTGCCACTTATCCCACTGTGACAGGTGAGCAAGGCCCAAGAGTCTGGGGCATGGTCCACCTGTGAGAAGGGAATCTCTCATCAGAGGGCACATGCCCTGGAGGCCCAGACTCCTGACCCATCGAGAGTGTGGTGTGAGGGTGTGTGACCCCCACCCAACCTCCCCAAAAACCTTCTGGACCACAGAGACCAGGGTGCTTGAAAGCCAGGCTGCTTGTACCTCTTCCAAAGGCAGATGCAAGAACGAGACCGCTGGGGACCACCCAAAGGACAAGGGCCACCACCTCCTGGGCTCTCGACCTGTGCCTGTTGAAAGCCTGGTGTGCTTTCTTCCACCCACAATGCTCTTGGCAGCCTCATCGCGTCCCCCGCCCCCGCCCAAGGCCAGGGTGTTTGTGCAGGATGACACGCAGACAGAAGATGGAAGAAATACAGCAGCCCCGATGCACTAACCGCCGCTCCCCAAGGCCAGGATGTTTGCACAAGGAAGAAAACAAACAAACATCTTTTAAAGCCATGCTCCTGGCCAGTGAAAAATCGCCGACTTCAGCCCACCCTAGAAAATCAATAAGAGCTTACATCTTCCTTGGAGAGCAGCCCGGTTCCCCTCTCGTCAGCGTGGTCTCCCTTCTGCCCAGGCCCAGCTGAGGCCTCGCCCACGTGTTCTGCCTCTACTGTCGGGAGCCAGGAGTCCCCGTCTGCCGTGGCAGTCACAGGCCCACAGCTCAGCCGCCTCCCTTTCCCAGACCCTGGAAGACCGGAGCCTCCTGGGGTGGCGGTGGAGGTGGGC